>CM060837.1:69247500-69847500 GCA_030762175.1 Metallyticus violacea | reverse complement strand
GCAGTCCCCCAAGGACCCTTTCTTTGGTTCAATAACATAATAATTAGATAGTCAAAACTGAGGAATAAAGATTTACAAGAAGCTGAAATTGAAAATGTTATAACTGAATCTTCTTCATGGTTATACTTGCTGTGTGAAATCTGACATTGTCTTGCTGGAAACCCCTGCACTTGCATAGCTGACTTAAGATAGTCTCTCTGGTGTTACGTTTGTTGCTTTACTTGTTTCCATACATTTTTCATGACATTTACACTTTATGTATATTTTTTACATGAATTTCTTCCTATTCTTGCATTGAAAACTTTACATAAAATAATCTTTTCACTTGCTTGGCCCATCTTCTCACTACAAATTCACTTTTTCCTTTTTTTAATATATATATTAATCCCATTTTTCTTATTGTACTTACGAAACTGTTGACAATGGAGTGGTAATATATCCTAAACTTAGGTATTCATTTTTTTCACTAAACTCCACTTTACTTACATAAAAGTAACAGAGGTTCAGTGAGCAACTGAAGATGGGAGATTCTCCTGAAATGCATTTTACTTTTATGTAAGTAAAGTGGAATTTAGTGTAAAAAGTGAATACTTAAGTTTAGGACCCATTTTTCTTGTTTATCGCGCAAATAAAGACTTTCATGAGTAATCTGAAATTCATAAAAAATGTAGCTTTAAAATTATCTACCATTATTATGAAACGTGATAATTATAGCTGGAGCTGTAAAACATATTTCATATATATGAGGTATGTTCTAAAGTTCTGGATCTAACAAGAAAACACAAGATTTAATATTTCTTTCTTTATTTTTTTCATTTATTTTTCAACATTCTTACCATATGAATCGGTACGTTTAGTCTAACATTCCTATTTATTAATACCATCAGTAAAATGATATTTGTCCAACTATGAAAAATAAGCATCTGTCTCAACTTCAATCTTATCATTTAATGTGAATCTGGGAACAAATGTAATTGCTGGGAGCCATATCTGGCTAATATGGCAGATGTGGAAGTACTTGGAAGCTAAGGTCATGCAGTTTTGCAGCAACAATAGCAGATATATGTGAAGGCACATAATTATGATGAAAGAGAACTTTATTTTTTGCAAGGTGTGGATAGTATCTTTCATTTGATCCAGTAGTGAAGCGTAATACTCCCTGGTGATGGTTCTGCCCTTCTGGAAGTAGTCTAAGAGAACCACAGCATGCAAATTTCAGAAAACCATAGCTAAGAATTTTTCTGCCAGTGGAATTGTTTTTGCTTTCTTTGGGCAATACATCTGTTGCCACCCACTGTTTAAGACTTCTTTGTCTTTGGCATGTAGTGATTATTCCATACTGTTATGAAACATCAGAGGAACTCACTCATTGAAATGTTCATTCAAATACATTTTTGATTCATTGTTAACAAATGCAATACCCATCAAGCCAAAAACTTTCTCATACCCCAAAACTTTATGTAAAATGTAGTGCACACAACCTATTGAGGTCTTTGTAATGTCCGCCAACTCACATATGTTCAGTAGGCTACCATTGAGTAGAGCATTGTGAATTTTTGCCACAATCTCATCAGTCGTAGTAGCTTTGGGATGCCCTGAGCACTTGAATGGCTGCATGACCAAGCTTAAATTCAGCATCTCACATTTTAACCAGCAAAAACAAAGGGAAAGAATCCTTTAATAAGGAATCTAACTCACTTTGTATTTCTATTGGGATTAATTCCTTCAAAACAAAGTAGTTTTATCACAGCTGGTATTTCAATTTTTTATCCATTTTGTAGAAAATGTTAATACTGGATTGTTTACATAACTATACTTACGCATCTAAAATTTTATTGCATGCCATCTAAAGGATGATACTTAACTATTGTAGCAGTTTGACCATCTTCACGTCATCTCTGAGTCAGGCTGAGAACTGTTAGAACATCCCTATTATTATTATTATTATTATTATTATTATTATTATTATTATTTTATTAATAATAATAATAATAATAATAATAATAAACCAATGCTCTGTCAAAGAACAGTATCTTCTTCACACTTTAGTGTTAATGACTGTTTGTTTTGCAATAAAAGTATAAGATCCACAGAGAAAAATTTCCTTAATATTGGGTTATCAATGCTTGGTGCAACTGCAAACCGACCAGCAGCGCTATGTCAGCATATATTTCCCCTCCGCCAGGCTTCAGTGTAAGTTGTAATCTTGTGCAAGTAGCACATGTTTGTTAGTTGTTGAATAGTGTTTGATGCCCGTTTTTACTATTGAGGCACCACAAGTGGTACATGTGTTTGTTAGACAGCGCAATACAGTGTATTGAGTGCAAGTGTATCGAGTGAACCTCGCCGGATGCGGCGAAACCATTTGCATGAAGGATTGTTCATCCCATAGAAGTCGTCCACATCTTACTACATTTCAGTCTTTTGATAGGCATTTTCACAAACTGGGATATTTTAAGGTGAAAGTAAAAATAAAAACCGATGACATGCATATCTTTCGAGACTTAAAGCTCTAACATGTAAATTTGAAACCTCTGACCTTTGTGAAATTGCTTAATGCCCTCTACATATTCATAAACAGCTATGGCATTAGTAAGTAGCTTTCTAGAAATGCATTACTGACATACTAGAGTAATAACCTATATGTAAATATGGATGTAAATACTGATAACTTGTATCATAAGTCAAGCTCATTATTTCTGCAACATTGTATATCTTAGCTTTTTATCCTTGGTTGAGTTACACATTCATGTTTGTTAAGTGAGCCTACCCGGCCATTAGCGGTACTTAGTGGGAACAGCAAACAAACCAATGTTTCAAAATATTGTGCAAAATGTCTAGTATGGCTTCCTTATTGTAGAGAAGAAAAATATTGATCAGCCTGGGTTCATAACTTCTGAATCTCAGAGTAAATTGATTTACATTTTCCTTATAGTGCTTTATTGAAATTCTAAAGAATTGCCTTCTGTGGCCTGATTACAAACCTCTGTTATGTCATTAAGTTCCAAAAATATTTCTAAATTCCTGCATACAAAAAAAATGTCACTGCCACTGCCAGATGGTATGCCAAAAAGTACCTGTCCCCAAACCTTCAATGTACTGAGAACAAAGTATTCAAATATTGATCTGCATAGAATCCTGTTGTACCACAACAACGCCTCTGCCCACACTGCATTGGAAACAATTTGATTTCTGCAGGAACAAGGTGTAAAAGGTTCCTGCATCCTCTCTGCAGTCTAGATCTGGCTCCATGCAACTTTATTTCCTAAAATAACACAAAACATTTATGATTTGTATGTGTGTGTGTGTGTGGGGGGGGGGGGGGAGAGACTTCACGAACTGGCTAATTCTTCAGAACATGTTTCAAGAGCATGTTATTCCTTTCATTCTCAAAATTATCATAATGACCCTCATAACGTGCATAATTTATTTAGAACTTAACTAATTAATTGCTTCTTTCCAAAACTGCATATCATGATATTGTACACATTTGAATCTACTAGTTCAGTGTAAAACAACATACGAAAAAATATAGTCCTAACAGAGGAAAATCTTTATGAAAATATCACAAATCACTTCTGAAATTAGCACAAGAAGTGAGGGTTTTGGAATTTAAAGATAAACGTTAGCGAAGAAATCAAAAATATTATGGTGGCACAGCTTAAATCATTTCACTCAAAATGTGTTTTACCAAAACAATGTCAAGTTTAGTCACAGGAGGATAAACCAGCATAAAATTGCATACCTGTTTTACGAAGTAAAGTGGTAGTACAGACAGAGTAGGCTATTGCATGCTTAGTAGCCAAGATGTATAACAACATGTTTATAACTAAATCCAAGTAGTTGGAAAGTCAAATGTTAGATAGCAAGTTGTATTCAAATAGCTGCGAATATCAAGCACTCTTATCAAAAGCATGCAGTAAGCATAAGACTACCAAATAGTAAACATTGACCTTATGCATGTGAAATGTACCACAAATTCTACCAGAAATGTATCTTGAGTTTTATAACCAGAGATGTTGCCACATAGCAGCACTCAACATTATTGCATTACTATAATATTGGCCATGTATATACTTCTTTATTTTAGTGGAAATATTGACTGGCAGTTAAATACTAAACCATACTATTTTTCATAATTTTATGATTACATTACAGTCCACTCCAGTTGGTTCTCTCCAGACAGGCCATGAAATAGTTGTATCACCAAATAGGGATCGTCATCCCACGGCTAACAAGGTAAGTACAGTATTAATAGTTAATAGTTGTGTGCAAAATACTTAGTAATTAAGATTAATTATTAAGAAATATTATGTGCACACTTGGTGATCAAATTTATTTGGACTTTTTGAAAGGATGACTTAATTGTTAGTAATCACATGTTGTCTTTAAGAGTATCATGCTCTGCAACAAATTGAGTGGTTAACTAACACTTTCACATTTTGTAAATAAACTGACTTAACTATGACGTGGCAACAGCCTTTCTCTTTCTCTCATTCCTCATTGAGGTGCATTCCTGTGCTCCCAAACTTGTGGCTGATTATACTGATAGAAACTTACTCCATATATGTGATGTCATTCATTCCAAATTACTTTTGGTAAAGTCTGAATAAATTTACCCAGCATAATATATACAAACACTAATATATAGTAATGACTTATTGTTGGTGAAAGAGAGCACAGATGCAGGCTATTCAATTGGAATTGCTAAAAGCTCTGTTTGTGCCTTAAGGGGACCATTTAAATGTCGTTTCTTGAAATGGTTTTGTTGCTTGCTTTGATATTATTATTATTATTATTATTATTATTATTATTATTATTATTTATTTATTTATTTTTTAAGTTCATCTTCTAAGTTGCATTTTCAAATCTCTGTTATTTCCTAAATAATTTGTGTAGTGTTTACAAAAAGAATCCATCAGTTTGGATAATGGTTGCTATTAAATAAATACATGCATATTACTGTAGCATTAATTTTTATCTTGATCAACAAATAAACAAAAGACTGATGAGCTGCATATTATAGGTATAAATTAACTGAACAGTATATAAATATCTTATTAACCCATGACATATGTTGACATTATTATAGAAAATTACAGCTTCATACTAAAATAATATTCAGACACTGTTGTGCTGAAATTATGACAGGTTAATATCATTTGATTTTGTAATAAGTTTTCACACCTGTGTAATCAGTATTTAAAATATGCATATTTTGCAGTTTTCTGCATGCTAACAAAGTTAATGTTGACCATATTGATTGAGTTGTACATAACTGTAAAGCATTTGAAATATCTCTTATTGAGTTAATGGAAATTATATCACTGCAAACATATTTCATTTAACACCTTTACTTCCTAATTTTTATTTGTATCTTCTATTGAAAGCCTTTAAGTTGAATTGTTTTTGCAATTTTTGCAATGATTTGCTTCATCTTCATTGTGTTTTTACAAATTTATTGGTATGAGTTAATAAATACAGATTATCTTTAATAGCAAATATTAAGTAAAAACGCATTATTATACAATAAATTGTATCTATAAAACACATTCCTGGGTATAAATAAGTAGAGAAAAGCTTTCTTTCTTTTTTCTTCTTCTTTTTTCTTTTTCTTTTTTTTTTTTCTTTTTTTTTTTTTTACAAAAAGCCTCAATCAGATCAGAAACTTAAAAGTGTAATGGGATCGGAAGGAAGGTTATGCTTGGTTAAGGTTAGAAATTTGGAGATCGGGTTTTTGAACAGAAATGTCACTCAAGTAACACATCCCATTGGGTGAATGATGAAAATTAAATTCTTAAACAGTTGAATGGAGGCAAGGATTAATCAGCTATTAATGGTTGAAGAAATATAATGCACTAGTTCAGAAGAAAAATTTTGGAAAATTTGGATACATAAAAGGGACTTGTAAAATTCTAGAGTCAGGCGTGGTTTGTAAATAAAGATAAATTATAATGTAGTGAAATGATTCTCATTATTATTGCTGTTCTAAATGAGTTTATGATCATAATATGCTTATGATACAAGTGAGAAGAACAGCTATGAATTACTCAGCAACGTTGCCTGCAATAGTATTGCTAATTCACATGGAGGTGATCAATAGTGATACCTTAATGTAGTTGCACTATAGTTTAAAATATACAGAATGGATGGAGTGAAAAGAGCAGTGCCTTCTGGAAGATATTGTAGTCAGATGTTTAAGGGTAGTATTTACAGTATAATCTCAACCACATGAAAGGAAATATGTTCAAGCATAAATATACCACTAAATAATTAAAAAAGAAAACCAAGGTTAATTTACATTTTAATGCATTTGGTAATGTTGAGTTAAGGCTAAAACCAAACTTATTAACTAGCAATCTGCTTAGCACAAAACCAAATAAAACAATTAGGAAAGTAGAAAAAAACATCAGCACAACATAAGCAAATAGTGATACTTCACTGTTAATTAATAGTGTTTAGCATATAATTAGCTTGAAGTGCAAAAATTCACTAATAACAAGTGTAAAGCAGTAGAAGGTTGCAACTTAAGAAAAGAAACCTGTATTTGCACATACATTAAAATTAACTTCATAAATCAGACATACAGGAATACATTTGAGTGGCCTAAAAATGTGCCTCAGTTTAGAGATTTGACTTACTCTGAAATAATGTATATAAGAAACATTAAAATTTATTTTTAGAGTGCTAGGGTAAATTTAATTTTATAGTAGCTTTTTTAACAAACACAATGTTTAATATATGAAGCTTTCTCAGCATTGAAAATTAATGAAAATTAAAGCATTATATGGACTGTAATGGAAGAAGACCGTGGAGCCAGAATAGGCAAAAGATTTGGTGGACAATCCAGACAATGCTTTACTGATATCCCATGAAACCATCATTCAAACCCGATGTTATGCACTATTGAGGTATAGGACTGGTATCGCATATAAATTTGTGGACAGCATTTTTATTGATGCTGTCAAAGGGTTTTATTATAAATAATGCATAGCTTGCATTACTGTGGTTTGTATGATGCAACATTAATGCAAATTAGTCAGTTACACTTACAGGCTTGAGTAAGAAAATGTGTTCATTTTGTCCTTGCCATACTCTGTGTTTAGATAACAAGAGCAAGAAATGGAGTCTGCAGGTGTGTTAGGCACTCTTGACTGTTTAAGGTCCAAGCTTTACATGATAAAATCCCCACAGAATCCACCAAACTGTGAGTGAAGATTGTTTGAGTTCACAGTGAATCGTAGAACAGTTTCTGATTGAACTAATTACTTTTGTGTTGATCTAGACAATGACCCAAGGCCAGGAAGGCCACAGTCATCAACAGATTAACAAAGTATGAAACTTGTAGTGAATGCTCTTCAAGAAGATTGTAGTATGATGTTTTGGAAGCCACAGGAATTCCATCTATGTCAATAATCCTTATTTTGACAAATGATTTTATAGATGAGAAAAATTTGTGCACAATGAGTTCATAATTTCTTGACTGCTGAAGAGAGGCAGAAACACTAGGACATTGCAAACTTGCTGAAACAATGATTCAGCATTGAAGGTCAAGCATTCTTGTCTTTATGAAAAGTGAATTAGAAACTTTGAACCAGAGTTGAATCATAGTCCAACAAGTAGAGAGGTTCACCTTCCCTGCAAGCAAAAATTGTTAACAAGTACAAGTAAAGGTCAGGCAAAGATCTTTGCTTTTGATCACCTAGGAAATATTGTGGCACATTAAGTCCCTTGTGAAACAAGTGTCAAAATGATATATGACTTCATGCCAAAAAAAAACGGATCTGAATTGCTCAAGGATGAGACATCCTCTATGACAACATTTTCCTGCACACCAGGAATGTTGTGACCAATTAGCTGCATGAATATGGATAGGAAGTATTATTACCTCATCTGCCATACAGTGCATTACAGTGCATTCATGTGCTCACCAGACTTCGACTTATTCCCAAAGTTGAAAAATGTTATCCTTCTCTGGAAGAGTTTTTTGCTGCTGTTAACCAAGTCATTCGACAGAGGAACAGATATATAGCACAGCTTCCCAAATATTGGGACTGAACCATTAAAAAGCAGGGAGACTATTGAAGGATTCCAAAAAAATATAAACCTGTTGGTTTAAAAAACGCGTCTGCATTTCTTTATAAATGCCATTATTATATTACATTGTAGGCAATATTTTACAAGTTACATTGTTGATTAATTAAATATCTTCTTCTTGGAAATCAGTTAATACTCTTCCACTAATTTATGCTGCATCTAATTTTTAACATGATACTAATAACCACATATCTTCAGTTTATTCACGTAATCTGTCCAGTTTTTCATCAGCTCTCTATAGGTGCCATACACTTAGGCCGTAAAATTATATAGATAAATATTTTATTATAAAAATTAAATTTTGTATCATCCCGATCATAATACTTCTAAATATATCAATTTTATATCAACTATTCTAAAATTATAAACTTTTATCTATATTCTGTACCAAGAACTCTGACATAAAATAGTTTCCAACATCCAGACCTGTATACAAAGACAGGTCTTTTGGCCACTCAGTGTATTACAACTTACCATGGTATAAAAAATTGGCTATTGTGCTGTCATCACTGTGTACTGAAGTGTTAAAAGTACCAGTATAAACAACACATCCAAATTGAATTTCATTCTCATCAATGTTTGCGCATTTAACCCCACTTTACTGGCAATCTTAGCAAGGAAGCCATGTAAGTTCAAGTTGCTGGTCAACTAAACTCTCAACATTCCATCAGAAAGTTGGTTAAATATCAAGCAAAAGGATTATTAAACTTTGAAATAACTTAATTATGCAGTAAACATGTATATCCCCCCCCCCCATTAATGATGAAACATACAAAAATAATTATGTAGCATATTTCATTGTGAGAAGCTTAAGACCACAGTTTAGTATGTTTGAAATCTGGAATTTTCACAAGAAAAAATTGGATTACAAAGAATATAAAAATATATTTTAATTTTACAGTTTATTTTTTAAATATTGCTATCCTTACCTAACATGTTTTATCATTTCTCTGCTGGGATGCCGACAGGATGATGATTTTGAGGATGTGGAGGATGATTCCGTGCTAATGATAGAGGTTAGAAGTGAGATATTTAGAGAAAAATGGTAATATGCTATTACCCATCAGTTGGCATTGTATCCCTTGATTAGGCATTAAGCATTATACAGGGCTTCCATATGTACTTAAAGCTCTCAAGGGATTTTGCATCTTGACAGCTGGATATACCACAAGCAGCTGTGCCTCTACTCTGATTTCACCTTCATAAACTTACCTTATAGCAAATGCTGGACATGTCGTCCTTCCTTTAGCTTAACAGGTATTGTATTGAGTAAACATTCAGTTGTATATGATTAGTTTGACCACTGTAATGTTTCTGATTAAATTTCATGTTTTCCTTGAGATCTTCCAATGTGTGAGGATTAGTTTTGTACATTTAGTTCTTCAGGCTATCCCACAAATAAAAATCACATGCTAGTAGATTTGGGAAGCGAGAGGGCCATACACCAGCACTAATTGTTATATCTTCTGAAAGTTCCTTCATGTTATCCAAGGACTTATCTGTTGTATGAGCAGTGGTGAAATCTTGTTGATTTCTCTTCTTCTGACAGCTGATTTAAAAATGGGGTCAGAATGTCATTTTGGCATCTCTCCATGTACTGCTTGCTCGTAAAAAAATTGGGCCAGTTATGCATCTTATACTAATTGCAAACGAAACTCCAATTTTCCTATCATAAAGAGGGTTTTTTTTTGTATATAATTTGCATTTTCAAAACACCAATAGTGAGTATTGTGATCATTTTGGTAGAACCATGCCTCATCTGAAAAGAACACAAGCTGTGGGTCAATTAATCCTTCATGAAAGAAGCCCCTCACAATAATGCAAATGTGCTACAGCATTATCTCCGTGTTGACAATGGACACATGTACACTTATAAATCTGAATTTTAACAATTTTGATGCTGTATATGCAGAAGATTTGAAAACTCCAACTTGTTATGCTAATTTCAGTAGTGATTTTGTTGGCGAACATTCAAATTTCATCCTATTTGTCTTTTATTAAAACTACATATTTGCATATGTTTCTTGTTTTGCACTGCACCAGTAGTATCATATCATGAATTGCGGTTCCGGAAGGAGGCATTGCCCAGGGAACTTTTGAATAAATTCATTACAAATGCAACAGTTAGTTCATATTTATCATAACATTTATACTCAAAAATATGTTGCTTCAAAGTCTTCAAGAGCAAATGTAGACTGGTGACTGCTCAAGGACAAACAGGCAGGCAAGCAACTTTGGCCGAAATGCAAAACCCCATGCAAGCAGTGAGGACATATTCAGGAAGCCCAATATAAAACATAGCCACGACCATCTTTTAGCAGCTAGTGACTAATCCATAGTTTATGCTTTATCTTCTAAACTGATGAGGTAATTTCAGCTCCCAGTAACTGCCTATTAGTTGCTGTATGTAGTTAAATGAAAGTAGCTGAAGTTGATGTATAGCTAATGTTAGCATTAAAACATTAGTTGAGGATTATCACCATTATATAATAAATGAAACAATGTGAATTCTAATGCTAACCAGGCTTTGAAGCTCTGCACGCGAGAGACAGAGGGACAGTAACATATAGTTCATTTGTAAATATATACATTAAGAACTGTTAGACTACTACATAATGAAGGAAGGTGAGATAATGACGGAGCAATGGTGGAATGAATGGCAGGAAAAATTGTACCTCAAAACAACCCGACCATTACCGACTCCCCCATGCTTCACTGTAAGGGATATGATTGACGAATTATGTTTTCTGCTTTCACACATTGGACAAACTCTAACTTCTTGCATTTTGTGCGATGTAGCACAAACTTTTGTTTCATCAGTAATTAACACATTCTTCCGCTGTTTAACAGTCTAATTTTAATGTTATTTGATCTGTTGTAATCTTTTCTTCTTATTAGTTTCTTTGCTGCAATAGAAACTTAAGGTTTGCATCCTGTACTAGTCTGTTTACAGAAGATGTTCACAATTTCATCCCTTGACTGATTGTCTGTTGGTACTGTTTTAAAATAATATATTTTTTAATCAGTAATAAGCATTCATCTTAACTTTTTGAAGCTTCCTTAGTCCTTGCCTTGTACCTCTTCAAACTATAATGGGCAAATTCAAAGCAAACATGTTCTTGTTTTGCTATTTCATGTATGCTATAGTGCACTATCTGCTATTATAACATGTACAAAGCATCTTTCTTTTTACCCATTTCATCATTTTTAATGGTCACTCCAAAATCTCAACCTTATGCTTTCTTAATAAAAACAGATCTGCTTCCATCAAAATCTATGTTAGCTTAAGTGTGCCATCTTCTGCATTACAGAGAAATTGTGTGTTCTAAAACAACTTTAGGGAAGTTTCCCTATAAGAGAAATTGACACTTTGTTTTAAAATATGCATCTTTCATAATAAAAACTAGTGTAGTATGATTTAACATTTCTTTGGGTTTTTAAGTTAAATTATCTCTATTTGGCTTTGATTGTGTCATCTAAAGAAACCAAAAGTGTTCAAAAACTTTTGTTAATGTAATTTTATAGAAATATACTTCAGATAGTATTGGCCTGAGATAGGTTATCATATATCAACATATATGCAAACATATCTGCTTTTATTATATGTAATAAAATAGCTCTTTGCATACATTTCTGAGAAACCTGTAATTTGTTCGCATTTTTTATATTAAAGTCATATTTGTTCATTTTTGTTTCCATGCATAAAGGGCAATATTCAGCATTCTTTCTGTGCTATGTGTTGGTGAAATCGCACAAATAAGGGATGCAGACATTGGCTATAGACTGGTTGAATTAACAATTGAATCAGAGTTTTGGCATTTTCAATTTTGAAATGTGACATCTTAATGGCAATATTTGATAAGCTTTCCAATATCAAGAAATTTATCGCTTCATATGATGAGCAAGCAGAATCAAGCTAAGAAAAATGGTATGACAATATTAAAATTTGCAAACATTTTAAGATTGCTTGATTTCCACTTCAAAATGCAAGTGCTAAATAGCTCTTTTCTCATATAAAAACTCTGTTGACCAAGAAAAGATATGACTTACTGTGAATTTTGTGTAAGGACATACTTTAGAAACCTTTAATTTTAAATATTTTACATGCAAACATTTGAGGGTCATTTCATAAATTATGCATAGCTGGCAGTAATGTGGATTAGATGACACAATAATAGTTGGTTGCAGTTGAAGGCAGAAATTCATTTTGTTCATAGCATATTCTGATTGTAGATAACAAGACCTAGAAATGAAATCAGCCATTATGTTGGGAACTGTGACTCTTGAAGTTCAAGGGCGTAGAATAAAATTATGTGTTGAAACCCCACAGAAATCCACAAGTGAAGTTTATTGAGAGTTCACAGTGAACCATAGAACGTTTTATGCTTATCATTTTTGTGTCAGCATAGTGATGACCAGGAAGGTCATCAGATGAACAAAATGTGAAACTTGAATGCTGTTCAAGAAGATCTTCGTGTGACATGTGAGAAAATTTCAGAAGCCACAATGATTCTATCAACATTAGTATGCCATAAAATGATTTGCAGATGAGAAAAATGTATGCACAATGGGTCCCTTACTTCTTTACTACTGAACAGAAGCAGAAACACAAGGACATGTTAACTTGCTGAAACAAAGATTTATTGTTAAGATCAAGAATTGTTGTGTCCAATTATTGCTGTTGATGAAACCGGGATTAGAGACTTTGAGTCAAGAGTTGAAATCACAGTCTAAGGGACAGGTTATTTTTCTTCACAACCAAAATATTTCATTGAATGCAATCAAATGGAAGCAGGATATCCTGGAGAGATCCTACCCAGGTACTGCTTAGGGTTGTAAAGAAATACTGCCCCCCAGCCCAAAAATGGGGGAAAGAAAGACATTATTTATGAAATTACCCTCATATTTTTTACTATATGTGTATAGTATCCAAAACTGAAATATAAATTAGATCCAGTTAGAAATATGTAGTAGACTGCATAGGGATTAAAATTTAAAAACAGAATGCATTGATTAGGGGAAGGGTGTCAACATTTTCACATTTTAAATATGGTAACCCTAGCCTAAGGTCTTTCTAAAGGCTGCAATGCCTTCACTTTGTGGAAGATTGCTAGGTATCACAGTTTTGAGTAAATGCTTACATTTCTTCTCTTTGTCATTTTCAGTATGTACCATAAACAATCCCTTTCTTCAGTTTATTCAGCAGAGTGCTGAATGTGAAAGTGTTCCAGCATGATTTAGTTGGTATCAATTGTCAAAGCTGATGTTTAGAAGAGTATACTGTTCATTTCGCATGAAATTATACAGAAGCATCAGTTTGGTGTTTTGAGTGAGTGGTAAAATGGTGCCTGTGAGTCACTGAAGATAGATGATTGTGATGGAAGGGATTTTACTCCTTGCACTGCTTTCTGAATGAATACCATTTCCTCATCAAAAATACTGCATAACGTACTATAATAGTAGCCGCTTTCAAAGGTCTTGAAATATGTTCCATTTCTGTTTCTCCACTAATGTGCAGCCAATGGTAACATTGTTTTCTTTTTGGAATTATTATTTCACAAAAGTGAAAGGGTGGGAAAGTTATGTTCCGTCATGCAGCTGAGTTTTAAGTATACCATTAGTTAGCATTTTTCTGGAGTTATTTGTTTTATTCTCATTCTCTAGCATGAAGCTCTAAGCTAATGTATTTTGTGATTTTAGTATCTGATGTGAATGAATGTTTATTATTATTTCTATACATTACAATTACAGTTATATAATATTTCATTGATCCTTGAGTGCTTGTTTATTCAGAATCCTATACAACTCAATACCTGTTGTTATGTACACTCACATCACTCTAAATATACATATTATCAAGTGACCTTTACAAGTATTTTCCTAAAGGTGATCATTGTTACTTTATTACCTTATTCTGTTGCCTTGATCACTTTCCTCCAACACTTTTCTATTCCTTTCCCTAGATAATTTTCAAATTCCTTCAAAAATTCTTTTCTACTAATTCCAAAAATCTTTAATGCCAGAAAATCTACCTGCAACTTATCCCACTTGCTCCGTATTTCCTCTCTCCATCCTTCAGTTGCTGTACATTCTAATGTATGATGCAAGTTCTTATCTATCTTACCACACAATGGGCACAATTCTGTGTTAACATCACCTAACATCATTGTTCCTACTCTGGACCATGCCATACCCTCCCTCTTCAAATTGTCATAAACCTTAATATATTTTTTCCTGCCCCATTCTTTCTTAAAACTCCTATAATATATCAGTGTGTTCTTATCTCTTAGGCTACCAAATATTTCCTATTTCTAGTATCTGATATAAAAATATCCTTTTGTTAAATAAGTTATTAAGTTTTGAACTGATAAACTGTATTTACTTCAAAAAATATTGATTGCATTTTATAAAGCTTAAGTTAGTGTTTATTGGTAATTATAAGTAATTTAAATATAGAGGTAGTTAAATGTCAGTACTGGTAGATTCACATAGAACTGCATATATGTTTATTAAGTTTTCCCTTCTGTTTTCAGACGCGCCGCACCTTGGCGGTGAGTATATTTTGAGTGTGTGTGTGAGTGTGCAATTTTGTATAATTTTGTGCATATGCATGTGACATTTTGGAATTGTGCATGCTGCAGGGAGCTGGGAAAGGCGTCCCGGCCTGGCCTGATGTTCCCAAACAACAGTCAAACCAACTGGGAAACCTCACTCCCGCTGACAGACACGGATCTGTTCAGGTGGGTGAACCACAGCTAACCTAGCCGTAGATTAACTCTTTTTCCCCCCTCATTCTAACGTGATATTTCTGATTGGTTTTGAAGATTTCTTCTTTTCAAGTTGTTTAAACAGAAATAAACTTCTCTTCAACCTATGTTGAGGCCTGTGTTTCATCCCCATCCAATTCAGTTCGCCTAGATGACATGATTTTCCCCACTTAATTTTTGGAACCAGTGCTAAGTATTTTCAGGCAACTGAAACATTTGTATTGAAGGGCCACTACTTTGAGTAAGATAATATATTTCCATGACAATTGGACTATTTTAAAATCAAGAGATTTGGCAGTGCAAAGAATATACTTGTATTCAAAGGCTTTATTAGCAAATGAATTTGCAAATCTATCACTGTCAACTACTATGCTCTTATGATGCTACCGTTTGAAGCAGAAAGTAAGCACTGCTCTGCAGGTATAATGTTTGTAATTAGTGCTTCAGGAATAAATAAAAGTTATTTATTTTTTGTCATCAGCTCCAATCTCTTGTGCCTTGCAATATCAAACTTCAAACATCATATAATTAAATATTTTACCTGGTGAGTTGATTTCACACTTATTTTCCACTTAGGAACATTTATTGGCAGAACATGCTTTGTGATCCACATCCTCTGCTACTATTTGATTAATAAGCGATTCAATTTTGCATATGGGTTACTTATAGGTTACTTCAAGAGGGAGGTTACAAACTTTTGTAATTAATGCATCATCTACTTTTTAAAGTCATCAGGTTATCTTCATACTTGGGAAAATAAAATCATACGTAAAAAATTCCAGTCATAGCCAGGATTTGAATTGTCTGCCATTATTATGCTATAACTAACTGAGCAACTGTCTCTTCCTCCAAGCACAGAACAGTGAACTTTTCATCTGATTCTATATATCCCAGAGACTTCTTTAGGTTTTTTTCTATTAGGAGAAATTTACTCCTTAAGATACAACTGGAAATGCTAAGAGTATAAGAATACTTTTTACCCAGTATAGGAGTTAATTTGAATATAAAAATAGTCATTTCATACTAGCTGTGTGTGGGACATTTAAGATTTTAAGTTTTAAGTCGATTCTCCTTTCCAACTAATGTGTGATTTTTTTCCCTTAAGCGAGGTTCCAGTGGTCACTATGCTGATTTTAACATATTTCTTTTCTATTTCATGATTAATTTCCCAAAAATAGTGGAGACAGCTGATTTATGTGTTTATTTGTGTCATACATTCCTAAAATCAGATATAAGCAAACAGGCAAATCATCTGTAGACAACCTTTTTTGGGAAATAAATTATGAAACATAATCAAAATTATTAAAATCAGTATACTGACCATTGGAACTTAGCTTTTGGGAAATAATCTACATTAAGAAATATGAAAATAGCCTGATGAATTTCAAAATTCTAACAGATGACTGGTTGAATTCAAAATTTTGTAACCTCCTCTCAGAAGTCAGCTGTAAGCATTCAAACTGCAATTTGAATCACCGTTAGTCAATTAGCAGCCATGGATGTGAACAAGGATCTGTGAAACATATTCTATCAATAAATGTTCATAAATGGAGAAATAAGGGTGTATGATTCATCAGCAAAAAAATTTATTTTATAATTATATTCTCCACAGTGTAATTTGGACATCTTATCTATTTTCTTGAATATGGATAATGCTCTTAAGTTCTGAAAGCTCCTTTCCCCTTTATAGAGTTAATTTATCACAGTGTGTCTATCTCTTCCTAAATTAATGCTCTTTCTTATTGCTGCATTTATACTTGTTCCATATAAATTGATCAACCAATTTAACATCGTTTAAATTTTTTTAAATCGAGTCCACTTAACATTATATTTTTAATTCTATTTTAACCTTGAATGCTGTCGTTCTATTTTCATATCTGTCCAGCTTCATCATTGTCATACAAATTCACCAGCTTACTACTGTTCTTGCTACAATTTTATCCATTATATCCATTAACTGGAAGATTCTAGAAGCTAAAAATGTTCAGAGTGCAGCTGCAGAGAATGCCCTTTCAAAATGCTACCGCTACTGCTTATTGAATAACTTTTTTTAAAATTTTATTTAATGCTGAAAAGTAATGATCAGCAACTCTATTTTTAGACCACCTTTTTCAATTATTAAGGAACAGTAATCACATATTTTAAATACCTGCTTAATGCTTGCTAGTATATGCTTGTGTTCGTGCATCTTTTTTCTTCTAGTAATTTGCACTTTAAGACAAAATATGCATGTATGGAGTAACTTCTAAGCCTTTAATTTTGTTGATCAGTAAAACTATTAAATAAACCAGCAATATATGCATTTGGCAATTGTATACAACTATAATAGCAGGCCTAATTCAGATATCTACAAGGAAATATTTCCAGTACACAGATTTGAAATACAAACACACTGTAGGGTTCAAATCTCTTGATGTTTAGCAAGCGCTAGTGATGTGCTTGTCAAATCTATTGTTGTCCCATTCTGTCACCATGTGTAACAAATGCTATAAAGGTATATTGCACAAAATCATTTGTGCCAAATTTTTGTACAACACCTTAATAAAGACTTATTTGTGCTAATCTCATCACTTTATCATCTTAACAGTATTTGGTTGGCATTTTCATACTTAACTTCCCTTTTTTTAAATTAATTAATTTTTTTTATTTATTTATTTCCCCCCCCCCCCCCTCCATATTTCAGATGCACTTGTATTCATTCTTAGCTACTTTCTTGAACCATTTTTCCTCACCACTATCTCCCTCTCGCTGTTGCCTGATTGATGAAATTCTAGATGAGAAACAAAATGCAATGAATTCTGAAATACCACTTCATCAGAAAGCTCATTAGCCTGCTGTGAGAGGGAGATTCTAATTAGAAAGTTAGTGAAGTTACAGTGTCGAAAATCCACCAAAATGTTGTAATTTTAAATAACTTCACTGTTAAAAGCTTTCTTAAATAACAAACTGATGTTTTCATGGCTGTCATCTGTGTCACTGTAGACTCATGAAAGAATGATTATTGAACATGCCTCAGCAGTTAGTTCTTGGCACTAAGTAATTTGCGGTTTTCTTGACAAGCACATTTCCTGAAGAAATTGTTGGCACTAAAAACAATTTTCTATACTTTCTTTATTGTATTCACTGAATTTGTCACAACAGCTGTTGGGTCAGTATTCAAACTGGTAACTTCCATTGAAACAGAAGTAATATTTGAGCAACTGATTCAAATTTTCGCATATGCAACATCAGTTACGTACTAATTTTCATTGTAATGATAGTTCTTATTTTGAGAAGAGGTTTTTTGCTCTAATTGCTAACTCAACAGTTGCCATGAAGAAGACAATTAAACCATGAAAAGTTTACTAGTAATAGCTGTGCTAAGCAACTTATGTTTAAACTAAATATTACAAATTTACTTCACAGGCTTACTGATGAACCACACAATGCAGTAAGAAATCAGGCTTGGTTAGTCTCATTTTACTCTCTTTTTGTTAATGATTTTAATATACTATCATTGAAAAGACCCTGTTCATTACATTTGATAACCGCCTACACACCTAAACTGGTGGTATAAGAACAAATATGGAGTGGCTTGCAAATAATGTATTAGTTTCTTCTAAAACCATTGACTATAAACAAGGTTAATAGATACAAGGGTCGTAATAAGTTTCCAGTGATGATAAAGTTTTTTGGGATAAGCAATTTCATGGGTGTGTATGCACCCAGAAGTAGTTTCATTAAATGGCATACATGACTTTGTCAGTAGTTAACCATACATAGGAGATGCTACTACTAAGTATGGCAAAATTGTGAATTGCATGCAGTTATATATTTTTTCATGGCATAAAACATAACTGCTGCAAATATCTACTTGAATTAATCTCTGTTTCTCTGTTTATAATGTGTATGAAAATTCAGATGATTCGACTTTGGTGTGCATTATTGTTCTTCAAAGAATGTGAAATGCATGATGAACAATGCAGCAGAAGGCATGTTGCAGTGGCAGTGTTTTGGGACTGTCAGGGAATTTTGGTGATGTGTTACTTGCTTAACAGTACCACCATGGATACCGAAAGATATAGTGAGGTTCTGATGGAACTAAAGTTGCTGTGATCTAATGAAAATACCCAGAAACTTTTACTCACAAAGTTGTGCTACTGAATTACAATGCTTGCCACACTCATCTGAAACTACTCAGGACTTAATGGAAAGTTTCTGCCATCCAGTTTATTCTTTGAACATATCCTTGTGATTTCCATCTTTAAATCAAACTCAAGATGCCCTCGGATGCCAGAGATTTCAAAATGACATAGTATGGTACAGACAGTATTTACAGAAAATGTTTAGAAAAGTATGGTAATTATGTAAAAAAAAATAGCTTAAAAGTGTAGAATATTACTGGCTTTATTCTGAAATAGAAAAATTGAATTTAATATTTTTCCTGCAAAAGGAAAACTTACTTATTGGGTGATCCTTGTATGAAGGTAATTCATCAAGTACGTTAAAAATTTATGTGGGGTACTACATGTTTGACTGAGGCTATTGCTGCTAGATGGTAACATTACTTCATTGGCAATTGATGACATTCAATACGAGAAGTTATTTACAATAGTGCAACAGCAGTTGCAAGATGGTGGTACTTCTGAATAAGTGTACAATCCTTGAGCATCACTCCATTATGTAATTTTTGTGTGAAAAAGGATGAAATCAAAGAATATACATAAAGAAATCCTTGCTTCCTATATACAATGAGAAGTGCCTGTCACATCAAACTTTTTGCAATTGGGAGTAAAAGTTCTTAGAAGGGTGGACATGTATCAAAGACAAACGTGTAGGCTGGCCAATGGAAATTGCCACACAGACAAATTTGCAATGAGTTGAAGACTTAATCTAAGCAGACAGAAGGGTAACTGTTGAAACTATAGCTGTTCACTATAATGTTCACATGGCATGAGTCTACGTCATAATATATGACAGGTTCGATTTTCACAAAGTCTGTGCACAGTGGGTACCATTCATGCTGGCCCCATAATGCAAAATGCAAAAAATGGGTCTGCCATTTGGGTGTTCTTCATTACCACAATGAACACAATATGTTAGTCTGAATTGTCAAGGTGATGAGTCTTGGGTTCACCAATTGGTCCTGGTGGTGTAATGGTAACCATACTTGCCTTCTAAACCCAAGACCGCGGTTTAAATCCCAACCAGGATCGAAGGATTTTTTCGGGTGTAAAAATCCTAAATATGGTTTCATTTAGAAGGGAAGTAAAGCAGTGGATCTCATATTGTAGATTTATGGCACAAAAAAGAACCTTAAGCCTGAAAGAAAGGCTTCTGAGCAAAATTTGTCTGGCATTTCATGCCCTGAATTGAATGGGATCCTAATGACCTTAAGATGTATAAATAAATCAAACCAGCAAAAAAATGGGTTCAGCATTACCAGCCAGAGACAAAATACATGTCAATGCAGTGAAAACACCCTACAATGCCTGCAAAGAAAAAAAAATGTTTCAAGAGAAAGAAATGCGCATAGACTTATGGGATTCACAAATGTATACTGCTCACCACATTCCAGCCTCAAGGACAAGCTGTAAATTCCTACAGTAACATTCTCAGGAAACTTAATAATGCCATTCAATAGAAGTGACCAACTTCTCACCAAATGCATGTTGCTCTTGCACGACAATGCCCAGTATAATACTGCCAACATAATTAATGAGGCACTGCAAAATTTTAAGTAGGAAGTCTTCAAGCATACTCCATTCAGCTCTGCCCTAGCTCCAAGCATCTTCCATTTGCTTGGCTCTCTTATACATCATCTTTCAGGTAAATATTTTTCTCATTGATGAAGCTGCAGAAGGGACAATCATGCCTGGTTCCAACAGCAGACCAAAGAATTTTATGTTGCTGGATTTCAGAGGCTTGTGATATGATGGACAAGTGTCTGAATGTACAGAAAAATTCTGTTGAGAAATAAAAGCTTTTTCAAATCACTACCCATTATTTGTTTAAGTTTAACATCCATTTGTAACTTAATGACTTACTCTTATATATTAATTAATAAAAGTTGCATAAAGATACCCTACATTTGAATTTTATAATATAAGAATATATCTATTCATAAATGTGTCTATTCTTTTATCTATAAAATAAATATATATTAAGATAACATTTAATAAACCATAGATTCTTACTGCGTAGGGTTGAGGTGTGATCTTTGGTTCTGTATCTTCTGGAAAATGTTTTACTTCATCCTAATTACATGTAGAGCCTTAAGAACAAAATGTTTACTGTAACACATGAAATATTAAGTTTAAGATTTAGAAGTGGCAAATACTACTGCTTATAGTGCCAAATCAGCACCATTTCTACTGGCTATTGCCTTAAGTGGACATGCCATAAATATCATGAGATTTAGATCCCCACAGTAAAACTGCAGCAGAAGAAATGACTTGAGTGTTCAACTTTTCTAGACCATCCATATCTTTGATCTACAGAATGATGATTGTAGATTCCCCTCACAGCATGACTTGGGAATTAGGCTTAAATTATATTTTTGCTTGTTAAGTAGTTGGAATGTTATTAGAATTTCAAGCTCTCCAGTTAAATGCCAAAAAAAAAAGGAAAAAAAAAAAAAAAAAAGTAAGGAGAATCCATTATGCAAGAACATTTCTATTTTTTAGGATAAACAGATAGAGAATTTGCAATGAGTAATGATCATATTAAGTGAAAGATAGGTGACTAAACAACAACTGTTAATGTATAAACTGTTTTAACTTCAAAATTATCATTCCATCATCCTGAATTAAAAGTCTTATAAGTTATAGTGTTGGTATACATTATTTTAAATAAAGTAGAAATAAAGATTGTGAGTTTAAGTCCTTCAGCATAGCTTATATCATGGATTTTGAGAATACACTTGCAAAACTTTTTGAATGCCTCCTGCACATTTGAGAATAATTTTCCATTACAGAAATATGTAAGCAATTTTTAATGTGCTACATATAGTATATTCAAGTAATTATTTAATTGACTTTTTATAGTAAATATGTCATGCTATTAAAATGGTGTGGTGGTTGACAGCTACAGCTCAGATGACATTATGTGGTTTTCCTGGCCAGTAAATTTAGGATATAATCTTGCTAAATGAGTATTGATAAATTAAGTGTTGGGTAGTAAAATCTGGATTCATCAAGGCTATCATATATGTGTTTGTTGATCTTAAAGTTTTTTATTTACTGATATGGGTATGACATAAGTCTGACAGCTCCCATATTTATGATATCCTCATAGATGTATCTATTACCACAAATTAGACAAGCAATAAATAAGGGTAGAATATAGGCAAGATATATGAGGGCTATTTGATAAGTCCGTGCAAAAATAGAGGAGGCAGCTTTTTTGGGAAAAAGTAATTTTATTTCTCACCTAATCACCTTTCAAATCTATACACTTATTCCAGTAGATTTCTAATTTATCCCATCCATAATGTAGGATTTCTTCAGCTCTGCAAAATATGCATTTGTTTTGGCAACAACCTCTTCATTTGAGGCATATATCTTTCCTGCTAATCATTTCTTAATGTTGGAAAACAAGAAGTAGCCTGAGGGAAGCAAATCTATAGAGTAGGAGGGAAATGGATATATTTCATACATTAAGTTTAATAATTTTTAATTTGCAAGTGCCAACTTGTGCACAGAAGCATTATTGTGATGGAATGAGAATTTCTTTGCCAAATGAGGATAATTCTTCTTGATTACATTGATTAATTTCTCCATAGTATAGGTAGCATAATATTCACCAGTTATGGCTTTGCCTTTTCCAAAAGTAAATTAAAATTGAGCCAAAACACAGTTTAATCACCTTTCCTGAGAGGATTGTTTTTTCCTTGTTCTGAATGCTTTCTCCAGTTGCAACCCATGTTTCATTGCTGCTTGTTTCGGATGTATAGTGCAGTACCCACAATTTGTCAACTGTCATACCCCATGTCCAGAAATTCACTTGGATTCCATTTAAACAGTTCCAAATTCTACATAGGAGCAACTTGATCAATCATTACCAAGCGTGGCACCAACCTGGCTGACAGTTTTTTTCATTGTAATGTCCACTACCACAGCAACATCTTGTATTTTTAGTCTCTGATTGCTTAACATCATATTGGGAATTTTTTCAATAAACAGGAGTGGTTACCTCAACAGGACATCTGGAACAGTCTACATTGTTTGTGCTCCTTTAGTCACATCTAAACCATTTACACAGCATTCAGGAAGATTGTCCTCAAACACAAACTAAACTCTGTAACATTTATAACTATGTACAACCTTTGACAAAATTAAATGTCACTGCCAGATTCTATGTGTCGATCAGAGAACTTCTGGGATGCTTGTAAAAGTTGTATTCACAAGCACATGCAGTGGGTGATTTGCCTGTAAACATAATAGGCACAATCATAAGTATCTGGAAAGAGAACATTAGGGCAGTAATGGCCGAGTGGTTTAGAAGGCATTGTTCTTCTGCGTAAGCTCCTGTGTTCAAATCCCATACAACTTTTTTTTTATTATTATTAGTTTCATAAGTGTGTATGTAGCACATTTTGTTGCCTTAATATATTTTAATGTATCATTTGAGCTTTATGATATTACCTCTGCACACACAAAACCTAATCACAAACTAATGTATTCTTTACAAATAACCAAATAAATATATGAACAGAAAAATGTATCTTCTAAATGAAAACACATAAAAATAAAAACAAATCATCATCATCATCATCATCATCATCATCATCATCATCATCATGTATGAACTGTCAACATGTATAACTGCCCTCACCCTTCTGGGCATAGATGATTTTTCTGCTTCTTTAGTTTTATATATATGAAATATGTTTACATTAAAGCTAGCTGTGTAAAGGAAGTATAATATTCATTAAAAAATGTTAGGATTAAAGCTTGCTCTGTATGGGAAACAATATTACGAAACTAATTTTTCATAATACGCTACAAGAAGGGGGGGGGGGGGCGCTTCATGCCAGGAGGTGAACCTGCACTCTTAACCACAGCATCTTTAGTGCATGCCATATAACACAACTGCTGCGGTGGGTATCCAGCCAAGTTGGTTACCTTGGGAACCACTCACAGTAATAAGTAGGGTTTGGAAGAATTATGTATTCAACAGATTTTTTTTTGTCAAAGTTTGCACATCATCACTGAACAATCATCATGTTTCCGAGGTAATGTCGATCCTGGTGGTGTAGTGATAACCATACTTGCCTTCTAAACCCAAGATCAAAGGTTCAAAACCGGCCATGACCAATGGATTTTTTTGGGCATAAAAATCCTAAGTATGACTTCCTTCGGAAAGGAAGTAAAGCTGTGGGTCCCATGTCGTACATTTATGGCACGAAAAAGAACCTCAAGCCTGAAAGAAGAGGCCTCAGAGCAAAATTTGTCGGCCATTTCATGCCCTGAATAGAATGGGACACTGATGACCAGAGATGTTAAAGAGTGTCCGTAAATAAACAAATCAAATCTCTCTCTGAGGTAATGTTGAAAACAATCTAGCGCTCCCACTTTTTGACTTTCCACAGACTTACCAAACAGTCCTCATAGATAAGCTTACAAGGCATCAGTGCCAATTAGAATTTGTGTTGCATATAGAAATTCAGAATGCTTGCTAAATAAATTTCTGCATTTTTGACATATATATCCCTTTAATTACTAGTATCAATATGGGGGAAAGAACATATTGATTCAAAAATTTTTATCTGAACAACCTTACTGCTGATTCATAGCTTTATGAAAAAATTCTAAAAGGGCACATTTGGAAATCAGAACAAACATTTAGCACATAACAGTATATTATTTTGTGAATGTTGTGTGAACTTTCAAGCACATATATGAGCCATGTTAATATTGCTTTAGAAACAAATTAAGAATTTCAGCTCGGTGTTTGCTTTTAATGAAAATACTGACAGATACACATGTTTCAGAAGCAGGCCATCCTTAGGCAATTTAGATCTAAAAGTTTCTAATTGTGAATTACTCTTTTCTTCAAGGTTGTGAGCTCTACAAATGGCGAGCTAGCAAATGATGATCCAACAGCTGGGCATTCCAACACTCCTATTACAGCCCAGGCTGAGGTTGAAATAGTCGATGAAACTAAGTAAGTGACCAGTTTTTGTATACTCCAACTTTATGAAATAAGTAAGCTTAGTTTCATATGAATGAAGCAATCAGGATAGAGATCAAATTTTATAGAATGCTTTATCAAAACCACATATTTTTAGCCTAGCCTAAGTAGTTTTCATTGTAGAGGTGAATAATTGTTTCCATTTGTCATATGGAGCACCATCTATGAAACTTTATAAAATGTATCTGCCAGCTTTGGTTTTATTTCAGAATTAGTAAGAATCAATTAATAATCTCTTCAGTGTCGAATGTTTAATGTTTAAAACACTCTTTATGGTCTCACTTAAATGAGATGTACTAAGGACATATGTTTGACCTGTGGTGTGGACAATAGTTTCATGAAACATATGTCCTAGTAAATCTCATTTAAGTGGGTTTTTTTTTCCTTCTTCTTTCCCTTCCTTACTCTTTAACACATCTCAGGTCATTAGCATCCCATTCAATACAGGGCGTGAAACAGCCAACAAATTTTACTCAGAGACCTCTTCTTTCAGGCTTGAGGTTCTTTTTTTGTGCCATAATGAACAACATGGGACCCACGGCTTTACGTCCCTTCTGAAGGAAGCATACTTATGATTTTTACACCTGAAAAAATCCATTGGTCCTGGTCGGGTTTGCACCCACGATCTTGGGTTTAGGAGGCAAGTATGGTTAACACTACACCACCAGGACTGGCATCTCATTTAAGTAAAACCATAAAGAGTGTTTTAAAAATCCGACTCAGAAGAGATTATTAATGGGGTGTTTCACTGTGTCCGATTCCAAATTGATTCAATATTATAAGAGTCTATTAGTTTCCTTCGCTTACTGTATTTTGTTCTCCTCCTCAATATGATATCATGAAGTGCGGTAGATTAAACAAATCAGAGCTTGACTGGTGACACATTTGAAGTGGTTACCCTGTTCAAATTTGAAACCATAAACAATAAGCAGATGCAGTGTTCAGCGTATCTAACAAGTTGAGGGAAACGGTTGTAAGCCTCTCTTTGTTACAAAACAGACATTTTATGTATTGGTTGCGCATAGCAAGCATTAATAGTGAATGTATTGAAGATAGCATTCCAAAAAGACAGGAACTTCAATGGGAACTTTTTAAGCATCCCTTATGTGGCCCAAATCTTGCACCGAGTAATTTCCATGTTTTCTTTCACTTCAAGAAATGGCTTAATTCTCAAAAGTTTGACAACATCAGAGGATTGAAAGCAACTATGCTAAAGTTATGCTGAAGTTGTTCAATTCCCAGGCAGCAGCTTTTTATGCACAGGGCATCCAAAGGCTTGTGCCTCTGTTCACAAAGTACTGGAAAAAAGAATGATGACTATGTAGAGAAGTAAGAGGGCATGTACAATAAGTGCAAAAGCAATATTTTTTTTTTTTAATTTATTTTTTATTGCATCATGAATGACTGACCATTACTTTTGAAATGCTAAAATGCTACTCATGTAAAGGTTAAAGGGGCTATGACTTTCCTTTTAAGGATGATTTTTCTTGGTAAATGGAACAAAACAGATACAGTACCAGTTTGCCTTTTTGAAGTGGTTTTACTGCTTCTCTTCATGGTAACACTTATTTTGCAGTATTCCTTTCATAATCTCTTAATTAAGACTTTTAGAGTTTATCTTTTGCTTGAATTGAAACATCACAATGTGACGACACTGCCTATCCAAGAATTATGTTAGTGGTGTGTGTGTGTGCACCATGAATAACTCTTGAACTGTTGTGCTGTATATTTTAATAGTTAATTTCAGTTTGTTCGTTTACCATTGAATGCGAAACAAAAGTTGTCAGTCTACAAGATGGCACAGTTTAGTAATACAGAATCTTGAAATGCTACTAATTTAAGGTGAAATGCATTGAAATGTGGCTGAAGCAGTACAGATCTATCAATAGAAATTCCTGCAGAATTTCCCTGTATCCTAGTACTTTCAATAGCCTTTGTCAGCTGATTTTGGATACTGGGAGCATAACTATGTTACAAAAGAGATGATCAGAGGAATATATCAGGGAAAGAAGAAATACAACAACTAGTGGAAGAGGATCCTGTAAATAGTAGTTGTGGTGTAGCAGGTGGTGTATGTGTCTCTCTTTGGACTGTTTTTAAACTTTCGAACCTTTTATTATTTATATCTACATAAGTATTTGTGAATAGTTTCAATAAATAATTTGATTTCTAGCTTTTATGGGTATCTAATTGCTTATTCATCTTATATGAGAGAACCTGTTAACCAACTACTTTATAAGTGTTTTCAGACATATTTATGGCAGCTGTAGTATCCAAGGAATTATTGAATTATTGGTGTATAGTTTCACAGGTACTTAAGTAATAACAGAAATTAGGTGAATTCCTGCATTGCAAGATTGTGTGGAATAAAGTTGTGATTATATCAGGAACAAATACCATTGTAACAAAATTTATTTAAACAAAAATGCTCAAAACAACTATATCTTTTTCAGATTAACAGGAAAGTCATGGCTCCCCTTCTACCCTATTTATTCTATATTTTACAAAAGTGCCGTGGCTGTTATTTAAATGATCCACAAAAACTGAAGTATATGAACCCTGTATTGAATGTAGATAACATTGATAATGCATCATAATGAAATTTTCAAAATATTGCAGATGCATTCATACCATGTAAATGTTGTTTGCAGATGTTGTTGTTTCTTCAAACGCAAGAAGAAGAAGTCAGGGCGTCAAAAATGACTAGCGGTTGTGCAGTGCAGTCCAGAACGTGAGGCAGTGACATTACTGCGGGCCACATCTCACTCCAATTCACGAGATAGCGTGCTGAATAGCGAGTTTGCTCCCCGCTTCCCTGCGCCTGTCACGTGATGGAAGTGATCACACACTACTATTATTATTATTATAATATTATACATAACAACTAAGTCTTAGCATGTGTGCCGTGCGTTGTGTGCATGTATGTATTTGTATACATGTGGTGTGAGTGAGAATGCAACCGAGTTGCCGTGCTGAGTCAGCATGCCTGGGTGAGTAGAATGCTGCATTTGAACGACTCGGTCATTCTGGTGTCATTTTCCACGATCAGTCGTCAGAATGCTTTGGTTGTACAAGTGGGCGAAAATCCATGGGTTAAAAAGCAGTGACTGACTGATTTCCTGTTTAAAATACCCTAGCTGGATCATTCATATTTAATGTGGGAGATAATTGCTGAATATGGCTTTTGTAGATGGGGGAAGTATATCAAGAAGCACTTTAAAAATTAGACAGAATAATAAAAAAGAGGCATAAGAAACTGTAATGAAAAAGAAAGTGGATGTCAGCGATAGAGCCATATTGCATTAGGCACTACAAGATTGATTGTTCTTGCAGTGCATCAGTAAATCCACTTTCATTTAAAGCTGTTATCAGTATTTTATGCGCAGAGGGAAACTCAGCAAAAGTTTTCCTCATCACTATATTGTTTTAGTAATCTTTTTAACACTTATTTCATTTGCAATACTCTACTGAGGAGGAATGAATGACAGAATTACGAGAGAATAAAGTCAAACTAATTGATTCCACTTGCCTAGTGGGATTTCCTTCGCACTGGCTTGTTATGTAAAATCATTCTTATTCCATCCATATGTAAACATCCCAAAAATATGGGGGAAAATGTTACAGACCCAGGTTTAATGTTGACTTTAGTCAGTTGTAAAATAAATAAAAAAAAAACAAGAATAAATATATATATATGATAGAACAGTAAGAAAAATGGCTAATAACTGTAACCAAATTCTGTGATTTTGTTTCATCTCATATCCAGTGTTTTCTATAAAATTAGAGCATGGAAAATAATACTGTAATCGCAAAGAAAGGCAATTTATAAGGAAGGTAAAAACAAAATGGTTTTCTGCTTACCATTTTAAATTTCTAACTGATACCTGCAGATGGACTGTGAAGATTGACAGTGCCTAAACACGTTGATAGATTGTTAGCAGTATACAGAATTGCTAGCAATTGCATCACATATTCTTACCTCCAGCAGGGTTTGAACCTCTCAGCATGATAAAGAAAATTAATTAATTAATTCCCACAGTAATTTACATGAATGAAAGTTTGACCCCTGAATTGCTAATCAAGTGGTCAGTATGTGATGTAGAGCCTGTTTTTAAAATTCATTTTATCAGCACTTTCTCTGTGGTATACTTGAAAGTAGTCCCTTAAACATTATTGGACAAATGTTGGTGAATTCCATTTCGCTTATTTCATCCTTTTTGTATGGACCCATATTTTCTCTATGTAGTAAGCAAGCCACCAGATGTTTAAAATTCTTCCAGTTTGAGATGTCACTGTTAGTGCACCGTAGAGTTGTTCATTTGATTCATAATCATTTGGAATGGAAGCTGCAATTACAAATTTAGGCTTTTTACATATAATATACACAATAGTATTTTTAGAAAGGATAATATGCCTGGATTAGGCTTTTTCCAAAGCACTCTGTTATCCTGAGAAGACTAAAATTTGGAAACTAAAGCAGTGATACACTCCAGGTCCATTTACACCTTCAGTCCTTTCATTCATCAACCCTGAAATCTGTATTATTGGTCCTTAAAAGTTAAAGGTATGCATTATCCAAAATGAGAAGGAATCTCAAAGAAATGGGAGGGAGCAAACAGCACTTTGTGAGTGAGGGAGAAGGGTACAGACATATGAGTTAGAATGATACATTCATATCATTTAATCAGGTAATTTAAAGACTTTTTATATTTGTTTTGTGTTGTTGAAACAAAGATTTGGGAAAGTATATTGTGAAGGAAAGAACCAATAAAAAATAATTAAGAAATGGCAAACCATGGCAAAGGAAAATTTGTATTAATCCACTCATGTTATGTATACAATGAGTCATTATTAGGTGACACTAAAACTCACTAACTGGTTAATTCTTCAGAGCATGTTTCAAGAGCATTTGCTCTCATCTTCATGTGGGCACCGACTAACTCTAGCAGGTGACGTAGTGGCATCTGGTGGTTCCGTTAGATGACGGAACAGAAAGTCCATTAGTGGAATGTCAAAATTCATAACTCTATGTTTATTTTTTAAAATATAAATCTTTTCCCATATTGCCAATTCCTTGGGATTGGTGGTAGCTTTTAACAGATTGGCTTCTCCTGCAATGTTATGATCGTAAGTCCAAAAGTGATCTGCAACCGCTGATTTATCCACTTGTTTATATCTTACATTTCTGAAGTGTTCTTTGGTCCTTGTCTCCAAATTTCGTATTGTTTTGCCAATATATATCTGATCACACTCCAAACAATCTATCCGATACACTCCTGACTTCTTGCTGGGTGGAATAACATCTTTTTTGGTGCTGTTCAGAAGCTTTCCAATACTAAATTTATTTTGTGCAGCCAAATGTATATCATAATTTTTAAAAATCTTCGTGAATGCCGTTTGCCCACGGATGATATGTGAATCTTTTCAAAACCACGTCCTTTTTTATCATGGAGAGAGTTGTGGTGTTTTTAATATCTTTCTGTCTTTCAAAATGTCTTATGTTATATTTAAATACCCTTCTCACATCACAGTAATCGGATATAAATAGCTTCAGAGTGTTGTAGAAACAATGTTCATAGACAAATATTAATAAAAGATCAACTAAAATGTTGTACTCTTTATTTTGTATACAAAGCAAGAACATAATGAACTTTCCATATACCTAATAGGATGGTTTAGTATGGTACATCTTGAAGTAGTTACACAGCCCCACATTATTATTATTTTTTTTGCATTGTCATGCAATTTTCACTTATTTTTTCCTGTTATAGTATACCACACATTTTTAGTACACTTTTCTGTTCATCAGTAAGAGGGATATGTATAGGAAAATGGCCCATCTTTAACTTGCAGCAAAGGCATAGAGCTGGTAGAAGGTCTGTCTCGAACAGACTACTCAGGCTTTTTTGCAAACTCAAACAGCTGTTGCGCAGTGTTTATTCTGAAGTGAATTTGTAATGAACGATGTATGCACTGAACATGCAGATATCAAAAAGATTTTTCTGTGCATGGTAGGAAACATTTGCTTTACTTAGTTTTTAAATCTGCTCCACATATCTCCTAATGGTATTCAGAGGCACATGAGGGCTTTTTTTTTATCTGTTCTCAAGACTTTCTGTACCTATTAGATCAACTGTTTTATGTTTGGAAGAAAGAAAATTAACAGCTTTATTGTCCCTGTTTTCATACATAAAAACTTTTTCAACTCTGCAGGAGTTCTACATGGAGTGTGAATAAGTGTTATGAAATTTTTTTGTGTTGATCGATTCATTTTTCCAACTGTCTACGAGCAAAGTAGAGTCTATGCCAGCTTTTATGTTTGCATTAGGTGTTGGCTGACCATATTTCATAGTCTCCACAATTTATCATTTAAAAAGAAACCAATCTTTCTCACTCATGCCTGAATAGAAACTAATGAGAGATGGGGGATTCTAGATACATATTCCTGCCATTAGTCAATGTTAGTGCAAGTGACATCTCTGGTCAAACAACAATGCTACATGTTTCTTTTTGGAACAGTTCATTGATGGGAGCTCATATCTTGTCATGTGACTAAAGGCCTGAAAACACTCCACAACATTCTCTCTTCATATGACTGAAATGGATTAAAAAAACATAATAATGCCAAAATGAAAGGGCATATATCTCATAATATTGCTTTGTGAGCTGCATATACAAAGCAGTATTTAGGCATTATTGAATTTAGTATTTTGGAAATTTCAAAATTATGTTGGTTTGACATAATTTTGTGGCTGAGAGAAACGATTCCATACTAGTAATATGCTATAATGACTTTCATTGATGTACACATGATAAACGAAATAAATAAATTTATTCACTTCACGTTATTACAATATTTGCATATTGTATTTTCCATCAGTTGTGTACCATTCAAAACTTGAGCACCAAACTCTTATGCTTTCTTGATGAAGATTGACCTAGTTAAAAATAATAAGGAAGCAGGATGCAAAGTGAATATCTGTACCATATTTTGGTTTGAATATTACTAGTTTACTAATTACCAGAAATACAACAACATTGTTATAGAATTGCTTTGCTTGTGACTGGGATGGACCAATTATACCAGTAAAATCTGTCATTTTATTTATTAAGATTTTTTCCTAGGTAGAGTTAAATTTTTCCTACAACTTTTAAGAAATGAAATCCAGGTGTTTTGGATTATTTTTTAAATGTGCAAGTATATTTCAGAAAATTGTACTAAAAAGATAATTTCGCTCTTATGGTCCTGTACATGGCATTTAAAAAACATTAAAACTGAGAATTACTGTCTCCTAAACTCATCAGCAGATCACAACAGTATCATAGAAGGAAGAGTCATTTACTCCTTGCAGCTGAGTGCAAATTACAGCAGCAATTTAATAGGAAAAAATATGATACTTGTGTCTAAACTTAACACCATTTTTGGTTTTCATTATTATTGGTGCATTCCCTAAAGAAAGGAAAATGAAACCTTGGGAAAGAGGAGCTTATAACCAAATAAAACCACTTAAAATCACTTTTAAAATCTATTGGAAACTATGAACAAATAGTAAGTTATTCAAAATATAAAATATGAAAAAATTAAATTGTATCTATTGGATTCTACACATGCTAAAACATGTGTGTCGTACTTCCCAGTACTCTGCAATTAATGATATAAAATAGATAACAAGCTCACTAGTCATAACACATGAAACTTTTATAATATACTGTAAATTATTTCATTTTCCAAATAGAGCTATGGTGGGAGAAATATGATTTTTAAAATCTTAAAAAATTAAATGCAGCTTTGGTGATATGGTGATCACCTGAAATGAATAAAAATATACTAATATTGGGTATTACATAAATTTACATAGTATAATTAACAAATCCACTTTTTACTTCATACAAACTGTTGATAGACCAATGATTTTACTCTTACCTAACAAATCATCACTGTCATCATTGCTAATTTCAAGCTAGCTATCAAGCTTACTTGTTGCATCATTGCTGACAATGGAGATCTGATTGACAAAATAGGTGTCATCTGGAACCATGGAGTAAATTTGAAACTATTCTCCACAATTTTGCAATACAATCTAATGTTGATTAGCATTAATTTTAACTATTGTACTTAATTTATTGGATTTATGCTGATCATTCGTCCTTGTAACTTTCATCAAGTAGACAAGCACTGTTAATTGCATAGTGTCAAATTTATTACTATACTTGAAACATGATCAGCAAGGGTGGATATTTGACCTTGACTAAAAAAAGCTCCTTTTTCAAAGCAGCTAGAGACAGCATAGGGCACATGGCCATGATGTCATCGCACTTTACTATAACTGGTCAACAACCAACTTTGGAAAAGTGCAAAATGAGGGAAAAGTTTTAAAATTAGCACAATGGCAAAAATTACTTAAGTAAACATGGTATATGAAGCTAATTTCAGAACTGGGAATGAAATTTGCCAGAAAACAATAGTAAGGGGAATGATGCATCAAGACTTCACTTGGAGTGCCCTAAAAGAAAACAAAATTTAGGTTCTTACATATTTTTAACATTTTTTTTTATATAAGCTTTGAAAGTCGAGGAGAATTCACAAGCAAGTTTCCAAAAAGGTTTCTCTGATAATGCATCTTTATTGATGTGTTTCTTTAGAGGAATTTTGTAGTAGTGGATAGGGCTAAGCATTCTAATAGTGTCCTTCATTGTTTATCTTTATTATAAAATTTGCAGAATTATTAAAAAAAAGGCAAGCTTAACTCCAGGCACAAAGATATGCAAAGTTATCGAATGTGTGGCAGCTGAGTTTTGGTGCTTTACAGTGTGGGACATAACAGCAAAAGGCCCAAGATTTGTCAGTCTTGGGTTTTATTTGTGTTTTATACACATGGGTGTGAAACATGCATGTAAATCTTGATTCCATTCTTATGAAGCAGAAAAAACCTAATCCTGGCAAATTATTTCAAACAGCAATCAAATCTATTAATTACTGATAGATCAGATTTTAGACTTGCAGTGTTAGCAGTATATAGATTCGCTAATTGACCTCTAATTCCTCAATTAGAATATTGGTTTGTGAACAACTAGAACGTGTACATAAAATATTTTATAGAATGTGCTGCTCGGCATAAAAGTGGTGGCTTCTCAGTTGCTGGAAGAGTTTTAGTTACATTTGTCATTTAAACTCTTAAGACAATTGTTCAGATCAATATAATTATTATAATCTACCCATTTTAATATTGTTAACTGAAACAGCTCCATATTATGAGAAGAAAATGTTGTGTGACAAGCATTCAAAAGTTTGTATTCAATTCAGTATGTGTGTTGTTATTTTGGATTATAAGATACTGGTAAGTTTGGGAGGGGCAGCTGCATAAATTCGCAGTCTTAACCCCAAGGAAATTGGTTAAAAATGAGATTTGCACATCAGATAAGGCACAGAGTAAAAGGAAAGAATATAGGAAATAATGCCAGCTTGCATCATAAAACTGTTAAGTAAGCATATTACATTGAGCTAAAACTTTTACATTGTAAAACATTTAGCTCTTCCACATTCATGGTTGATTGGATGGGAATATAATTGGGCATTTGCATAGCTTAATTTGTAAAACATGCTGAAAGAAAGAGAACTTATTTTATAGAAGTTGAAATTTTAATTAGCATTAAAGAGAGCTCGTACTTTAATGATGTTTTAGACTTTTAATTACATAAAACTGTTTAGCATAACAATGGATAAGATTTTGCTTTGCTAAGGCCTTACTAGTTTCAATAGTATACACACGTCATGAACTAAATTAAGACATAAAAATGCATAATCCATACATGACTGTTTGTCATTATTCTTTAAAAGTGCTCTACTGATATATCACATATACTAGAGACATTAAACAGAAGGCTAAAATGCTTTTAAATGGGGCTTTTGCTTAAGAACTTGTTCTACATTGAGCTATTTAGGCTAGATGTTAGGTCTTTAACAGCAGAGGAGGCATAACTGGAATACATTGGCCATATGTTTCCAATTAAGAGATTGTAATTGCTGCAGTGTTGATTGATTTTAAAATTATATACATATACATTTGCACTCATTTATTTCACTGTTTACTTCTAACCTTTTCTTTTTTTTTCTTTTTTTTCATATGAATTTGTGACAGAATATATGCTATATTAAAAGAAAGTGGAAGCCATCATGGTGGTCCCCCCTTTCTTTTTCTTTTCTCCTCCCCCCCTTTTTTCTTTGAGTTAAAAATGTAAATCTGTATTATGTATCTAGTAAAATGTCTTACTATTGAACTTCTAATATACATAATTTGAGTATAATGCTAATACAGAGTAATTTATATGATTGGTGACTACACACATTAGTGAAGCTAGAAGCTGACTATAGTTGCTGTTCATTGGCAATTTAGTACAGAACATAAACCGTTTCCTTAACAATTGTGAACCCATCCATGGGAAATTATATAAGTTCAAAAACTAAAAAAGTCAGGAAACAAAGAAAAACATTGTTACATTTCCATTATTAATGATTTTACATTTTTTAAACCTTTTATCTATTTAAAACAACAATGTATTGTGATGTAAAAATGTGAGACTTTATTAATAACCAAAGCGTATAACATGAAGCAAAAATGTTTAAGCCTAGAAAAGATATGTGTCGTGCAGTATTTCTTCAAAAAAGATGTATGCATGCATTACAAGACTATTAAAAGCAATATCATTACTAGTAAATGCAAATGAATATTACTCAGCATAAATATAAGAGGATTTAAAGAGTATTTTTGCTTTATATAAGGCCTAAAGTCTTTGCATAATTTTACTTCATGCACAAGTTTGTTCATAAAATAATCATATGCAAATATCTTAATAATATTTGATATTTTACATTCATGAACTCTTAACATCGATAAAAGATCGTTCTTCTCTGAAGAAACTTCTTTCTTAATGCTTTGTGGTCTGAAGCTTATGCATATGTAAAAGAATCTAAAATTTTGCACCTTTTCCAATCATATGGAAGTAACTCAATCTTGAATATCACTGAGGGCTGGCTATATAAAGAGCTAACTCATGTTTAAAGTATAAAATTAACCATCAGTTATGCATAACTTGGAAAATTTGGTTATATAAACGTTGATTTAAGATTATTTTATCTTAACCTCAAACTAAATCTAACTCGCAAAATTTCACAAGTTAAAGCACTAACTAGAATTTAGTAGTTTTTTGTATCGGGGATTTTCACAGTGAAATATTATAATATGGCAAATTATTGTTACGAAATCAAGCTGAAGATGGAGGCAATCGCCTTTGAAACATGTCCAAATAAGTGGAGAAAAATTAATAAAATAACAATAATTTGTCATATTAAAATTTAGTAATTGTTAAATAAAACATTTCCCAGAGTAAAGAAGAATTAACTTCATTTATAAATAAAATGCTCTTTAACATTTATAATAATTTCGTGTAGATAAAGTTTCCTCAATGTTTCACTTTTCATTTCTGCGTAATAGACAGAATTGCATTTAATCATAGGTTATACTAGGCTGATCTTACAAGCGGTATATTGTACAGATTTCTGATTATTCCTACATTTTATATGATGAATTTCACTCTGCTGCTCATATATTTCGTGAGAGAGAGAAATTCATTCTAGAACTGAATGACAAATAATCCAAAATGTGATTTTGCTTAGCAAAAGATGTCGGACAACTGGAACAGATGTTACAACTTTAATTATAATCTCAAAGTAAGCAAAATCATGCTTTCATGACATTAACTTTAGGGTCCCATGCGACAGGAAACTTCCTAATAGTTAATTGAGATATATTAAAGTGGAGAAAGCAACGACCAGCAGAATCATCCATAAAGTTAGAGCAATTGCAGCTCTTAGGTGTCAGTTCATTATAGCACCAATGAAGAGGGTGATGTACTGAAAGTGATGCTAGACCTCTATAATATTGTCAACTTTCCTGAAGTTTTAGGTGCTATAGACTGCACATACATGGGAATGATAATGCAGATGAATTAAAAATAGAATTATACCCTTTGGCCATTTCTCCCCATGTACGTTCTTTATTTTTTTATTTTCAATTATTTCCTTATATTTTAGCCCCAGATCAATAATAATATCCTTCTTATGTTTGCTAAAATTTGCCATTTGAATTCGCTTTGAACTTCCCTTATTCATGTCTGAAGACAAGGAAGGAAAACTGAATAATTATTCCTTTTCTCAGGTTGAACAATTAAACATCAACTCTCTCTAAACATGAATTTGCCCATTGTTTCACAATGTTGCCATAGGTTCTATGGTTAGTGTAAACTTGTGATTATATAGTCTGAAGTTACTTTTATGCAACAGAAATGATGACTAACATCTAGTTATCTTTTAAGTATAAGGCATAGGCACTTGTATCAGTCCCTTGAAAACTGGCTTTGAAGTTTATCAATTTTCATCTAATTAGCATTTTTTGAACCATAAGGAAATATGTGATCCAGTAGTAGTCAAAATGATATAATAAGAATAGGCATGTGTAAAGAAAAATATTTCAGTTTTTGAGTATAACGAATGTTTTACTGCAATTAAAGTAGGTCTTATGACTAACATTTGCCATTCCTGTTTCAAATGTTTATTTCATTCAACTTCTTAGTGTCAGTCTTGGTGGTCTAATGGTTACCATACATGCCTTATAGACCCAAGATCGCAGGTTCAATTCTTGCCAGGCTCAATGGATTTTTGGGCTAAAAAATTCTAATATGGTTTCCTTTAGAAGGAAAGTAAAACCATGGGTGCAGTTGTAGATACATACAGAACATAAAAAACCTCAAGCCTGAAAGAAAAAGCCTCTGAACAAAATTTATTGGCCATATCATGCCCTGAATTGAATGGGATCCTGATGACCTGGGATGTTAAAGAGCATCAGTAAATAAACTAAATCAACATCATCCTAGTTTGTTGATTTTTTAAGGTTCTCGCTAAATGCCATGAAAATAATTTTTTTCCCTTCATTCTCTCTTTAAATAAATAAATCTCATTTGACATCATTTTCACAATTTTTGCTTGTAATGAAAATGTGATTGCCAAATTTCATGCAAATGTAAATATCAAGTGTATTTGGGAAGCTTGATTCTTGTCCAGTCTTTGAACTAAAGTGACTATGCAACTAGCCACATACATGAAAATAAATATGAATATCATCTCAAAGTGGAAGATTATGCTTGAATATTGGCAAATATATAATAAAGAGTTTAAATTGACTTTTCTGAGAAAAATATGTTGACCAATATAGCAGGAGTATATAAATGCAATCTGTACATTAAAATATATGATACTAAGGAGTGGACATAACCTTGAAAGTAGTGATATCTTCTGGCAAATGATTGATCCTCCATCTTGTTCTTATATGTCACTTGTAACTTTTACTAGTAATTTACAAATGTTATACATTGGAACAGACAACTAGAACTACTTACTTTACAAGAACTTGTAGTGATGCACTTGTAATGTATTTGACCGTATTTTTGTGGAATAGGGCCTCTGTATTTCTCATTTAGAAAGTTTCCTGATGAATGTAAAGATTTGGTTGTTCCAGACAATCAGATCATATGGAGGCAAATCAAAGAACCTAGGAGGCTTGCTACTTAATAGACCTTGTGTGAGCTCTTTCTTAATTATGTTCATGGAAACATTCACTCTATGAGCTATATGACACAAATGTCTGAGGTCATTAAGATGTGGACTTGTGAATGGGAGCTCTGGGGTTTCATCCCCCTCAGAACCACCTTCTCCAACAGGTTTTTTCAATTTTTTGTTCAGTCCTCGTCAGTAGCAAATGTCATGTAGGTAACCTGAAGTTAAAACTGGAACACTTCCTTCCCAAATTGTTTTAATGGGGTTTAACACCGATTTTTACTACTGAGGCATTATAGGCATGGACACTGCTGATATGCGAGCTAAAATGATAAATTTAGAATTTATTTTTTTTAAAGGAAGGAAACATTCCAGAGCGAAATGTAGGGTTCCTCCCTGTTATTTGTCATTTATGAGGACTGAGAAAAAGCTGGAAAAAACCTCATTCAGAGAAGATGGTCCTGGCAGGAGCCAAACTCCAGATCTCCCACTCACGAGTCGAAGCCTTAACCTCAGCCACCCATGGCGATTTTCCCAAATAAAATCCTTTTCAATTTATCTGTTCATCTCAGGTATCATTATTGTCCACCATCTGTGGTGCCTCAGTAGAGAAAATGCAGATAAAGCATGTCAAAAGTGTATGGACAAATGCTAGACAGTTTGAGCATTTTATTTCTTAAACTGGCTAACAAGATATTTTTTCATTATTATTAAGAAAACAATTTGTGCTCGGTACATTACTGCCACTGAACAGCAAGCATTATCTTCAACTAGAGGAATGCTTTATATAGTGAAAGTGCATTATATGTGGTTAGCAATTCTTTAAATCACCCTGTACAAAAGATATATTGAATTACCCCAACAGTTTTATTTGAGGGAAAGTCATTAAATAGCAGAAATTTTATAATTTTTTTGCAGGAATACGTAAAGAAATTGTTTGTGCCTTATTTTTCAGTAGCCTCTCACTGCACATTTGGTCTACCTGTCCAAAAGCTTGCATTTGTCCTGAAGAGGAAAAGCTTTATGAAGGGGACTTAACCCAACTTTGCACCATCTCCATTACCTCATTATTTTTACTGCCACTGTTCAATGGGGTAAACCATCTCCTTCATAAACAGGATCCCGAAAAATCAGCAGCAGCACATGCTGGACAGCTGCCTTGGGAATCATCTGCTACACACTTTCTTCTATCTGAAACTGCCATAGATATATTATATGCATAGCCATCACTCATGTTCAGTTCTATAGCAATTTCACTAACTGTAACTTGTGTATAATCAAAGATTCAATACTCATTCTGCTGTTTCAATGTTTAAGTTACAAAATGAATTGTTCTCCCACTCTACTGTTCATCATTGATTGTCTTCCATTTTTAAATTTCTATTTATACATTTCCCCCCTTACTAAATTCTCTCCATAACAAATGTTCATTCTGATGATTTCAGAATGTTTTACTCTCTCTGACCACAAAAAATAAATTACAGTTTGTTGCTCTTCCATGGTACAATTTGAGAGTGCAGTAGGCATGTTTTATGAGCTATTGTGCGGGTTCATATTGTTGAGTATCACTAGACTTGAAATTTAGTTTCTAAGAGTAATGCTTTAGGTGCTTAAAATAGACTCTTTAATTGCTGTATTTATGTTCTATTCAATATAAAATAGGCAGCTATATTTTTTTAAAATATGCTAAAAGCACTGTTGTAAGTAATCATAACATTTATTTCATACACAAAAGCATACATAAAGAGAGACAAAACATGTTTCCAAATAGGCTTATATATATATACACAAATTACAATTTACACATCATTTCCGTAGTTTGCTTCACAATAAATAATAAGCACTTTTTCTATAATTGACTGTGGAGAAGCTATGACATTTGTTGCTTAGAATTAATTTGTATGCTGAGAAAGAGTATTTTAAGTTTTGAATAAGATGGCCTGATAATTCACTTTTGGTTTAGTTATTCTTTCCCTTTAAATTGTTAGCGCTCTGTATTTGTGAATTAGTTTTAGTTTTAGAAAGTTTAATTAAACAGGACTAACTTTAACATCTAAAAGTTGGAGGAAAAATATGTTTTACTCACCTCTTTATTGCAAGCAGGGCCTAAAAGAAATATACATATAGCCAGCCAGCCATCGAGCAATGCAGGAATTCATGAAGCCACTGATGGATTAATAATGTGATTTTATTTTTGGCTTTATGCAGGCTCTTTTTAAATATGAACATTTTGAACTTGTAAAGACCAACTGATTTATGATTTGTGGTGCACACCAAACTAATATTCTGTGATAGATGGAATTGTAAGATCTATTGACAAAGGAAAACATATAATGAAACGTCGATCTATCATTATCCATGGAACAAGCAAAATAAGATTATAGATGGGGAAAAGGGATATATCTCTGGCATGTTTAAAACAGGGGGGGGGGGGGAAGGAAGGGGTAAAATGAAAGAAAGCCTGCAGAATTCAGAAATATGCTACTATATTGAGGAGGGATGCATCCCCCTGAACAAAGACACCCATGGTTAATAATCTTTAGGTCTTTTATTAAATGCCATCATGTACATTATCGAGAATGCTATGTCTTCAGCAGCAATAAAACGGTTAACTGCCATTTTATACCAATGCATATTGCAAGAGCTTACAATGGTTAAAGAAAATGAGATTGCTTGCTGCAGAAGTTCATTCCTGGCTATGTCTGATTCATCTTTGTTTCTATTCACCTTTCCACTCCACTGATTTTAAAAATTGGTCAATCCAGGAAAAAGGTACTTAAGGAATAATCAACGCACGATTTGTTTCTCTTGTTTATAATTAAATTATGTTTGGGACTATATAAATCAAATAATGGATGTGAAAAAATACACTTCCAGGAATTATGGATTGAGGTTTTGCTATACTCGTTTGTATTGTGTCAGCAATTTCTAGATAAGGTAAGCTTCAGCTTTAAATCACAAGATGGAGGGCAACATGTTGGATTTGTAGGCTATATAGTGCCTTGCATTTTCCTAATTTAGCAGTACAGATGGAAGAATCATAGTAGACATTTAAGAAAAGTTTAAAAGTTTAGGCAGTATAAAATCAATTTATATTAATGAAAATTGAAGATAAAATCTTGTGCATGTATATGTTTAAAAGGAAAATACGTTTTTGCATAAAATCTATGTCTAATCATCACTACACCCACATGGAGTATTGCTAAGTAATGGAGTTTTTCATGTGTGTTCCTCCATGAATGTTAGACAACTTTTCTGTTATTTAATGACTTTCCCTTATAAGTACAAAACAGAATGAGTCGTATGTATTTTCAACACTTGTTTTCACAAGTCCTCAAATTGATGCATCCATAGCAAGGCTATTTCATATTTTGCAGTTGATTATTAAGAGTTTTTTAATTATATATCATTTTTGAACTTGAAAGAATTAGGTATTGCTGAAATATTAAGGGTGTTGATGCTTCTAAGACATATATACAGTTTGGCAAGCATTATACAGGGGGTGCTGTATAATGCTGTTGTTCTCATAATTTCCTTATGCGCTAAGAACTAAATTAAAGGCAGTTTTTAGGTGCTGGAATATAAACATGTGAAAGAACAGACATTTGGTTTAGTAGCTAAAATAAACTATGCTTCTTCCCTCCCAAAATAGCATGCTTATAAATCAAAGCTAGCACTGAAAAAAAATGTTATCAATCACTTTACAAATAAGCATTTTATTTGTGGTAAAACCTTTGGAGCATTAGCTGCAGCATTTTATGAATGGGGAAAATTTTTTGTCACGAACTGTAAGACTGGAACTGTTTCCATGATTTGTTGCAAGTATAATATCTTAGCACAAATGATGGATGACGTTCTTCATTGCATTTGACATACTATATAATGTGGCAGACCCCCACATAAATGCCTTGAGAAATGTATGTTGTAAATAGACTTTTATTCCAAATAAGCTTTGTGGTGCACCCTGACAACTCAATATGCTGATTCCTACATATATTATGTACTAAAAGTTCTCAGCTTTGTTCTTTTGTGTTCTTGAATGTTTAAATTGACATACATTTGCGTGGTGCAGTGATGCAGAGCTTGTCATAATTACAAGGTCTCAAAACATGGAATTTATATTTTGAGGATTGTAATATGTTTGAAATTATGAACTGTAGTCTTCAGCCCTTATTTAGTGGAGTGGCTTATCACAGACCCTAAGTTTATTAATGCAATTGGTTTATAAATTTTATTTCCTTGTCAGTTGTATTTGATGCGTAATATTACAAAAAGAAAGCATACAGAGATCTTATACTGAGGCTTCTGGTTTTTTGTGTTGCTAAGTTGGTATGGTCATTGAAAGCACATTTTTTTATTTTAAGCCACAAATCAAGACTTATTTTAAATGCAGCACTCCAAAATTCCATGTGATTTGCTGATTATGGTTGTAATTTTAATTATTCTTTTTCTAATAAAGAAAGGCCACAGTGGCAGACATGAGACAGTTAAACTTAGTTCATTTGAAAGATCTAAATATTCCTGTCAGTCATAGAACATGACGTACATAACCTTGTTAGAGCCCATTTCTAATGACCCAATAATATGTCCTTTCTCTCTCTCTACCCCCCTCCTGCCTCCCTCTCCCTCCTGTTTTTCAGTGAAGAGTTACTCTGTAACTAATTCACAAAGCTTACACCTAAATTGTATAAAAACTATCTACAGTTTATTTCATATCAGCACAAGCTGTTGCATAACTTCATACTCCTTTGTCAAGTTTGCATGTAAACATCGTTCTATGTTTAATGTAAATTATATCTAATCTGTCATCTAACATAGTTAGTTCTATGTTTCTCTAAAAGGACCATGTTTGATTGTGCTCCCATTACCAATAAATGTGACATCATTACATTAGTGCACTGAAAACCATACAGAAAGGATATGTTATTGGGTTATTGGACATTGTTTTAACGGTCATGTGTTAAGCATAGCACTGGCGTTTTATGTTTTATGATTCAAAATGTAATTTTTCAGTCTTTCAGATGAATTAAGCTTGTCTTCCCTGTGTCAGTGTACACATTCAGTTCCTTCATCAAATGAAAGAATATGGGTTCTTATATAATGAAGTATTTCCCTAAAGTTCTGCAACTTATTTGCTTGCTAACTTTCTACAAATGTCATTGTATTTGAAGTAAGTCTGCCTGGTCTATGTTTTAGACCTAGCTCAATACAATCTGAATGGAACCTGAGATTGGTTTAAAATAGATATACTTTAAAAAAAATGGAAATATCCATCTTCACCAATCATGGAAGTTTGTAGTATTGCCATCTTTACATCTTTATTGTAGGGATGTTTAGTGTAAATAATTTAGTATTTACATATTTTTTTAAGATATAAGTAAATGAATGTACTGCTGTATGACACATCTCCCTAAGAAAAGCAAATGTAATCAATCAACAGCTTCAGCTTTAAATCACGAGATAGAGGGCAACATGTTGGATTTGTAGGCTATACAGTGCCTTGCATTTGCTTGGCAGTGCCCATAGAAGTGGAGTGAAGTATGTACAGTATAGCAGCCCACCTTCAGCACTCTGTGTGAAGTACAAAAATTCTTATGAATGTGCTTATGCTTTCAAAGAAGGTGTGGTATGGCACGTAAAAGAACCTCAAGCCTGAAAGAAGGCCTCTGAGCAAAATTTTTCTATCATTTCATGCCCTGAATTAAATGGGATACTGATGATCTGAGAAAGAGCATTCATTAGTAAACAAAATAAATTTTAAAAAATCTAATCACATTTTGATTTGCACATTGCAACTCCTCTGAAGCCTACTTGGGATTTAAATTGCTGTCATTACAGACTGAAGAAACCAGTTGCAAAAATTACTCTTCATGCAATCAGTGGGTTGTAAAGCTTTCAGTTTGTGATTTGTATGAATAAAGTTTCAGTGGTCTTGTTGGTTATTGGACTGATTTTGAGAGATTTTTGCAGAGATATTCAGATTTAGCTGCAGCATCATCAAACTTTATCTCTGTTAAAGACAACAATTATAATCCTAGTTACTTGTTTAATATCCAGGATTATTTCAAGAGCAATCGCCTCCTCGTCAACTGTAGACCAACTGATATGCTATGGCAACTACAGGATAAGTTTGCTCAGACAATCCATTGACAGAAGCTCAATGATTTCTTTGTTTTTATAAAAAAAAAATTTTAAGATCACCTCAAATAGATGCAATGTCAAATTTCAAAAAGGCCAGAATCAGATGTATATAGGAAAAAAAAACAAGAGAAAATTAGAAATTTTAACCAAAGAACATTTCAGAATATTAAATACAAGCAGATTGAAAAACAACAATTGCAGTGCATTTTGATCTAAGAACCAGCACATTAAAAGGGAGCCAAAATTCTTAAAAATAGCTAAGAGCCCACCGAAGTTGGCAACTTGGGAGGAAAAAAATTCTAAAAATTATCTGCTCTTGGGTGATATGTGAAATTCTTTTGCTTGACATTTTCATTAATTTTCCTAAGTTGCATTTGTTTTTGATGATTTCAGTTCTCTTACATTAATGTAATTGTCTATGCAAGTTGATTTCCTGTATATTCCAAAAGCCAACCTATTGCTGTCCTTATACATAAAACCAACTCACACAGACAATTACATTAAAAATAATAATTATAACTCCAAAGTACAACAACAAGCATCATTAACAGCCTTGGACGTGGATTGGTTAATGTCCGAGTACAAAAAAGAATACCAACACATAGGTACAGCCTTTAGAATGGTTTCAACAATGAATTAATAAACAAAAAATTGCTAAATGTAAGAGAATTTAAGGTCATCACAATCAAATGCATGCTTACAAAATAGATGAAAATGTCAAATAGAAGAAATTCATATACCACCCAAAAGCAGGGTTTTTATTATTATTATTATTATTATTATTATTATTATTATTATTAAGGAAGTGATTATTTTTAAGCATGTCTTGAATATTAAACAAGTAAAATAAATAGAGATAATTATTGGTAATGCTATATTCAAATATATATTGCTTTACTGTTTCACTGGTAATAACTCCTAATTAATTCATCATAAACATTATTTATTTTATTTCTTGACTGTTCCAGTAATTATAAATCATGTCTAGCAACCCAGGAAAATGATTTGTTGGCTTAAATGGCTGGTGTCTAGTTATCTCAGACTTCCAGTGATGGTTGCATCATGGTTGATGAGTTTTCCAGTGTTTCCTTCATCCTTTGTTGAGCTTCTTCCTGTGATGACTAAGAATTATGCAGTTTCTGTCTTGTATTTATACTTAGACGACTAGGATTAGATGTTCATGCTATCAGAATGCTTTGTTTTAATAGCATCTTCCTGGTGGAGTCTTAGAAGTCTGTCATTGTTTCTCCTAGGTTATTACTTTCTTAGAGTATTTCAATATAGGGTTGCCATAGCAGTAGCATAAAAATTCAGAACATTTTGACAATACGAGTATACATATATTTGTTTATACTTGTCATTGCAAAATCAAATAAATAACAATAATATATGAGGATATTGCATTAATAGCAGAATAAAATAACATTATACTGGATTTATTTTGTACTGTTATGCATTGTTTGCATTTACATTACTGTTTCAGCTCCAGTCATACTTATCAGATTGTGAAATCTTTTTAATAAAAATCATTCATTCATGCAACGATTTTTAGTTAAATGCCATTGTGTTTCTTTGGCAGTTTTGCCACTGTTGAGAATTCCTTAAACATTAGGAGTAATTTTTGTAGCTGTCTCCTTGTCTTCTTGAATTCTGTGAATGTTGCAATGAGAATATCCATTGGCTGTAAGCATATTGATAGGACAAATGTTGAGGGAAATGTTTTGAAAGTATCTGTGACACTGAGCAAGTGATGCACTTTTTATAAAGTTATAACAAATGAAATTTATTTGTTCTGTATCCATACACACAGAAGAGTGTAACTGTGCATTACATATAATAACATCCAGAGCAACAATTGATTATATGAGTCCCATGTACTTCCTACAACCTATTGCCCAATAAATGCATGGTTGTTTACTTTATTTTAAGTTTAATGATGCATACTGAAAGAAAAATGCATCAAGGATGGATAAAACACTTGTGCATTTATTCACAGCAGGGAATAATTATCATTTCAGATGAACCATTTTCCAGTGAATTTCTGCAATTTTTAATTGAAACTTTGTGAAAAGCCTTGTAGTGAAGAAAGTTGCATTATTTACGTGTTTCAGAATGCAGTCTTTGTTCAATTCTAGTTGTAAAACCTCTGGTTTCCTTACATTAATATTTCATAACAAGACTACAAGCTGCGCATCACTGCATCAGCTACCTTTTGTAATAATTCCTAAATACAGTGAAACCTTGATCGGTCATTTCTTGCGATGTAAGCATCAACAATAAAAAAAATATATATATAAAAGTGAGGAAAATTATAGTTGGGGAAGGAGTCTAAAACATTGGTTGTCACTGTCATGCTAAAATTGTGGGGAGGGGGGGTTCTAATGACTAATATGAAATAAATCCTACTACGGAATTCAGAAATTTGGTACTAAATTAGTTTTAAAACATGAAAATATTGAGCAGCAAGTCATGTCCCCTCCCTCTATCAGAGAAGTCATGGTCTAAAATAATCTTTAAGTCTTTCATAAAATGTTATGTGTTTCAAATGCCTAGCCATGTTTTTCATAACAATAAGATTTTAGCTTTACTTTCATGGTGCATGCATGCTGCAGAAGCTACAATGGACAGTGAAAATTTGAATGATTGCTACGAGAGCTCATTTGCCTATTCTCTTATATGTAATCTGTCTTGTGCATCTTCATTTCTATTTGCACTGCCCCTCCATCACATACACATGCTGCTATGATACATCTTTTTTATCTTTGTGCACTCCATTCAGCGGTGTCTTACTACATGAGAAAATAATGTGCTCCTACAGTATGTTTCAAAAACATTGTGCTGTACTTGTTGCACTTATAAATGATTCATGATTAAAACATGATCATTCAAGGATAAAAGCTATATAAAACAAAACAAAAAATTTATCTGATGCAGGAAAATGATAATTTGGGGCCATGATCAGTGAGGGTTTTATTCCTATCGTGTATAATGAAATTATGTCTGGTACTGCATAAATCAAATAATGGATCCAGGAAAACGATGCTTCCAGGAACAATGAATTAAGGTTTCACTGCATTAGAATAAAATAAAAGATTGATTGTATTCAGAAAAGAACTTTTATTCAATTGGTACCCTTAGAAACTTTATATTGTTAATAGAATTGATATTTTTAGTCTGTTTACTAGTTCTAGCTTTGTATGTGCAGCATAGACCTTGGCCAATAAATGTGAAAATGCAGCATAAAACTTTACATATCAATGGGTGCACATTCAGCAGAATTTGACATTTTTCCAAGCAGCATTAAAGTAGCTCTGCTCCATTTTATGTTGGAGAACACTGACTGGAAGACATGTTGAAAAGTTTTATTTGCTATATTTAAATTAAGGAATAATATTTTACCTTGCATGCATTTAGGAAAATTTAAAAATTCTTGTGAGAGACACTTTAGAGTAACCTAGGCAATGTATTCAAATTGTATCATATTTAGGGACATTTTGCTTAAAGCCTGTGACTGTTGGACATTGTGTATATACATGAAATCAGTATGCATGATTATGTTTTTTCCATTTTAAATGAAAACAAAGTAACTGTGATAAATTTAACAGTTCTCATGTGATTAACTTAATATAGCTTCCAGTGTGTACATATTATGTGGTACAGGAGGATAGATGAAGTTTTACTTTTTTTTTTATTTAATTTTTAAAGCTTGTTTCATGGTGCCGTTGGAACAACATAAAAATGGCTTTGTTTATATCCAAGGCAATGCCTGGCTGACTTTGTTAAGTGTGAGATAAGGAAATGGATTTTCGTGAAGCAGGTCTGAGAGAGATTTCAAACTGTGACCATGTTATTTTTTCCCTCTTATGGAGAAAGAGGAAGTAAGAAAGGGATATGACTTCTTTATAAGTTTATGTACTTGTTTAATATTCCTTCAGAAAAGAAGTCAAATGTGATGTAATTACTTTAGTCAGTTATTGTCTTTGTATTCATGTCAAGCTATGGCAATGAAATGGACTGACAGTTTATTTTTATCTGTAATTCTTGATGTCAGTTGACATCAAAAAGTGTGACTTTTATTTAAGAAACATATACTGTAAATATTTTGAGAGCAATGTGTTCTCTGTTAGCATAATCTGTTTTGTTGTGGTAATATAAATCCTTCAGTTCCATATATCTGATCTAGATCATCACTAATGAAGAAAAATTGGGTCCAAATACTTAACTAGGCATGCTTGAATACGTCATACATTTTTTCTTTTTTTAAACATTGTTGCCATTTGCCATAATTTTCACTTGTCGTTTTTTTCCCCCAAATATCTTGTGTGCATTGTGAGATTGCTTTTATAGTGAGACAAGATCGCCTGCCGGTAGTAGGCCTATCCTATTCGTGTAACATGTTGTTTCCAAAAATGAGAAAAAAAAATAAAACTCTAAAATGTTAATATTAATTGACGTTGTAATGAATGCATTTGTACAGAACTATAATGAAAGGAGCAGAGGTTGATACTTCACATCTAATGTAATGAAAGCTATTGAAAGCTGGGTGAGTAATATCATAGGAAAACAAACATCAATAATCAATAACTCCTCTGGTTTTGAAATAATAGCAGCATTATTTTAGCTTGCTGTAATTCCCCCTCTTTTCCCTCCAAAAGATGTTTTTACTGTGCTTTGTATTCATTGGGCCATGCTAATTATTTTATGATCAACATGGTAGGATGGGGGTACTATCAACAGATAAGCCAGCCAGATTACACAAATTGGAATGCATAAGCAGGGTTTAATGAACTGCTGTTGGCCTGGAGTCTCACATTACTCAGTCTGTTTCATATGAACATTAAAAGAGACAATAGTAAGTGTCTTATCCTTGCACTTGAATTTGTATTTTTCTTTTTTTACATCAACATACAATTTTAAATATTACAATAAGACCTATGTCTTCATCAATTCCATAATCCTTGAGTAGGGGTCTGCTAAGAATACCACCAAATCTTTCATGATTTTGTCATTTGTTTCATGGCAGCTGGTGGGTCAGCCAGTGACAGCATAACCCTGCTGTATGTGCATCAGGCATTGCACATAAGTTGAGTCTGACTGCAGTTGTAGTCAAGTTCATTTGAACAGTTGCTGTGCTGCTTATAAAGTGTTACAAAAACTAAAAGCAATTTTTAATGGAATATCCATGTTTATACCTGCTGTATACAGGATAATTAGTATGGGATTATGGCCTACATATACCACTGATCTGACAGTGTGTTTTTTAGCTATAGGAGAGTAGAAAAATAAGTATATGGAACAAACCTTTAAACATTAGAAGAACTGAAAAAAAATATCAGTCCAAAATTTGACCTGATTTTGGAAGATTAACTAAATTTTTCTAAGATTATGCCAGAAACATGTGCATGTAGCAGGGCAACATTTTCAATGTCTGTCATAAGGTATATGCATACTTTTCTTTATCATGGAAGTTATAATAGCAAGAGCCTGAATCAATTGCTTGAATATTAAATTCACTCTGCTGGTATTACCACTCTGACTGCTGACCCACCAGCTGCCGTGAAATGAGCAAAAAAAAAAAAACCATGAAAGACTCAAAATTTATCTAATTATTTTATTTCACAATGAGTGCTTATTTATCATTATGTTCATGCCAATTTCTTTTCCAGTCATGGCATGTGACCTAAAGATCTACTATATCAGATGAAAGATGATAGATGATAATTTGGCCGAATGAGTTCAGGGGACCTCGTGGCCTAAGTTTTGCATTCACTTAATGAACTACCGCCACGGATGGCCAAGGTTATTAAGGTGCAGACTCATAAGCTGGAGGGTCTGGGGTTAGAATCCCACCAGGACATTCTCCCTGACAGATTTTTTCCAGGTTTTCCTCCGTCCTCAAAAATGGCAATGTCGATTGGGTACCTAAACTTAGGCCTTGAATGTTTTCCTTCCTTAAAAAATACCTTCCCAATATATCATTCCATCTCGTGTATCACCAGTCCACTGCCTGTGGTGCCTCAGTAGTAAAAACAGGTGTTAAACACTATTTAAAAAAAAAAATCTAATGAACTGAGGGAAAACTGATTAAAAAACTTCACTCAGGAATTGAACCCAAGCTTGCTGTGTGGAAAGTGCAAATGTTACCGCTAGACCATGACAGTGGTTTATAAATTAGTCAATTACATTAAAAAATAGGAAATGTTCAAAATAAGAAGCAATGAAGACATACAGTGTTCACAGAATAAAATCTTGATAATATTGGATCCTGCCTGGAAAAATTCCCCTAAAAATCTCTCTGATGTCTTTCTCAGCAAATCTCATTGTTCTGTACAAAGGGCTAAAGTTATTTAGCTAGAACTAAAGCTTTATAATTTCTTAAAGAGAATGAAGAAATATAATGGGTAGTTTCATAACTAGATGCCAGAATATGTGTGAAAAATGAAGGCAGGGATATTCCAGCATCTCCTTGCTTAACATGGGTAGCACAGTACTTCAGTGCTTTAGAATTTATCAAATTGTCACTCTTAGTGTTTCTACCATAAACTCTTGTGTTACCTATCTGGCCTTGAGTAATGGCTTATTCATTGATGCAATTCCCCACACTGCATTAATAATCCAAAATTGGGTAACCCAATATTTAAATACACATATATTATGAACAGCATGAAGATGGCAATGTGAAGTGACTGCATTGCAAATTATATATAGTAATATATATTTTTAAAGCTAAAAAGCATTTCATTGAGTTCATCTTCTATTTTTTGATGGTTATATGAATATATTAAAATGGTTCATGCAAGACTGTGAAAACTACATAATGAACAGTTTTCCAGAAGGTTGAGTACGAATTGGCAATGATGTAATCCTTACAATTACCAATTTTTTTGCCTTCCACCATACCATTCAGGTTTTCCCCCAAGTTTTTTCTATTTTTCACAAGGCCAAATAATTGAAAATTATGTACCAAAAATGTTTGGGAAAATGTAACTGAAGATATAACTTAGAATTTTTTCAAAGTCAAAAAAAAATATGTAGCTTTGAATTCTCACACACTGAAATATAACAACAATTAAACAATTTTGGTGAGTGATCATTCAAATTTCCAAATTAATACCAACTTGATGTTTAGAAGGATGTTGCCTTCATTATCAGCCTGGATTCACAATCAATTTTCCAGCATGTATGCAGATGTCTCTCTGTATATTTGGTGAACTTGGAGAGGTTATTGTTATTAGAAAAATCTAAATTTGTTTTATCATTTTATTTTTTTAATGAAAAATTCTCTCATACAATTAATTCTGCAGGTTTCTGAATAACTTTTAAGAACTGTTGGTCCATTTTGGAATTCATGATTTTTGGACCAAAAATGGTATTGATTTGTTCCCTAGCATTCCTAAAGAAAAGTAACTTCAATATCTGTACCTGGATAAATAATAGAAGAATACCTCAGATTCACAGAAATCTATATCAATGAAGTCTACTTACACAGGGGCAAGTTTTATTCACAAAAGAATAATTTGGCCTGGGTAATCCACTCTCCCCATTTTAGCAAACATGTACTTAAGCTTTGTAGAAATACAAATAGATAAAGCTTCCCCACACATACAAATACTGATATATTTATGTAGGCAATACTTAATGAAAAATGGAAAGAACATGCTATCAAATTACTCAATTTACAAGACAACATAAAATTCACAGTGGAAACAGAAACTAACATCACTTGCTTCTTCCTGGATAACAAAATCATCAAAAACCACAACACACTGGAATTTGGCATATTCCATGTACCCTTACAGATAATTTCATTAAGATCAGCAGCCATAATCCTAAACCACATAAACTTGCAATATTCAACAGCCTTGCATTCAGAGTAGTTAACTCCTCATGAACAACACCAAATACAATTCAGAATACCATTGAATCATTGATGTAGTGCAAAAAGTACTGGAACTAGTAAACTGAAAATACAGAAATTCAAAAACAACTGAGGACATTGCTGAAAAGTTACAAAGATGAACATACATACAAGAAATTTATATTCCATCTGTGGGTGCACCAAAAATTTTTCAAAAAAATTTAAATACAATATTTTTAGGTTCCAATAAAGTAAATTAAAAAGAAACATTGCTTTTATGTTTTAGAAAATATGAGAAGTTGGCAATAGCACAACATTTTGGTTCAAAAATTATGAATTCCAAATTAAACCCAAACTTATTAAAGCTATCTGGAAACATAGAATTAAATGTATGGGAGAATTTATTTACACAAAATATAAAGAAATTCAAAATTCATCAGATCTACAGAGAGATCTGCATACCATACTGGAAAACTAACAGAAAATCTATGCTGATGATAAAGGCAATAGCCTTTTAAACATGTTCAAGTGAGATGATAAAAATTTGTGAAATTTGAGTGATACCTTATCAGAATTACTTAAAAGAATCTGTTTAAATTTTTCCCACAATAGGTAAACTTGGTTACTTTTACTGTTTAGTTTATAAACAATGAAAAGTATTTATTGCACCACCTAGAGAATAAGTGCATTCTTATTCTTTTAATAAATTTCAACAGTAGCTTATACATCTATATAAATTATGAATATGTTACAGTAATTTAATTCTTAATATTTCACATCACACATTCCAATTTGATTAAATCTGCCACCCCAGTCCCTGGTTCATCAGCAACTATCTACTGAAATATGCAGGGGGACCAGACGGACACTAACATAGAAGAAAAAAACTGAATACTATAAATAATTTATACACAAAACCACTATTTTTAACCAATTAACTGCAATTTCTACACTAATAATTTCAATATTTATCTAAGTTAATTCAATTACACCTTAACAAACACACAAAATATCTTTAAAAAAAAAATCAACACTATCAAAAGTATTAAAAGCCTTTATACATACTACATTATACTAATAATAAATCTAACATCCCTCTGCACGAGGCCTCATTACACACAACCCTCAGGTTATCTGCATAATGAAATCTCCCCACTTCTTGTGCTTCCCTTATTAGCACTATTTTATCAATCATACCCCAATTCTCTCATCCTTCTTAATTATTCTAATCCACTTCTTCCCTACTTTTCCTAAATATTCCTCTATCAGTCAACATTCTACATGCTATACTTTCTTTCTGTAATTTATCCCATTTTGCTTCTCATACATCCTCCCTCCATCTCTTTACCCCTTCACACTCTAATAAACAATGAAAGATTACTTCAGGCTCTCTACACATAACACAAGCCTCCTCTGAGACTCCTTGAAAATAATGCACTGCTCACATCCAAGCCAGTCCTTTCCTCCCAAATTTATAACAACAATCTACATATTTCTCTCTCCCCCACTCTAATTTCTTGCAATATTTCCCCACATCCAGAATGGGAGAATGATGGTTAATTGTCTCACTGTTGGCTCCATTATAGGATTTAATTGCCAGTCAATGTGCATTTAATTGCTGCTCAAAATGGGCAAAGGAGTTTTAGTAACATCTCCTGGGAATTCTTTCTACTTAACACATTGCATTAAGATTAGAGTTTTGTCAACCCACTGTGTCAAGGTTATTGACCAAATACAAGAAAATAGAATTTGAAAAGAGAAAAGGAGACAACTAAAAATGGACATCAGCCATTGCTATGAAACTACTTCAGCCAACCCCCTTTGTTTATTGGTCAGCCATTTGATGCCCTGCTACCCAGTACATCTGTGCTCATCCTTCTAATGAGTTTTTTTGAGTCACTCTGAAGTGCTACATAGTGTAGATGATGGTTAGTCGTTTCTTACTCTTTTGAGCAAAGGGGGCAGATCGGAGACTCGACTAAGCCAATTCTGTGCAAATGTGTTTGTAGGTACTAGTGGTCTGTGGCCATCCTGAAGGTGGTCATGGCCATTTCGTGGGGCATATTGTTGGGGATAGGTTTTGATATAATTGGTTCCCATCCTTTACCAACTGCTGATGCCCTCCAGGAGTCCAAGACGATTTTCTTTATACTGTTAGAAATTACATTGCATATAATGGTGTAAGTTGAAGGGGGTTAAGGTCGATTCATTCTGCATCCTTTCTTTGCCAATCTGTCAGCTTCTTCATTTTCGCTGATGTCACAGTGACCAAGGACCCACTGTAAGTAGATCTCAATTAGTGCTTGCAGTCTCTGTAGTCTTTCTTTACATTAATTTACTAAATTGTCTTCTTGTTGCAGCTCTGGGGAGCCCAATACTTGGAGTGCAGAGGTGGAATCAAACAGGAAGACTACCTTTCGTTTGATATTCACAGAAATCAATATATTGGCCACTTCACTTATGGCTGCTACTTCACCATCAAAATTAGTTCTCATTCTTCCCACAGGGAAGGCTCCCCTGCCAAGAGATGGAAAAATCCTGAGCACATGAGTTCATCAATAGCTGAGCCATCTGTATATAACATGTAACCATTCTGGTGCAGGATATAATGTAGCTATCATTTCGAGTGCTTCTGTTTTCAGGAGTTGTGGAGCTATATTTGTCTTGGGTTTTATCATTCCCAGGGATATTAATTGAAAATGGTGGCAGTTGTTTCTCTGAGTGCAATTTGGGTTTTCTGAAGCATTCGCACTTCCCTATCAATGTTATGCTTCATCAAGAGTGCTTCGGCATGTGTTATTGGTGGGGTTTTTAATCTTAAAGTAGCCGGTTCATATTACTTCCAGAAATTGTCAGCCGTTCTGTGGCATCTTTCATAGAATTTAAGGAGAGCTTTTTCTCTTCAGTACTGCAGAGGTTCAACCTGACTGACTTTCAAGAGCAGGTATTGGTGAAGATTTTGCAGTGCCATATCATATTCTCAGAGCTTTGTTTTGGGCAGTATTCAGTTTTCTCATTGTGGTTTTGCTGACTGTACTGAAAGCCTCGCTTCCATATTAGATTGTTTACGAATGTATATCTTATACATGTTTGTCAAAACATCCTTGGTTGCTGCCCATCCAGACCCTGCTAATCTTTTTAGGATGCGTAGTCTCTTAGTTGTCTTAGTGGAAATTGAATTTATTGATATTTCCAGTTAAGTTTGCTATTCAGTTGCATTCCGAGGTATTTCATTATTGGTAGCAGGGCAATTTCAGATCCATTGTATTCAAGATTTAGGGTATGATTTTTAGTGGAGGTTGTGAAAAATTGGACTGAAGTTTTATCTTTGCCGAAGATCAATTCATTTTCCAGGCACCACTGCTTTAAGGTATCAAGGGCCAAGTTAAGGGTAATCTCCTTTGCTTTAACATAACTGCTAGTGGTCTTTAAAACTTCTCATATATTGGATTCCATCAGAACAGACTTTCAGATGAGACTACTTGCTATAGACCACAAAAAAGCTTCTTTTGACAACAGAAATTATTTCCATAGGATTGAAGCAATGTAGGATAAAGTCATCTTTTCAGACAAATCAAGTTTTATCCTTGGAGAAAAAGATGAAAAAATATTTTTTCACAGTCAAAGAGCTGAATAACTTCCAGAATGTATGGGTTCAGTGTTGAAGTTCTCAGAACAAATCTTTATTTATATTTCTAGTAAAGAAGTGGGTACATTAGATTTTATAGAGGGAAACAATATAATTTTTCAAAAGCTTTAGTGCCAGCACTTTGTATCAGTGTAAGATTGCATTTTCCAGTTTTATTTTGCACCAAGAAAAGCTAATTTATATTTAAAAAAAGGGGGGGGGAAAGTTATAGATTAGAAGTTTTATTGAATTTAAACACTTACATGACCAATAAATGCCCTGTATTTCACTGAACCACATTGAACCACATTTTCCAGTTTTATTTTGCACCAAGAAAAGCTAATTTATATTTTAAAAAAGGGGGGGGGAAGTCATAGATTAGAAGTTTTATTGAATTTAAACACTTACATGACCAATAAATGGCCTGTATTTCACTGAACCACATTGAGAACTATTCAAAGATGATGGCAGTGCTGCAGCATAAGGGGCGAGAGCTGGTTTAATCCATTCACAGCAATGGTTTCATGATGTTTTATTGAATGAAGACAAGAATTTGTTCTTGCATATGTCATGTGATGTTATTACAGCATTGAGAGGCAACGTAAAGTATTAATCATTATGATTATCAACAAAATAAAACTTCTAAAAATGTTAATTGGAACTTGTACAGTGAAGCTAATCATATAATTGAGATCACTGCATGAATGAGTCGAACTGCATACTCTTATTGCTCTACTTATTTATAATATGTAGAACCAGTTTCAAGAGCCCTTTGTTCTGATTGTCAGCTAATTGTCAACTGCTGGATAATTCTTATGCTCTGTTGAACAAAGGGTTCTTGAAATCAGTTCTACGTATTATAAATAAGTGGAGCAATAAGAGTGTGCAATCATGCAATGATGTCAGAAATAAAACTTGTAAAACTTTAAATTGTAAAAGACAGCTATAACAATCATTAATGTGACTATTAATCTGGAGGTTTTGAATCCCAGTCAAGCCAAGCTGGCCAGATAGCTTTAAGGTGACAGGACTCAAGAGTTCATTTGCAAAGACAACAGGCATTTTAATTACTGGAAATATGAATGGACTTAAAGCCCATTCATGTTTCAAAGTGAACATAATTACATTTTTATATTACTGACATTTTTAGATGTACAAAAGAAGTTAAATATAAAAAACAGGAATACAGAAATCTTATGTTATATACTCACAGATCTGTCTGAAAAGCACCAAACCAATTTTTTTTCTATGGAAAGTAATAACAATAAGTTAACAGCTTTGCACAAATGTTGCAAGGCATGCAACCAGTTGCTAAGAGGCAGTTGGTGAATGAAGTAGTGTTTCTAAGAGATTATCACTTCATTTGTCTGGGATGACTAAGTATATGAAGCAGAGGTACTCGCTAGACATGGCTGTTTGTGACTTCTGGTTGTTCCTGAAGCTAAAATATAAACTGAAAGGCTCCAGCTTTCATAACCCAGAGGACATGTGCAGTTCAGCAGTAGATCTGAGAAGTACTCCAGAAGTGTTTTCAGTAATTGAAGGCTAATTGGACCAAGTGTGCCAAGGGACCTACTTTGAAGAGGATTAGGAAATGAATTGCACCTATCCCAGGCTTAAGGTTGGATATTTTTTATAAAAAAAAAAAACAAAACAAAAAAAACAAATAATCCTTTGCATGGTAAGGTATAGGACAGTTGATGCGTTTATTCAAGTATCATAGGTTAGTATTGTTTTTGAGTAATGAATCAAATGTCTCCTCACTAACAGTTGATGATAATTAGTTAATACAATAATTAACAAGTTGTGTTCATCTTATTTTATTGCCACAACAGATTTACTGATAAAATGATAGTTAAGAATATGAACAGAATCAAAATTAAAAATTAAACAGCAAAAAAAAAATTACTGTTTGACTTGGTTTGTAATTTAGTAAGATATTATTTTAAATTTCAATATTTGGAAGGATTTGTAACACCCCACCTTTATTTTCTGGACATGTTGCAAAAGCACTTGCATTCATTCTCAGCTACTTTTTCAAACTTGTTTTCTTGCCCTTATCTCCCTCCCACAGTTACCTGATAAACATTTTGATGAAAAAGTAGCAGCAATAGTTGCACACTATTGGCAAAAAAATCATGAAATAGATACAGAAACAAAATTATTAAAAACAACAAGAAACCATACAGAACTAACAGTTTGGGAAACAAAAAAAATTTATGCCACATGTAATGGATTTTGAACTCCATCAGAGGATGGCTTCATCAGGCAACCACAGTAGAGATACGGAAATAGTGATAAGGAAACAACAGTTGGAGAAAGTAGCTTAGGATGTATACAAGTGCATTTGAAACAGTTCAGAAAATATAAGGTAATGTCTAAATCAATTAAAATATAATATATTGACTTGATCTTCCAAGGAGTTGGTTTTTTGAATTTAATCATAGTTATGCTTGACATTTAAGAACTCCTTTTCTTTAACTTCCTTCCATTAAAAAAAAAAAATTAGAAACCCCGGCTTGAGCATGAAGGAAAGATTTATTAGGAGATGCAATTCCCAGCACTGCATGCAGTTTCAGTCTTAGAATCATCTTGAAACTATTTGATTGGATTTTTGACACTGGAACTTCACTAATTTTATTAAATCTGGACAGGTTTTGAATGCATATGCATTCATTTGCAGCACCTTTCTTCAACAAGGATAGCAAGGCAAAAACACCTGAAGAAAAAAGCTCAGAATGAATGCAAGTGCATCTCAAACATGTTCAAAATATAAAAGTTAGTTAAGTTCCAGTGTCAACCAATCAAATATATGTCCACCATGTTCAGTTGTAAATTCAGCATTTTTTTAAATTAATGGATATCATTGTATGATTAGTTGAACTACACACTCTTAAAGCTTCACTTACTTTTTATAAAAGTATGGAACCGGTTTCGAGAACATTTGTTCCCATCTTCAGCCATGCTAAGGTTCAACATTTTTTTAAATGTTTATAGGGCATTGCTAGATACATTAGACTATGTAAGTCATGCAATGGACATAATGAACATCCTACAAGAAAGCAAAATAAATTTATCATGGAGGAAGAGAAATAAATGGCCACTGTCATCTAGTGAGTGTTACAAAAACTAGACATGTGCCAGATGCTCCAATCCAAATATAGAGTGCAGTAACAGCATAATGTAGTTTCTTCTCCTATTTGTTCTCTTTCCTTCATGGCTTGAGTTTTCCATTTAATGCAGCAGGAATGAATTTTCCTCCAAATGTGTCCCGGTAAGCCTAGGTTGACATTACATGTACATCTGGAAAGTTCACACCACAAAAATAATTCAGGCACGGAAAAGCAGCTGAGGAATGCTAAGATCCCATTAACCACTGCCCTGTCATGCTTAGTATAACTTATCATTGATTCATTGGCTGAAATGGGAGCAAATATTTTTTGTGGGAGGGGTTGTTTATTCATATACTATTTTTCTACTTAAGAAGAAACCAATACAGCAGGGAAGTATTTTAAAAACTGTATTACAATGTGTTACCAAAACTAGAATCTAGGGTACTTAAATGGCATGTCTCTTTGAAATATCAGGCTTATTGTGTATCATTTTAGATGAAACTGGCTTTTTTTTTCTTCCCCATTGACTTGAAATTATTAAAAATGCAACTGTTTTCAAGAGAGTACTCAAAACTGCAATTACCAGTTGAGAAATCTACAGGGTAAAAAACAATTTTTTAGACTTGTCATTTTGGTGAAATTTTCATTTGTCTTCTAACAGCATCATTATAGAAGCAGTATAGCTTTACACTAGCATGCATGGTAATATCAACCAGCATGGCAGTTGCACACCACCACCTGTGGATAGTAGCTAAAGTGAATTAATCCACTGATGCACAAAGGATTCCATGAAGCCCAAGCGAAATGTTCTTATGCTTAAATAGAAATTGGAGCTCTTAAATAAAATGGAAAAGGGTGTTGTTAGGACACAGTTACTGGAAGAATAATCAAACCTTACAACTTTTATTATTTTCATAGTTGCTTGTTCGCTACCCTGATCTTGTCAAATGGCCCCATTTCACATTGTCGTCAGGTTCAACAAATTTAGTGGGTATGTTGTTTTATTATGAACTAACATATGAGAGGACAGGTTATAATATTTCCATTTCAAAATTTCATTTTAAAAATCAACATGGAAAATGCCCAATTTCTGCATTAAAAAATGCTCTTCAAATATCTCTATCTTTATATAAACTATAAAATATTCTCCAGTTACCTGGCATTGGCTTGATTCCATGGTTTGCTGGTAAAAATTTTATTACTGCATTTCAGTTTGAACTTAGCATGCTGATACACAGAAATTATGATGAAAGTTCTTTTCACAATTATTTAAACTGAAACATCTCTCATTGTTCACAACATTAATGCACCAAGAAAACTTTTAAATCCAATCTTGATTATATGAATGCATTTTCTTTATTGAGCAGTAATGTCCAAGGCTGCTGTAGATAGGGAAAGACTGCTGCTACCTCATCTATGGTACGTAACAAGCAAGACTACAAAGAAAAGTTTCAGGTACAGAGGTGAAATCACTCGGTGCTTTTCACTTTTATATTTGCAACTACATCTTCTGGAATTTATTGATTATATTTATATATCACTGAAATGAATGTAAATATACAAAACTTATATAAAATTCTTTATATTCTTGAGGAATCCTCTTAAGATAAAATCCATTTCTCAAAGGGTAATGTAGAGTTGTGCTTTGATTTATGAGAGCTGTCAAAATACAATGCCTGGAAAATGCATACAAGATTGGTTTACAATTTCCAGTACACTGAAGTATTACAAAGAGAATGACGATAGCATAAACCCAAAATTTAATGTGCTGGACAAGGCATCAGCATCCTAAAACTGGAGAAGCAGAGTATAAACCATATTCTGATATAAATTATATTCTGAATTCTGAATTCTATATTCTGAATTAAATATATGCCTGTAATACACACACATTTTTACTCATGTCTGCTAGTATTATATGAAAGCCAAAATAAGATTTTCAAGACCGCTTTCATGGTATAGTGGTAGTGTTAACGATCACTAATCTGGATCGTGGGTTTGAATTTTAGTCGGTTCAAGCTGGTGCTGATGAGCTGAGATGTTAAAGTGCATCTATAAATAAATTAAAAGTCAAACTGTCTGGGTAAGAATTAAACTTATAGTGACAGTCTAAAATGTGTGAAGACCAATGCAAAGTGACAATAAATAAAACATAAACAACAAAAAATCATTATTTCAATGCAAATGTAAAGTGTTCTGTCTTGTACCATGGCACCCAAAATTTTGGCATATAGAGCGTTTCAAAATTCTGATTACAAACTTCTGGGACAAGTTAAAATTCAAATCAGGTATTTGAATCTCCCACTTTGCTGGATACTGCCACAATGGATAGGATGTATGGTTTAGACTCTTGAGCGGGAGATCTGGTGTTCATTCCCCACCAGGACCATCCTCCCTGACCATATTTTTCCAGGTTTTCCTCAATTCTTATAAATGGCAAAAGCTGGGGAGGAACCCTGTTGGAACGCTTCCTTAAAAAAAAGTTCCTTTCCCAATTTATTATTTCATTTTTCATCAGTGTCCATCTCCTGTAATACCTTAGAGGTAAAAACAGGAATTAACACTATTAAAAAAAAAAAAAAATTGATGGGCCATAAAGTGGTGCTTATATTATACAGAATATGTGGGTCATACCTACTGCACGATAAATGCTTTGATAATTGTTGATTAGTTTTCAACTTGATGAAAGATGTCCTCTTTGAAGTGGGAGACAGAGCCTTTTTTGAACAATACATACAGTGAAGGTACCTATTCCCTGCAGCCATTGATTAACTCTGGCTAAAATGATATCTAATGCAGTCGCATTATATGGATAATGAACACTTTGCAATTATACCTAGCTTCACCATACATAACAGCATGCCAATACAATCAAACATGTATTCACTCGTGTTCATTACAGAAGCAGTGTTAAGTAATTTACAGTCCAAAGCAAAAAGTACTGGATAGAGAGGCGATATGTAAATTTGAGTAATTATCAATCATTGTGGTGTTCTCAGATGTTACAAGGAAAGTTTTTGGGTTTGAACAAGCACATTTGTATTGAATTTCAGTTGTAGGACCAGTAAGTACCTCTAAATGTGCTGATGACTGACATTCTGCAAACTTTCATAATGGTCACTGCAGATGTAAAGGGTACATAATGCAATATCTCACTATAAAATGCTCAAAGCAATAAGCATGACTACAAAACAACAATTGAAAAATGCAAGCTGGTTCCAAGCCATAATTGAACATTCTGTCTCATTTTAGTGCTCAGCTCCACATCGATGACATGTTCATCCATAGGTTGACCAGAATTGTAGCCAACGGTCTGCTATGCATAACATTTAGTCTGTAAACATATATAGAATAATTGATTGTAGATGACAAAATGTAATTTAATAAGTCTGTTATTCTCTTGGCATAGATTTTATAGTCTGAAGAAATACATGTCCAGAGATTGTGTATATAAGGTAGTGTTTGGTGGGACGATTGTTATGGGACAGTTAGCATGGCATACACAAGAGCCTCAAAATGGATGATTGCAGACAAGCAAATATCATAAATACAGAAAGGGGATTCTAAATAGCACGTGAATGGATGCAGTAATTGTCCATCTCATGGAAGCCAATAAGAAAATAGATGCTGCTCAGTTATAGACACTAAATAGCTTTGAGATGAACCATTCACAGAGTTTTATGGGAATACCTGCATAAAGTCGCATCTAGGTGAAAGCCATCTGCACTACAAAATTGAACATTATATGCAATATGATGTGACTACATGAGACACTAAGAGCAGGAAAAAAGCACATACTGTCAGTAATCGTTCCCAGCACTCAAAAATCATTCAGCAGAGTGGTAGCATTTAGAATCACAGTTTCATCTAAACCTTTCTCCAGTGAACTTGGTCATTGTCACTATTGATGTTAGGGGAATGAGTGTCACTTTGTTCCAGCCTACTATAGAAATTTCCTGCAGACAATTGTCATGCATTATTAGGGACAAATGTTTTATGCAGTTGAGCAATGCAATCATTCTCAGGACAGCATAGATTTAACAGCAGCTATTCAAGCATTAGGAATAAAAAATACCAAAGAACCCACCATATTCATCAGACCTTTCTCCACATGATTATGACCTAATGCCCAAAGTGAGGGAAACTTAGGGTTTGAGTGGATTGCCACTGTTGTGCGACAAAAAATAGTAGTCTCTTCCGAGTCAAAATATTTAGAACACTCTTTATGGTTTCACATGAGATTTACTCAGGACATGTTTTCATTTAACAGCTGATGATGTGGACGTGATGTGTTGTGTTCAACGAAACATGTCCTGAGTAAATCTTGTAAATCAAACCATAAAGAGTGTTCTAAATATTTTGATTCAGAAGAGTTTATTAATGCGTGTTTCACTGTTTTCAATTCCAAATTGAATTAATATTGAAAGAAAGAAATAATTTACAGATGGTAAAATTGTATTTGACATCTGCCACATTGCTGGCTGTGTTGTGGACTACTTGGATAGAATTTGTTCAGTTTATAGTTTTGAATATGCATACTGTAATGCCAATCCAAATAATGTTAAATGCTATTAAAGCCCTATTCTATAAAAATATGGTCTAATACATTACAAGTATATTAGTAAAAAGTTGCAGGTAATGTCATGAAAGAGCAAGAGGGAATACTAGCTGTTTGTCACACATACCATGGACCAACATAGGTGGCCAAGGTCATTAAGGCATGGAATTGTGAGCAGAAGGTCTGGGGTTCGATTCCAGTCAGGACCGTCTTTCCTGATTAAAGTCCCCTAGATTTTTCTGTCATAAATGGCAAATGCCAGGGAGATACTATACAGAACAGATTATCATCAACTGCTATATGGGTGATCATAATGACCATCTAAACATTTGTATTTCTCATTATCCATATGATAATATTCCACTTTGAGATATATTTTAATGCATACAGCTATGTGCTAGCATCAATTTCAGTAGAGATGGCAGAAGAATTGAGCTTCCTTTTATGCTTGATCATTTATATTTGTTTACATTATTCCAAATCTTCATTACAAAGAAAAAAATTCTGAAAATATTATTAAAAGAGATTATTTTAACTGAGCATGGAGTCGAGGAACTAGATTATTTTCATGGCATTTCGTGAAAACCTTAAATGTATTTTAAACAAAAGATCAATGTCAGTCAAAAGTCGTAGCTTACCTTAAATTTTCATTGTGCTCAAAATACTGAATTATTTTTTCTTTATACAGTCCTCCCATCATCACCACTAACACTAATATTTTGCATATTTATGACAACTATTTCCCAAATTATTCAAAAATATTAAACATTACATTATTTTTGGTTACCAGTATTTGTAAATTGAAATACAAAACACAAGCTACAGTAGCATGACTAAACTGAATTTCTTTTAACTAAATTCAGTGCTGATTTGTCTGGTTGAGATATTGCAGAGTGCTATCATTCTGAATATACTGTATAATACCACAAGTGTGTTTAGTCTTCTGAGGGATTCATGAGATGTGTTTCTTCTGCAAGATATTGAGAAGTTCTTAAAGCATATTGATCTCATTTCCCATCTCTATTGCAACAGATGTTTTCTTATATGAACTTAAAAAAAATGTACAGATGTAAGTATAGATAAAAACCTATGTGGAATACAATTCTACATTAACTACACTTGTAATGTGACGACCATATTTTTGTGAAACAGGGCCCAGATAGATACCCCACTCTTAGCCAAATATAACATTCATTTTGCCTTTAGCAGTTATATGTCCTAATTCTGCTATGAGAGGACTACCTAATAATACAGAATATAATTTTCAGCAATGTAGCATCTACTTCATCACATCCATTTATTTGACAAGGACACAAGTATTTACATCTCAGTGTTTCAATTATGGTGAAAAATTACTGCTGCTGTTTAGAAAGCAAATATAAACTGGTATTAGAGACTTTTTGATGCACACAAACACACGTCCACAGGTACCCTGAAGCAATCAATCTTAACTAGGAAAGAAAAAGACCCATACAAAAGTTCCCTTCAGCACTACTGTTTGCTACTTGCCCCAAATATAATTCACATGTTTATAATCACTCAGTCACTTTCATGTCATCTTTAATCTTGAAAGCTGAATGCAGTTTTCAAACACAAAGTAGCTTATCTGGCACCACCATTTCTTCAACTGACTTGTATTCACCACATAGCAGGAAAATAAAAAGCACAATTTATTTGCATATATAAATCAACATAAATGATAAATATCCTTTCCATTCAACAACAAATACATTGCGGAACATAGATGAATTTGTATACATGTTAAATATCTCTGTAAATATATATCTTTAGTCATAGATAAATATCTCTAAATTCTATAATAACAAATTACTTGTTCTACTTTTAGTGATCCATAATCAGATTAGCAATAACAATATCATTACATAGCAGGATGGAACAATCACCAAGTCAGCAACATGCAGCTCATATTGATCTGAAAGTAGACCATGTGTTACATCCTTGCACATTAAATGTTTCAAAGCTTAAAATGATGCACCGTCTAGTCAGTAGAGCATCATGAGGCACCTAATGATAGAACAAATTATGGGCCAAACAGATGGCTCTACTACAACCTGTATTTAATAGTTCCAAGATGCAAAAATGTGCCATGTTCAGACTTATAACTAAATATAAGATTTATATCTGCAATAAACCAAAGCAACATTTTTATTAGCCTATCTAACTTTTTACTTCTGAATATTTTAATTGACATTCATTTACACATTTCTGCCCATATTTCACACATATATCTACAGTAAATATGTCAATGCACACTCTTTATTTCACTGACATAACACTTAAATGATTTTCAACTTCATATAAACTCTGCAATTCAAATAATACAAAAGTAAACACATCCAGCTGATGTAGGCAAAGGCCTGTGAAAATCAATGATAAATGGAGCATAAGAGCATTAAATCGACTCATTATCTAACTAAGAATAAGTTGCAAGCTATTTATATTTTGAGTTCCTATTTATTAGTGCAGTTTCAAAACCTACGTATCAGTTGATTATGATTACTGGAAATAATAAGTATCAGTATTAGGCTGACACAAATTTCATTTTTTATGATTTTATTTTGGAATGTTTTTAGTGAAATTTTGCTCCCAATTGTATCAACTGAAGATCTTCCATGGAATATTTATCAGCAGATGTTGAAGGACGAAATTATAGCACCAGCAGTTTGATACAGCAAAATTCCATCAAAAATATTCCACATTAATGCCAAAAGCAATAGTGACTGCATCTTAATTTTTAATATTCTCTTCTTCACCAGTATCATAAGAATTTACGAGCAGAATCAGGCTTAATCCTACAAGACCTTATGAACTGATAAAGTGGCATGGGTGCAGTCTACTGGACAGTAAAAACCATATAGAGGCATTATATGTTCATATTTTTAGACATTTAAAGCAAACACCTTTATGCCATATTTGCAATGATATACTTCCATTTGTTGAAAAAAGACCTACTACTATTTTCTAGAGGAAGTATAATGAGACCAAAAGTCTCAAGCATTTAAAGTAGGTCTTTATAGCACTTCCTTTGTAACAATAAGCTTAAGAGAGATGAAACTAGCCTTCAAGATGAGAGCAAATACTTTGCAAGGGCATGCAATTCAAAGATCTTGTGCAGCCTGCTTCAGGCGAGAAAATGCTCACATATTCCAAAATAGTGATTCTAGGCAATATTCCAAAATCACAGCAGGAAACAAAATGTTTGTCACAACTGGAATAACAATAATTCTAAGGCTGGTGAACCTTGTGATACGTGAAAGAAAATTATGGCAATGTTTCCATCAAGAATGGTTATATTGATACAATTCTTAATAAAAAAAACTTAACTTAATTTGTCTTCTGAATGTTTCTGGAAAACCAATGAGATACCAAATTGATAGGCTACTGTTCCACTGTAGCACATACTAATATCAAAGTGTCTTTCCTGGAAAAAGCGACATAAAAAACTTGTAAACAAGTTTGATGATATATGATAATTCTTGTATGATTAAGTTGAGCCTAAACAATAGTGTGGCTTAACTTGTTTATATGTAGATGTTTCATGAACCATCATCTGCCAGAAAATTCTTAGTATTCCCTTGGGGATGCTCATTCTGCTCTAGTGGACATCTGATGAACCTGAAGTTAATGTTTTTGACTCTGGAGTATCAAAGTTCATTAATTTTTTGCACTTAGATTTAAAATGCAGGAATTTATCAAATAATCTGTGCAGACTGCAACAAAATCTACATTGGAAAAACAAAGATAAACATAACTACTCATCTGATAAAAAAATCAGGAATATTAAATATAAGTAAATAGAAAAATTTGCAGTGGTAGTTCATTTTTGGACAGAAAACTATATGATAGTGAATGAAGTTCAGCTATTATAGGCAGCACAGGGACCCCACAGAACTAATCACATGGGAGAAAATCTACATGCAAAAATACAGGCTAGATTAATGAACTTCAATACTCCAGGAGACAAAAACAGAATTGGCATCCCCAAAAATATTCTAAGAATCTTCTGGCAGTCGACAGGTAGCTGAGGATGCAGACATTGATCTACAAATAATGTTCTACATATAAACCTTAACAGCCCACGAGTGTTAAGATTTGACTCAATCATATGAGAATTGCCACATATGACTCACTTCACTATGCAAGTTACAAATCATCCTTTTATTATGCTAATTTTTCAGACCAGAAGAGTGGATGGCAACACATGGAAAATAATCATAGCAGCTTTTTTGGGGATGAAATGCAGCACAGAGCATGATGATAAATGTAAAGTAATCCACCAAAAGAAATATGAAACAAACCATTAATCAATTTGTATAGACAAGCTACAATTTGTGTTGTATTTTTTTTTTTTTTGCATATCCTGAGAAAGGAAAAATGCCATGTAGTTTATGCATCAACAAAATGGCTTATTTGCACCATCATTTATTCATTTCAACACTTAAGAGTGATCTTGAAAGCTAAACAGAAAATCACATCAGTGCATGTATCAGCCCTTAACTACAAACAAATACAGTCTCTTTTCTTTTTACTAGGCACAGACATATGAGTTGCACGTCACTAACCTACGTTAACTTACGGAGGAGAGGAAAAAGATGTTGCAGTAACAATACTGAAAATTTAACACCTTGTGCCTCATCGCATCTGTGATGCAGGATGTCAGTGCTGGAGATCACTGCTCCTTGGGTACTTGAAGTACTACAGTTCTTGTCCCTCCAGCATCGGAAATGTTTACCTTGACCTCATCTGCTAATGTCTTCTCTAATGCATTAGCAATACTGTCAGGTGGCTGCCATATGTCATCCGGAGGTGGAACAATATAATCTTTAGAGAAGAGCTCTTCATTGCGAGAGCGTTTGAGTGGAGGTGGCTCATAGTCATGATCTGCCACCAGAGGGTTGTGGTTCATCTTCAGAAGCTCTGCCATGTCAGAAATAAATTTCATTTTGTCTTCTTTGTTTACATCTTGATCCAAGGCGTTAATAAATGCATTTTCTTCTGCAGGTACAGAGTTGAGTAATGTTCTGGATCGACCTGAAAATATACGTTCCTGTTAAAAGTTTCAAAGGTCAGTTTATAATCTATTACTGACAGTGTTTACAGGCTGCCAACATTGTACTATTATTCACACACTAATAGAGAAGAGGTCACTATGTTCTACGTCCCAATGAAAAGCAGCTGGGAAAGAAAAAGGTATGTAGATAACATAAGAAAGAGAGAGGATTGCATGGTTAAGAGCTATGGTGTGGAGGGTTAAAAGGATAAAGAAATGGGTACATGCAGAGTGAATCTCTTTTATGTACGGTAGGAGAAAATGAACAGTGTTCCAACGTAAAGAAACAAATATGGGGAATGGAATGTTTAAGTAAAAAATGGCTTAAAATGACTAGAACAATTGCTCTAAAGTGTATCATTGAAAAAAACTATAAGAACATGGTCAATACTAATTTACAGTATATATATAATAGAAATGGACAGTAAAAAAAGAAAAAAAAATGATAAATACATACCTGTGTTTGTATAGGTTTACAGAAAATTGATTGTATGTATAATCTCTGTATGTAATTTATAATAAAAATGGCCAGGGCAGCCTAAGACTTTGTAATTACTTAGTACTTAAATATTATTAATATTAATTATTCACATCAAATATTCTTCATGCTTAAACAGTGCACTGCAACATGCCTTGTCATTCGGTAATGCAAGAAAGAGATAGTGTGAATGAGCAGGATGCGTGCAGTATATCATTATTGTCTTGTGATATTGTAAGATTCCAGTTATGGTGAGTTCGAGGAACAAAAGTGACTAGTTCTCTTACCAAACAAAATGCAATAACAGAAAGCGATATCCATAGCTAACTACAAATGCTAAATGACAGCTGTTCTGTTTTTTTCTTAAGCAAACCTGCTTTTTGTCATTTTGTCAAAGTAAATATCTTTAACACTGCTAATAAAAAAAAAAGTACAGTTTAAAATTATATTTTTTATACTTGCAAATTCGTTTTCATTTCATTTGACAAGCTACTGAAGGTTGCAATAAATTATTTGTATTCAGTAGGGCAAAATTAGTTCTGACTACGCATAAAAGCATGTCTATTATTTGCTAGAGTGTTCAGCCTTTGAAGGTCATTTGCAGGGGTTATGATACAGATAATACCATGAAAAATATCACATTTACTCACATGTCACACCCTCAAAATAATTATGAAAACTCTTAAAGATAGTTTTTCATGAAAGTACCACTGAATGATAATGCAAAAAATTGTGTGCTTCACAATAATTAGTTTCTGATAATATCGTTATAAATGAGGGAAGTAAAACGGTTGTTTGATAAGTAAGGTAATAGGAGCATAAGCACAAATGAAAACACTCCACTATTTTCCTTTGTTGTTACAGGTATATATTTATCTACTGATCATAATTTAATTAGTGTATAATTTGATTATAAATGGGGGGAAAGGAGATACAAGCTTTATAAAATTCTATTTTTTGAGAGCTAAAACTTGGTCTACAGGAAAATCATCCATTATATTTTCATAACATGTTCTTAACTTTGGCTGCTTCATATTTTGTGTTTAGCTACAAAACATTAAACAAAAATGTAATGCATGGGCACTAAACATTGCATGGTAATAAACAACAAACTGCCCCTTAGGCAATAACTTGAACTGCAGATGAACATTGGGTAATTCATATAGACTGTTATTCCCCTTGAAATTCTTATTTAATTCAAATTATTTATCTTTTATTTGCATAATTTAAAGGTAGACTTTTATGTATAAAATATAGTGAACTTTTGTAACAGTGGTGTCAAATATTAACATTTTAAAAAACAGTGCTTATTCCTAAATTCCAATTTATGTTGTGTTAAGAATTTTTAGCAGTGGTCAGATAGCAAACAAAATAATGCAATTTAAACTGGTTTACTGTTATCCAAAGACAGCTGTAGGGAAGTAATTTTTGTTTCCTTCACTAATGTATTTGATATGTTCACACTAATTCCATTTATTTAATAATATTAGGACATGTATCAGAAGCCATCGGTTCCAAATTTTTATCTTAAAAAAATAAGAAAAACTTAATGAACTTTGATTTACCACCTATGGAGGAACTCCTACTAGAACCATCAGAGACCATCACAAAAGCATGTTAGGATCCAGCCACCAATTCAAGTAGTCGGTCAAGAGCTGATGATGGAAGCAAGGGCTTCCGAAACATGTCCTAGTGTTATATAAGTAAGAGAAGTTAGTGTGAACATGTTGGATCTATTACCACTCCATTGGCTACAGCTTCATAAGTACAATTTATTTGCTTAACTTTTGTTTGCTTGTATTGTATCTGCAGCTTTCAGCAGTGTGAAGTTTCTACTCTCTTTTGTGTGCAGATGCCACCTTTCAACCCCATTCTCAATACATATGCTGCATCCACCATTTCCTCAATAAAATGCATTTCTCAACTCTTTTGTGTGCACATGTTTGTCCTTCAAACCCCCTTATCCATTAAGATTTTGTCAGAATAAAATAATTTGTGAAAACCTTATTAGCTATACTGAAGTTGGTGGCCAAAAGACTCCTAATTGTTAGCTGTGATTTTTTCATATTTATCATAATGCTGAAGCATTGTGCATGTTGTATTTTAACATTACAGAAAAAAAGTACACGTTTTAAAAGTTGAAAAATATTTAAGGAAGAATGAGACATTGCTAAAACTATGGAATACTACCTAAGACATTATGTTTTGCTAATGTTGGGCTATTCAATCTTTTTTCTATTCTCTTGGAGTTTGAATTGGGGTCCATTGTATATGCTGCATTAGGTTTCAGGCACAACATTGTTCTCAAGCATTAATTACATTTCGTCATAATATATATAATACTGCTCTGCTTATTGATCTTTGTAAATATGAAATGATGTCTATGTTATAAATGCTTCTAGTACATTGTTGCCACCCACCGAAACAGCTTGCCATAAGCACAGAACGTTTGAGAACCACACTTAAGAAAGTCTTATTTTTTAACATGACATGATCAGTTCCAACAATGGTACACACATTTTCCTACCATCTATTGATCTTATGGATTGTGAATAAATACAACATACAAACTTGCTGCAGTCATTATGAGCATGATGGCTGGGATTCAAATTCTTTATGAGGCCAAGCTATATAACTCAAGGGAAGGTGAATCTGGAAGTAAAAGTTTCCTTTAGTAATGTTTCTTTGGCCATAAAAGAGCTTTTGGGTGGATACTGTGAATATTGCAATTTTCTCAATATCAACGGATAAATTACAACTTTCTATGCCAAGAATGCTAATTTTTCATGTGAAATGTAGCAGCAAGATAAAACATTTAATGTAGGAAAGGAAATATTGCACATTTTTAAATGTACTTTGAAGTCTACATTAACCTTTAATTTAAAAGTAAATAAAAAAATCAAGCAAAGAATAGATAAAGTGCAGTTATTGAATAGTATTTTTCTGTAAGAATAAACAGTTAACATTTTTATGACAAAATTTAATTGCTAAAATATTGCCAAGCAGCATGCTGTCTGTGATACAAACTCACCAGGAGAAGGAGGAATCTTGGTATCTAATTGTGTTAGGTCTTGCTCTCCATCAACATTTTCAGACTGTGAATTCTGGCCAAGGCGAAGGTTGGGTGCCATTACAAGAGCCATTGAGAGCAGTAGCACCATAAGGCATGTGGCTGGCTGTGCAGTCTTAGCTGTGCCACGTGTCAGAACTGCCTGCAGACGTTTCAGCTGAGTTGCCAGAGTTTGGTTCTGGGTTTGCAGAGCTTTGATTCGTTTTACAAGGTGTAGATTTTCTTCTGTGCACTGCTTCACTCTACAAATAGTTATTCCATATGAAATAATAGAAAGTTAGATGGTAATTGTGTTAAGAAACCATGATTAAATTATAATTTCTGTAATTTTTATAAGTTTCAGTAGTTGATTCAATACTCAATCAATATACTATCTCAATATTGTCTACTACTTTGTTATACTTTTGTCCAACTGTATTAAACAAAATGGATGTATGTCTCCAGAAACCATGAACTTAGCAAGATGCAAGATCAAGTTAGGTTTAGTTCTTCCTTATTAAGTTATTATACAAAAGAAACTAATTATAGGTACCAGAGCATGCCCTTCAGTGGTACTACATATCTAAAAGATAGGGATAGATGGGATGATTAAGCAATTGGCAGAGAAAAAAACTGGAGCACCTGGAGGAAATTATTGAGTTGCTTTGAGCTAAGTATTAAGAATTTTCCTTAGTTCAAAATAAGTTATAGATGAATAGATGATGCAACAAATTATGTACAAAAATTACATAATACACAATTCCAAAATTCAGTAGTTCACAAGCTATATTATATAGCTAATTTCTCTAATGTAGTTAATTAGTTATCCAGAAAGTCACCTTGGATTGATATTAAAACCACAAATAAACAACAAAAGATAAACCATTCAAAATTTATACACAGATTCCTGAAGATATTATAAAAAATTTTCAAAAGTATATCTGCATCATAATAATACTTTAAATAAGGATTTGCCAACAATATTTTTGTGCTACAATGGTATGCAAGAAAGCTATAGAATCACATACATTAGATGGAGGTGGAGGATTTGAAAATAATTAACACAATCGCTGCACAATAAGCCACTCACTGGCATAAGCACATGCTAACAAAATGTTGAATTCTATATCAACTCAAATCAAAAGAATTTTTATTGGCAGGCATGTAATATCTAACAAATTTCTTTGTTTAATGGTACATTACCTTTCCTCAAGACCATCAATATATTCCTTCTTCCTTTTTCGTGAGTCCTGCGCCGATATTTTATTGCGAATTTTGCGCCGAATCCTCTTTAGCTCACGCTCTTCATGTTTGGTAAGTGGATAATGTGATGGAAGGCGAACACCCTCCTTTTGAAGTAGGCGTTTCTCTTCAGCTGGAATGGTTAAAGCAAATTATTGGCATTTGAAGAAAATTTGGCAAACAGGATAGAAAACCTTTGTACATTTATACAATTATGAAAACTCATTTCTAGGTTAATATATGCACATGTCAAATTGTACAGAGACCACAAGCTAAATATAACTGAAGGCTGGGCTAATTTGTGACATCTAAAAGCCACACATTTTCTATTATACTGTGTGTGTGCCCTCCTTTAACAAAGCACTCTTCAACATAACTGATATTACAATGCAATGCTTCACATATAATTTGTTACCAGAGATTAGACTATAAAGTATCTGCTAATAAATGGGCATGCAAAAATATTATGAAAAATATCTCAGATGCACAGCAACATTTTCTTATGGAATGGAATGCCATTAAATAGATTATGAAAATATTAAAGATTACAACAAAATGATAAAAAGAGTGCCACCACTGAGAGAAAATGATGGTGATTTACACAAGTATTTGAATTAGGACTAAATGATGGAACTTTTATCCAATAATAGCAGCAAAGAATACAAAGGTATCCTTTACTTCAGTAGTTTCAACAAGCTATATTTGTATCTTTTGCTCCTAAACATCGCTTTGTCAATGCGAGCTATGAGGCAGAATTTTAATCTAAATGCATGAAAATATTATAGTAGATAAGGATATAAAATGATATAATGTTATTTTATTACATATGTAGCAGTTTATTGCCTTTTATTTTTAATTCATTGTAATCACTTTTTATTGTGCCCAAAATTTTCCGAAAAATGCAATCAATTTTCTTAGATTTTTTTAAAACTAAATGCAGAAAGGAAGAGTATTTGAGAAATAACAAGATTAAATTCAACTATTTTATAAAATAAAACACTTCAACAGCTCTAGCATTTTATTACTCAAAATCTGGTAACTTTCCAAAGCCTATGCTGCAACAAAATTGGAGCCCTACATTCACCTGGGAACTAATTTTAAGCTTGGTAGATGAGGGAACAGATCTGAGAGAGAGTCCATTTAAATTTGAGATAATGTAAGTAACTGTCTGTATGAGACAAGGTGCATACTAGGAAGTGGAGGGACTATTATATTAACAATAACACAATCTGTTGTTACTGTGTTTGGCAAGGAGAAAGAGGCTGATGTTAAAGCTACAGTGTATTCAACTTTCTTGCATGGCTACTAAGACCATTAAATTTATCTCTGTAGTAGTTTCCAGAAGAATGTACATACAGCATTTAAATTACACCATTTTCTTAAGACCTGCCAGTCAAAAAGTAGAGAAGCACAGGAAGTTCTCTTACATTAAAAACTGTACTCAAAATATAACTGAGACACTGAAGATTTAAGATGTAGATAGTTGGTACTCACCAGTAAGCACAAGTCGAGGGTACTGTGAGTCAGACTCATCTCCTGTTTCCTCTGAAATGCTGCCCTTTGATGATCCAATGCTTGCAACATCATCCTGAGGGATGGTAGTCTTCAGAAGCACAGGCTTACTCTGTAAAGTGGCCACTCTGTTAGCACCATTACATATATTCTGTGCTTTTTTATTAGTTGCTGCACTTGCATTGATGATCTTAATTGTACGGAAGTCTTTGACATCCTTTATAGTTACTGGTAGCAGTATAGATCTGGGGTTTCCTGACACAGGAGTGACACGTATAACCTGATGCACTGGACTGGGATTTGGTGTTGACACTACATCTGCAAAACATTTTTAAAATGTGCATTTTCAAATACTATTTACATAGATCAAAATATAATATATTCCATGGGTGAAAATAAAATAACTCATAAATGATGAAATTACATAAAAATGTGCATTTAATGGCATAAAGAAAACTATTTGAAAAAGTTATATCTGAAATCCCATAATTTACCTTCAACACAAACAAAATTGGCTATCAAAATAAAAATCTTCTTGCATAATCAGCTAAGGATACTATCACAAATAAATGATTTGCAAAAAGTGGTGAATGTTTCAATTTATCATTCCTGTAGATTGCCATTACATAAAAAATCTGTGTTGATCTTGGTATTTTTGGTCATGCCCCCATTGTGTGAGATAAGCAAAACAAAAAGAGACCTTTACCTAACATTCTTTTCAAATGGAGTCTGTAACTCACACAGTGCTTTGCATTTAAATGCCATATAAAGGAAAGGGCACACTATTTCTACAAGGATAATGCCCTCAAATATACTGTGTTTAAAATATTAATGATACACTTAGCAACTGCCTAAAAGGTTAAGCCAATTCTTAACTGCCAGAGGCATAATTTGCATTTTGGAAAGGAAGATGCCAACACAGGGAATTCAATGCTTATAAGATGACATAGAGACAGCTTTGGCAACCCCAAAGTGAAAGTTACATGCTATCTTTAATGCTTTTGACTCTGTTAGTAGGAAGATTTTCATAAACAAATTAGAAAAATCAGTGAGAGAAAACAAATATGCAGAACTCATCATGAATATACTAGTCTCAAATATATAGAGATTAATGATGGAATCTAAACACAAAATTCAATGAGCAAACCACAGGTGTCTTACAAGAGGTTTCCCTAAGCCCAATACTGTTTACTATAGTGACAGCAATACTGCCATGGTTGGCTGAGATCATTAAGGTGCGGACTTATGAGCAGGAGGTCTGGGGTTTGCTTCCTGTCAGGACCATTTTCCCTGGTTTTCCTCAGTCATATATGGCAAATGCTAGGGAGGTACCCCTACACTTAGGCACGGAACGTTTCCTTCCTTTAAAAAAAAAAAAAATCTTTCATCATTTCACCTCATGTATCACCTGTGATGACTCCACAGTTAATAATGAATGTTAAACACTATTAAAAAAATAGCAACAGCAGATGTTTAGATGCTTCCACAAAAGATAATTCTGTATATGTGTGTCAAACATAGTTCTTGCTTCAAGATCTGAAGAACAACTACAAGCTGCTTTTGATTTGCTGGTGATTTGGGAAGAAGATAATGATACTCTCTTAAATGGGCCAACACTGTTGATAGTCTTCTGGAAGGGTGTAAAGCCTGCAGAGAAGAGATTCTCTCAAAAAGTTACATATTTAAAGTATTTAAGCACCATTACAAACTTCAGGCACTGTCTTCACCCTTCATATAAATAACAGACTTAATTCATCAACTAAAGCCAAAATGAATTTAAATATCTATCCCTACAGCCTTGAAAGTGATTCAGCTAGAAGCTGCACCCACTGCAATTTATGGCCACATTTAAAAATGAAACACCTTGAGCAGCTAGAAAAATTTAAAGCCACATTCCTTAAGAAGGTTTTAAATTTCCAAATATATCCCCTCAAGGCTGACTTTGAATTGACAAAGGACTTTTTCATAAGAACTTTGTTTACATCTGTTGCTACCATCTATCACTATGTGTAACTTATAGCAAAACTGAAAGCAAAAAGGAAATGTGGATAGATTTTTTTATATCACTAATGCAATGATTTGTGAAGACTGGAAGTATAGCAACTATGAGCTGAGACTATTACCATTCCTTTACAAACTGTATAAAATAAAAAGCTTTTGACAACCAGATTGGAATTTGTGTGTGTCAACGGTGTACAAAGCATTATCATGCAATGTATTGTGCACTTAGACAAGAATGTCTAACAACTTTTTGTAGTGCCAATTAACATTTGGAATTGATTATGTCCACATTGTGTGCTAATTCTGTAATTAATTAATTTTACAATACATGTTTAGAACATTGCTCACATTAAGTAGAAAGTTATAAATAATGGTGCATACTCATGCTTATTATGGCTTGGTTGTCTTCAACTTTGACTTCGCCCATACTGCTTGTGTCTAAAATGTTAAATACCGATGAGTCTATTTCAACTTCTTCCTGAGCTGAACATTCCTGATCACTGTGAGATATTGCTACAGGACTTTCTTCACTGCCACTAGAAAGTGATGAAAGAAGTTCGACTTTGTCATCTTCTTCCACCTCATGAAGCATTGGTGACAGCTGTTGGTCACTGGAAACCCCACTGTCAGAACAACTGCTTGCTGGTACGAAAGGCTGCTCTGTTGTAAGCTCACACAGCATCTCACTATCATCCAACAATTCAAATGGATGGTTTTCAAATTTCAGGAATGAATCCAGAAAATCATCTGGATTGGATGGCCAACTCTCGCCCTGAAAAGAAAGCAACAAAAATACACAACATTCGATAAGACCCCATTACTGTTGAGAACTTGACATACACGTGACAAGCAAAGCTAAATATAACACGTTACCGTAAAGTGCTCCATATCTTTCTGTTCAGTTTTCAAACCGGAATCCTTTTCAATTGCATTCAAAAACGAATCCTTATCAAAAAGAAAATCCATCAGACTTATATCAGACGGCAAAGACATTTCTCTTTTCCTACTGCTACTCTGCGAGTACTTTTGTCAGTGGCACAAAACGCAGTTTTGCGACGCACGGAATTGCAAACCATTACGTCAGATATCCTTATTTCATTTCTACTAACATAATTATATGATCCTTCCACCAAACACTTTGAGTCAAAAGAATCACAGGTAATTACACTGTTATGAAAAATGTACACAATGTTTACAAACACACCGCAAAACAGTTGATTCGTATTTCTCTGAGGTATCCTTTCAAAACTTCCATATGCCGAATATGGATCTTCGAATTTGGTGGTTATTATCACCTACACTTTTTCATAAAATCAAAAAAAATATTCATCAGGACGAAAACACAATACAGCTCATGTAAACACACTTTTTTATACTATATTGCACAAACGCTAAATATTTAAAAAACTTTAGTTTACTTCCAACGTGGAGAGATTCACGTCATCTAAGCAAGTACACTTGCAATGATTCTATTGGTGGATCTCTGGGTGTGTTGTAGCAAGGTGAAGTTGTCTATTTTAATGACTTGTGAGAAACAATTGAAGAACCGAGAGAAATCTTTGCACTTATTTAGAATGTTGGTTACAATGTTATTATCATATAACAATAGAAGACAAACGCATTTATTATTAGCGAATAGTTGGTGTTTTAAATTTTACAGTTGAATGAATGATTGAAACAAAATTATATTTTTAAGATTTAATTTTGCCGAGTTTGTGAATATAAAGGACATCATTAAACAAAACACACAATAGAAAAAGAAAAGAAGGCATCCATAACCAACTTCTGCTCTAAATCCTTTAAGCCACGTGGGTTTAAGGTAGGTAACCTGCAAAGTGTTTCATATTTTAATTGGACCTGTCCTTTAGTAATACTAATGAATATAATTTAAAAGAAGGGGGAGCCTAAAGGTCAGGCAGTGAGCTTAGTACGAAATATATTATAAAGATAGATAAAAGTTTACATAACAGCATGGATATTTGATGTAGCTCTTGCAAACTGAGGTTAAGGAGCTGCAGCAGGTATTTCTGTCAAACTACAGCATTAATTAAAGCAAGCATTTTAGCAGCGTATGGGGCGGAAAATCAATTACAATCTTGCAAAATGCTCTGCCCGCCCCACCACCCCCGCCTCTCTCTCTGGAGTAGGAATAATTGTTGATAAAAATCTAACATTTGAGAATATAGACTACCTTTGTAATAAAGATTTAAACTCGGTATATACATTCACTTTCAAACTTCCTTTCCATGTATGAGAGCCATTTTAAACATATATATTATAACAGGAGCAATAAAACACTGCGTCCTCCAGTATACAGGATTCACTGGAGGTCAAACATAAAAATCATTGACCAAGATCTAAATATGCATGGAAGATTATCAAATCATATTTAAAAATTGCAAGAAGATAAGCAGTTCAAATGCAAATTGAAATATCTAACATAAAAAGGTTCTGTTGTTTTAATGATTTAAAACTAAAATTCTGTAAGATGAGATTGTAAATATGGAACTGTGTACAAATTCCAATTTTATAAATTGACAATATCCAACAGATGCCTGTAACCTCCACGGAGAGCATAATAAATTGAAATTGAAATAGATCTGCCTGTGTGTGGGTATGAATGAATTTATTACAGATTCCATTTTTGCCAACTTGTATTAATTTAGTTTGTGCCTACAAAAAGGAAGTGACCCTGCTATTCTAGATAAGTTTAAAAAGTTTTACTTGAGGGTTACAAATGGTGAAGTTTCAGCTTGTAATTATATTTATACAGCAACTGGTATATGTAGATTACCAATAGGAAATTATGGTGTAGTTTAGCCCTACTTAGTATATGCAATTGAAGCTTTGCAGGAGTTCGGTAACTACAAATTTGGAACAAGATTATTGGTTGATTAAAATTGGCTTCATTAAAAACAATATGCAGTTAGATATTTATGGTAGACTCTTTTAGTTTCACCTAAAACGTTAGTGTTAGTATCACTATAAATATGTATATCAGATAATTCCATTTGTGTTAAGTAGGGAAAAACTTAAGAACATTAATAGGGGATTATCATATAACATAACTTTAAGACAAAGTATTTCATGAACCCAACAGTGAATGCGTATGCGAACTGTGTGGTAGAGGTGTGGAAAGTATCATATTCAGTGGTGTAATAAAAGGACAAAACTTTTAATGGCTTACAGTGGGGAAATATTGTACGTGCAATGAAAACAAACTGATAAAAATTATCTCTCACTGCATGTTCATTTGTATGCCTTGTTATTATTACTAGTCAGGGTTGGGGCTTTATGCCTAAAAAAAAGGTTATTAATCATGCTCAATCTCATACATGTAATAAGCTGCAATACAAGAAAAGAGAGCAATACATTTCATGCAAAGGTTATGAATTGTCAAATGCTATACAGTGATATTTTGCCATATTTTATATATTGTCTTATGAGTATTTGAACATCATACATTATTCATCAGTCAATATGTCAACTGAGCAATATGTATCTTATCACATTAAGAGCATATTTGAATCTTTCCTTATCATCAGAGATAATTTCAGAGTAATTGGGAGACACTTGTGTATTCTGATGCATACATAATAAACTCCTTTTTGATAATAAGATTTGCAATGGGCCTATGCAGATTACTATTTTGTCCAGTGTTTGTTATAGCCTTGATTTTTAATGTAAAAGCTCAAAAAGAAAGGAAATGCAAGGTACTGTTAAAATATCTCTACATAATTTTTATTATTCATATCACATTTTTGCATTGCTTTCTTTTGCGTTATAAAAACACATTTGCTTTAACTGAGTTTCCCCAGGATATTAAAGTATATTTCAAAATGAACAAGAAATATACATAATATGCTATTTTGAGATTCAGAACTAATATGATACAATGAGAATAATGTAAGTTACTGGTTTTAATTTCAGCAAAACATATTCAATAAGAGCTTTCCAATTTAAATAGTTGTCAACTTGAAGATCTAGAAATTTGGTGCCATTGTGTTTAACCAAAATGTGAATTTTAGCAATTAACATATTTTAGTGTGAGATAAGGTGGAGTATATGTTATGAATTGTATGATGCTTGTTTTATCTAAATTTAATGATAATTTGTTAGCCTTGAATTAGATACAAATTTTATCAAGCATATATTTTTTTATATGTATTTATTACCAAAGTTATTGTTAGAAGCTGTTACACTAGTAACATCTGCAAACAGAATGTAGTGCTAATGTTAGTTGATGACATTGAGAGAATCATTTACATAAGCAAAAAAAAAGCAGTGGGCCAAGAATTGATCCCTGTGGAATTCTATGTTCAGTAATTCCCCAATTTGGAATAGCTAGACTGTTTTCTGAACAACTTAATTGTACTCTTTATGTTCTCTTTTCAAGGTAAAAGATGAACCAGTTTAGACCTTTATTTATTATTCCACAAAAGTATGGTTTTCCTATTAAAATGTCATGGTTAACTTGATCAAATGCACCGCCATGGGTGGCCGAGGTTGTTAAGGCACGGACTTGTGAGCGGAAGATCTGGGTTTGAATACTGCCAGGACTGTCCTCCCTAACAGGTTTTTTTTTTCTTTTTTCTTCCCAGGTTTTCCTCAGTCCTCATAACTGGCAAATGCCAGGGAGGTACCCTAAACATAGGCCTGGAATGATTCCTCCCTTAAAAAAATAAATCCTTTCCCAATATATCATTTCACCTCATGTATCATCACTGTCCATTGTCTGTGGTGCCTCTGTAGCAAAAACTTAAACACTATTCATTCATACGATCAAATGCTCTACCTAGGTCATAGAAAATTCTGCCAATGTGTATTTTATTACTTAGTCCTGACAGAATTGCATTTGTAAGTTTTCTAAGCTACAGTTTCTAGAACCAAATTGTTCTTATGCCAGAATGTTGTTGCTTTCAAGATAATTATACTATTTTACTTTTTTGAATATTTTTGAGAAAGTTGTTACAAGTGATATTGACCTGTAATTGCAATTGTGCTTGTCTCCTTTTTTAAAACAATGGTTCAACAATGGAGTATGTAAGTCTTTCTGGAAAAATGCCAAATGACAGTAATTCATTACATAGATAACTGAGCAGTGTACTTATTATCATTGAGCATTTTTTTAAGTAAGTTGATAATTCATCTAATGATGTTCTGATGATGTTAAATTCTGGAATTTAATTCAACAAGGAGGTCTTAGTATCTTCTTTATTTCTGTAATTTATTTTTTAAATTATTGGTAATATTTAAAAAATATTGTTAAATATCTTTAACATTTTCTGAATCACTTATTTCTTTATCTTCTAGTATTAATGTGATTGGAAGTTGGTGGTGTGAGTAAAAAAGAAAAAGTACTGTTATAATCTACCAGTCATTTAATGTAAAAGAATGAAGTATAGAATGTAACTATATAAATTTAAATCATTGATATTGTTTATATTTTCATTCAATGTATAATTTGTTTTGCTTTTAGAAAATGAAAAATATCAAAACCCTGAGCCTGAAGCAGTCTAAACCAGAATTAGGTTTTACTGAGTGGAATAGTGAAGAAGAAATAGAAGACTCAGAGGAAGATGAAACCGAGTTGGAAGATGAAAATTCAGAAGGAGAGGAATCACCAGGCAATTCAGAACAAGAGGATCAAAAGAACAACATTTCTAGTACAAAGAGGAAGCCTGTGAAAGTAAAATGAACCTTTTAAAATTATAATATTTATTTTTAATCTTTGTTTAGTTTTTCTGGCTGGCACACAGCGCAGCTACCTACATCTTTGCTGTGTGATCAGCAAAGTACTGAAAACAAGCTTACCTTTTTCACAGATGATGTGAAAATAATCTCAGTTTGCCAAACAGAGTTTGATTCATGTGTTTCAACACTGCTTTCAAAATGTTGCTATTTCTACTCTTATGTTTTTTTGTTTTTTTTTTTTTTTTTGTTTTTTTGTTTTTTTGTTTTTTTTGTTTTTTTTTTTTTTTTTGTTTTTTTTTTTTTTCCAGTTCATCCAGTATTCAGGGTTTTGACGTCTATCCTTTAGAGGACCCATAAAAAGAAATCACAGGGTATTAAGTCTGGTGATCTAGGTGATCAGAATCCTGTATTAATTACCCTCTTATCAAACACATTAGAAATTATATGTAATGAAGTGTGAGCTGTATGGGGTCTGGCCCCATCTTGCTGAAACACATCATACATTTGTTCTTCATAGTTAATTGGGGGGAAAAAAACTGATTTAGAATTATGGTTGGGTATCAGTCAGTATTAAGTGTTTCATGAAATAAAATTGGGACAATAATCATCTTATACTTATGGCAGTCCATACACCAACCTTAGGTCATGCAATAGCATTGTTTTTTGTAGATGAGGATTCTCTGCTGCCGAATACAGATTACTCTGAGTGGTTACTCAGTCTTTCAAGTAAAAAAACACTAACTATAGGTATAAATATCTTCATGTCTGCAGAAACCAGTTGCAAAAAGTGATTCTCCTTCCCAAATTAGTGGATTGTAGGGCATGAACTTCATTAACCTTGTATGGACTAAATTTTAGCAATTTTGTAGTAGAATGTGCTGACATAAGGCTGAACCTGCTTGTTATGCTAACTGTGCAAGAGATTTTCACAGTGATTGTTCTAATTGAGCAGTGATATAATCCAGTATTTCCTCTGTTAACACATCATGTCTGCATCTTATTTTCTTGTCCAACACTTATCCTGTTGTTTTTAATTTAAGCACTAATTTTTGAGCTGTAAATATATTAGATTGGTGAAACCCTAGAAAATATTCTTAAAATTCTGCATAACAATGAGCAATTGATTTATTTTTTAAAAAGTTGTAGCAAATAAAAATACGTTCTGTATTAAATCTTTGAACCATGACAAACAAAGAAATTAAATGCATTAACACTGCAATTCCTCACTGTTCTAAACTTAAATATGCAGGGTTTGCCTTTTCAGTGGCAAAATACACCCTTGATGCCTGTGTGTGTGCAGCAGTAAACTGCCAGCTTCAGTCCTGGTTCACATGCAGGGAAAAACAAAACAAAGACCTGATTATGAAAAAATATGAAAAGTTTATCTCATACTATATAATTATTAATAAGTGTAATAAAATAGTTACATCAACATTAAAACGTAAACTCATATGGATTAGCTAGAGATAATTTATATTATCTTTTCTGTTTAGAAAAATTATTTGTAGTATAGATAATGAACAGATTTTGTTTTACTAATCTTGTTTTACTCAAGTTGTTGGTATGACAAATAACATATGCAATGAAAAAGAATGTTGAAGTAAAGATGCAAAATTTCTATATGTTAAAATTATTGCTGTTGCAGAGTTTAGAGACTGAGCCATCAAGTAAAAAAAGAAAAACTTCCGAAGCTAAGTTGCATAAACCTCCAACAGTAAAGGAACTGAACCAACTGAGAGAAACAGAGAATTTGTTCCATTCAAACTTATTTAGGCTTCAGGTAATATCTTTGAATCACATTTTGGTGAATCTTAAATATGTGCATTGTTCACTGAACAAGGAAAGTTATAACATGGTGAAAATTATGTAAAAAGCACTTTTTTAATAAAGAACAACTTAAATGTGGAACATAGCAAAGAACAAGACACTGTAGATCTACATTGACCCAAAATAAAGGGGGAAGCAGTTTGGGTAACAAGTTTGAACTAGAAATATAATATTCATTTATTTATTATAATAAATATAGAACATATTACATCTATTTTACACATAGTAACCAGTTATCTTCTTTTGTTACTTATTCTATTTGTGCAGACATTGCTTCACTAAATTGCTCAACAAAGCATAAAACATCTGAATGGCTGCAACCTTTCATAAAATCAGCCATTTTCTACTTTTCTCACTGCTTCAGGCTTTTCCAATCATTTTCTTTTCATTCATTCAACCCATACCAGCTGGTTGCAAAACATAAACTGAGGGTGTTGAAAGCAGATTTATTACGCATTACTAAATGGGCATTCACATTTGTGCAGTGAGAAGGGCAAACGCCTTTATTTGTAGCTTTGCTGTAAAGTGAAAACAAAATGACAGCTCTATCATATGTACATTGTATATAGAGGAAAGTTTAGAAAATAAACTTTTGTATTTTCCCCATGAGCACATAGTTCATAATATTTATAAAAAGTACAATATAATTTTGATGTCACAGAATAAATTTAGTATATAAACTTATTAAAAATACAACTATAGATACAATTCCAGACAGCAAATATCCCAAAATTTACCAAATAAGCCGTAAGGATTGTGAGCAAATTTATATAGGCAGAATGAAAAGGAATTTGGAAGCTACGACAAAAAAACATTTTATGAACATTAAATATAAGCAAATGGATAAATTAGTGGTTGCAGCATATTTTTGGACAAAAAAATCATACCTCACAAAAATTGAAGCCAAATTATTGAAGGCTATAAAAATCTTTTAATTTAACAATTTGGAAAAAGGTTTTTATTCTGAAAAATAAAGATTGAGTGATTAATTTCCAAATTTCACCAATGGACCCAATCTGTCAACTTGCATTGGAACCATGAGATGTTTTCAGATCATCCACCTACAATGCTACATTTCTGCAGCTGAGAATGAGACCAAGAGCTATTAAAACATGTCCTGTACAACAAATACGAGTGTAGTATTAAGGTTTACGAATGTTTTTATTTTATGTAATATTAAGTTAATCAGTTGCTTTATTAGACTTCATGGTCTTCAACTTTACTGGAGTTCCAAACACACTATTCTAGTGCGTAAATTTGTGCCTTATAACCATGGCAAAAGTGTTTCAAGTACTGTAGCACCACCTAATGGCAGAAATCAAAAGCCTCACTTGGATAGCTTGACATGAAAGAATGTTATTGCTAACAAAGCTTAAAAAAATAGTGTGTTTTGATACATAAAAACAGTGATAAGACAGAACATTGATTTGAGCATTCAAAAGATTGGATATCATTATTGCTTGTCAGTTTTTATGTAATGTGATATTGTAGCCTGTTAAGAAGTAGAAGCAGCAAAGGAATATGTAAAATCACATGGATTCAAGTTAAGCCCACATTTTTGAACATTTTAATATCAAAAGGAAAAATTTACCCATTTATGTTGCCCATTCTAACCTGGTTACTGACTGCTTGCTAAGTTTAGGGCTATCTGGTGTGCTAGATTAGGAATTTACCAAATTTGTCTAAATATGGAATGTCAGAATTAGTAAGATTGCCTCTATTTTTTTTAAAAGGAACATTTTTCTTGTACTGGAGTATATATTTCTGTTAGTAAAATGATTTCTTTGTTATTTCATGCATTTGTTCCCAAGTGTAGCAGCTGCTATCGTCAATTTTTTCAGTTATTTGTGCCAGATATTTGTAAAATGTTCTTTCTTCCTGGTTTCCAAATATCTGTTAGGTTTTCCTGTGTATTTTAAATTACAGTCTAAGCATATGTCTTGTTTTCTTCTCTGTTGGTATGCAGTTTTTAATGAAGAGCTGAATACATTTTCTGGTGCAAATTTTATGCCATATTCTTTGAAAATCTTCCCAAATTTAAAATATTCTGGAAGATATGTGAATCTACTGTATTTAAACTATCTTTAATCTTGAAATGTTAATGGAAACTTGTACAGTGAAACTAATCATATAATTAAGATCATTATATGATTGAGTCAAACTGCACCTCATATTGACTCCATATACTTTTTAAAAATACAGCATATTTCACAGTCCATTGTCCAAATCCTCAGCTTACCATCTACTGCTGGATAATGTGTTATGCTTTGGGGATATATATTCTGCTCTGGTGGAGGTTTGATGAATTTAAAATTGATGTTCTCATCTCTTGAAGTGTTGAAGTTAATTAAACTTTCTGTGTATTTATAAATATAGATTTTCTCCCATGTTGATAACTCTATAGGTCCCTGTACTGATTTTAATAATTTTGCTTTTTCCACTACGTTGTGGTTTTGTGTCCAAAAATAAGGTAGTTAAAAACACTTTAGGAGCATTAAATACAAACAAATAGAGAAATCAACTGTAGCATCTCATTTCTCCCATCAGCTAGGAGGGCATGCTCATCTAACTTATTTATCCGTCTGACCTAGGTGGCAGTGTCTCTTATGCTCTGAAAGGTGTGTATTAATACTGTTCTGTGTAGTACCAATGTAAACTGCACCATATAAGCATGGTATTCTGTAGAGACTGGCTGAGGCAGTTGGTTTCCTTGTGTCATTTGTGTAGCTGAAGTATTTCTTAAGTAGATTTAAAAACTGTCTCTATATTGTGTCATCTAGGTAACTTAAAGATGCAGTCAGTGATGTTTTTCAAAAACAGAAGAAAGGCTGTGACCTTCATCTTAGACAATGTGTCAATATTTTTCGTGTTCTTTCTAGGATGTAAGGCATTCAGTTTGCATAGTTTGCACCAGCTGTGAAAGCTTACGTTCTACAAATATATAATAAATGGGCAATAACTATGATGAGCTTACATTTCACATATGGTGCACTCTCACCATGCACAGCAAATTCTCAGAGCTAAATCAGCCAGAGGCAGATTATACTGATAGAAACTTGCTCTGAAATAGTGATGTCATTCATTTCAACCCCTCAGGGGCCCAATTTATTGGGTACGGGGCGTAGCGACCCCAAGGCACCCGAGCTGCTCCCTCAGGTCCGCGCTCAGCGCGTTTGACTCCTTCTTATTTCGCCTCTTTTATTGTTTTATTAGTCCTACTTCCCTGTTCTTTGTCTGATGGGTGCTCCCGTGTTTGACGCGGTAAAATGTGACTGGGTAACGGCGTAACTCCCAGCACAGGGTTATCATGTAGGACAGGAGCGTATCCCCTGGTAAAGGCCAGGCCCGGGGAAGGGCCATTGCACGAGCTGTAGTCTTCCTGCAGGCGATTGGGTCCCTTCGTCAGCCCACAGGAAGGTGTGACCCTGAGGTTACTTTGTTCAGGCCAGAGCCAGTAACCTAAGCCGGGGTGGCGCCCAGGAAGCAGCCCGCCATCGGAGACGGTTGCAATGGTGGAGGAATAAATTGCTATGGTACTGGAAAATAATCCTTTACATTTTAAACGTAAAAGAGTTGATGCAAAAGAAGTAATCGAGAAGTCTTTCCCTCGTTACTTAGTCATTAGTCGTACTGAAGAGAATCAGTCGTATACGACCGTGAATCCATTCAAAATTCAGAAGGGCATTGATGCCATAGCTGGACCCGTTAAGTCCTGTACCCGTCTACGCAACGGATCACTTTTGGTGGAGACACTTGGCCTGTCTCAAAGCAACTCGTTGCTCAAGGCGACGCTACTCCACGGATATCCCGTCCGTGTCGAGAAACATAAGACCATGAATTCGTCGCGAGGAGTTGTTACCACAAATGTTCTAGACGGAATGACTGACCCGGAAATCCAGAGCTGTCTGGAAGACCAAGGGGTCACCTCAGTATATCGTGTACAGGCAAGGAAAGAGGGGGAATTACAGCCGACCCGGACTCTTTTCCTCACATTCGACAGGGTCGATTTGCCGCAGAGGATCAAGGCGGGCTACGAGGTGATAGAAGTGCGCCCGTATATCCCGAGCCCGTTGCGATGTTTTCAGTGTCAGCGTTTTGGACACACTCGCATATCGTGTAAAACTGCCGTATCCATCTGTGCAACCTGCGGTCAAGCAAGTCACGAGGGAGCATGCCCATCCGCTCCTGTCTGCGTCAACTGCTGCGTCCCGCGATTGCCCTCGTTTTCGAGAGGAGCGCTGTATCCAGGAGATCCGGGTGAAGGAAAAACTCTCCTTTACTGAAGCCCGGAAGCGATTCCAGTCTCGCCAACCTGTCGTGCCTAAGACCGGCACCTACAGCGCAGCAGCTTCTTTTGCGCCCAAGAAGTGCGATAGCAGTACGCAGACCTGCGATCTTGTGTTTACACGGGTCCAACCTACGCCTAGTTCTCCAAAGCGCTCTACCGTGAAGCCCAAAGCGGTTGTTTTTAATGCCCCTGATATTAAGTTCAGGACGAGTTTTACGCGAACAGATTTTTTAAAGCCATCAACTCAGGTAGAGCAGAAAAAGAGCCCTTCTCCTCCTCGGAGGTCACGCTCCCATGATGGGAGCAAACCCGCTAGGCGGTCGCCGTCGCCGCCTATATCCACATCCAACCGATTCCAGGTGTTGGAATCGGCGGATGCTTCTCAGCGGGAGAGCCCTCCCTCTGAGGATGTGATGGAGCAGGATGTGCCTGCTCCTTCAAAACCACCGAGTCCCACGCGATTGAAAAAAGGACGTTTGTTTCGCCCTGCACCGTCCAAAAAGTAAGGTGGTAAATTTTTTATTCATTTTATATAATTTTAACAATGGCTATCCTTTCGTGGAATGTGCGTGGTCTCCGTAGTCGAAGACCTGACCTCGAATTAATTTTACGTTCTACTGACCCTTTGCTCGTGTGTCTCCAAGAGACTAAGCTTCGCCCAAGTGATTCTTTTAACTTACGCGGTTACTCTTCGGTGAGATTTGATCTCCCTCCCGAAGATGGCACTCCCGCTCACGGCGGAGTTTTACTTTTAATTCGCAATAACGTGTACAGCACCTCACTACAGCTCCAGACTCCTTTACAAGCTGCTGCAGCTACAGTTCACTTTTCTGGCCTTAGTTTTTCTGTCTGCACTGTTTATTTACCTCCGTCCGCCACCATCACCACAGTTGACCTGGATGATCTTTTGTCTCAGCTACCACCCCCTGTTCTCCTTTTGGGGGATTTCAATGCACACCATCCCTTATGGGGTTCCACCACGGAGTGTGCAAGAGGTAACCTCTTAGCTGACTTTTTGCTAAATCACAATCTTATACTTCTCAACACTGGTCAACCTACTTTTCTCTCTGACAGCACTCATAGCTTTTCGCACTTGGACTTATCCATTTGCTCTGCCTCACTTGCTGTACATTTCACCTGGAATGTTATCTCTGATTTATATTCCAGTGACCACTTTCCGTGTCAGATCCATGTACTCTCTCCGAACGCACATTCACAGCGCACGCCAAAATGGCTCATTGAAAAGGCGAATTGGCCTTTCTATCGCTCTTTGGCCGAATTTTCAGGGTGTGAATTTCCATCTATCGACATCGCGATCGAGCACCTCCGTACGGTCATCATAACAGCCGCAGATAAGGCTATTCCCCGGTCGTCTTGTCACCCCAGACGCTTACCGGTTCCTTGGTGGACTGATGAATGCCGGGATGCATTGCGTGCACGCCGAGGTGCTCTCCGAGCTTTTCGTCGCCACCCTACATCAGCAAATATGATTTGCTACAAACAACTTCGCGCCAAATGCCGCCGAGTCATTAAGGATAGCAAAAAGGCTTCTTGGATTTCTTTTACCTCTTCTTTTAACCGCACAACGCCTTCATCCGTAGTTTGGGAACGGCTACGCCGCGTTGCTGGCAAACCAAGGTTTACACCTATACCCGGTCTTAGGATTTTAAATCGAGTGCTCACTACTCCGACTGACGTCGCCAATGTTTTGGGGCGAACCTTCGCTGATGTTTCGAGCTCCGCCAATTACCCGGCTTCATTTCGAGCAGTAAGGGAGCAGGTTGAGAGGAAAGGTTTCTCATTTGCCTCCGACCATCAGGAGAGCTATAACGTTCCTTTTACCGCCAGGGAACTGGAACATGCCCTTTCTACCTCTCGACATTGCGCACCGGGGCCAGATGCCATTCATGTTGCCATGTTGCAGCATTTATCAGCAGAAGGCAAAGCTTTTTTATTACGAACTTTTAATTTTATTTGGTGTCACGGCACATTTCCCAGCGCTTGGCGATTGGCCACCGTCATTCCTATACCTAAGCCTGGAAAGGACCCCCATCTTCCTTCCAGTTACCGTCCGATTTCCCTCACCAGCTGCGTTTGCAAGGTGTTGGAACGAATGATTAACGGACGGCTCATGTGGTGGTTGGAGTCGAGGCAATTATTAACGAACGCCCAGTGTGGTTTCCGGCGTCATCGTTCCTCAGTCGACCATCTGGTGTCTTTAACTACCCATGTAATGGACGGTTTTGTGCGCAAGTGCCAAACGGTTGCTGTATTTTTTGATCTGGAGAAAGCGTACGATACCTGCTGGAGAGGCGGTATCCTCCGAACGCTTCACGATTGGAACATACGTGGGCGTATGTCTGTTTTTATTCAGGAATTTATGAAAGACCGGGTTTTTAATGTTCGCGTGGGATCAGTTTTATCGTCGAATTTTATTCAAGAGAACGGCGTACCTCAGGGCTCGGTACTAAGTTGCACACTGTTTGCCATTGCTATTAACTCTATCACCCAGTGTTTACCGCCAGGAATACAATCGTCGTTATTTGTAGACGATTTTGCCATCTATCTTTCCTCTCGGAGAACCTGTCTCTTGGAACGCCGCCTCCAATGCTGTCTCGACCGCCTTCACGCTTGGAGTGTCTCTCACGGGTTCCGTTTCTCCGCAGAGAAGACCGTCTGCATGAACTTCTGGCGCCACAAGGAGTATCCTCCACCTTCGCTCCATCTTGGCCCAGACGCACTCTCTTTCGCAGACGAAGTTAGGTTCCTTGGCTTGCTGTTCGATAGGAAATTATGCTGGTCGTCGCATATAGCGCAACTCAAAGGCAAGTGTGAACGTTCTCTTTGCATTTTACGTGTTTTATGTGGCACATCTTGAGGAGCTGACCGGACTATACTTTTACGTTTTTACCGATCTCTTATCCGATCGAAACTGGATTATGGCTGTGTGGTTTATGGCTCGGCGCGACCTTCTGTGCTTCGTCGCCTTAACCCGATTCATCACCGGGGTATCCGTGTTGGCATTGGAGCATTCCCCACCAGTCCTGTGTTGAGTTTATGTGCGGAGTCTGGAGAACCTCCGTTGTTTTATCGTAGGGATGTTTTACTAGCTGCGTACGGTTGTCGCTTAGCTGCACAACCTCGTCATCCCACGAATGGGCCGTTTTTTTTATGTGTCTTTTGATCGTTTTTATGCTGCTCGGTCTTTTACTCCTAAGCCCGCTGGCTTTCGTTTTCGGGAGATTTTACGGACGTTGGACATTGAGTTACCTGCTTTTTTCTTAGCCGGGGAAACTTCCTCTCCCCCCTGGATTTTAGCAGAGGCCCCCGTTCATCTCGGGCTTACGTCCTGTCCAAAATCATCGACCGCAGCACATATTATTCGTTGTTCTTTTAGCGCGATCAAATCCTCTTTTAATGGCTGGAATTTTATCTATACCGACGGCTCTAAATGTGACACAGGTGTAGGATGTGCTTTTGTTTTTAATGGGGCTAGTTTTACGTATGGGCTTGACGTTGCAACATCTATTTTTATGGCGGAGCTTTATGCTATCTATCGGGCGGTTTTATTTATTTCTGATCACGGGCTGGGGAACAGTGTTATATGTTCCGATTCTTTGAGTAGCATTTTAAGTTTTAGAAACCTGTACAACCTCCATCCCTTGTACAGATGGTCCAGAATGCAGTTTTAACCCTTTACGACGCTGGCGTCAGGGTGACACTGCTATGGGTGCCTGGACACGTCGGACTCCCAGGTAATGAGGCCGCAGATGTTGCAGCAAAATCCGCTCTTTTAGACCCTGCTGAGCGCGAGCAGCGTTTTTATTTCGGGGATTTTATACATTCATTACGTAGAGCCATTTTTTCGCGCTGGCGCGAGGAGTGGGAATTACTCCCAAATAATAAGCTCCGTGAATGTAAATTCACCCCTTTTAACTGGTCGACTTCTTCTCGCGCTGTTCGTCGCGAAGAAGTAATTTTAGCTCGTCTTAGAATTGGGCATTGCCGTTTTAGTCATTCACACCTTTTTAATGGTCAACCCGCTCCAGCTTGCCCCCACTGTGACCACCCCTTTACAGTGCGTCACATTTTAGTTGAATGCCATCATCTGGCAGCTTTTAGACATAGACTAGGTATGCCCTCCTCTATTGAGGAATTACTTGCAGATGATGTGGTTGCTGTTGAGCGAGTGCTCCGTTTTATCCATGTTTGTGGTTTTTGGAGCAAGGTGTGAGGTGTTCTCTTTTTATCCATGACGGTATTTTTAGACGCTTTTAAGACTGTGGTTGTTTCAGCATTTGATGCATCGTTTTTAGTACCAGTTTTTTATTGAATTGTTATATACAGCCCTTGTTATTGTTTTGGGGTTTTATTGTTACCAGATTAGAGTTTTATAATACTGGTTTATTTTCAGCTTTTGCTGATGTGTTTTACTACCAGTTTTTATATGTTCTAGTGTTGATGGTTACAGGGTTTTATTGACCCTTTTTAGACCATTATAGGACTGTTGTTTTCGCGATTGCGGCTATTTTAATACCAGTCCTTTGTTGACCATTACACCCACTTGTTATTTGTTATGGGCTTTTATTTTGTTGCACAACGTGCTGCTCAGACTTGATTTGTGTTAACTATTTATATTTTAGTTCTGACGCAGTTTTTAGTATGTTTGGGCGCTAATGACCTTTGCTGTTGTGCGCCCCTTAAACAACAATCAATCAATTCATTTCAAATTACTCATGGGTGAAATCTGAATAAATTTGATTTGATTTTTTGTATTAAGTCTAAAAATGGGTGCTTGCCATTTTCTTCAATTTCTATGTTAGATTCTATGGTTTTATCTTGTCAGGTGAAAAGTTTAAAGCAGCTGCTTAATATTTACTGCAAATACAAAATCTAATTTGATCATATCAGTCAGCAATAGTTACATTATAAATAAACAGCATTGCTATTGCACACTACTACACTCAAATGATATATTGCTTCACAGTCAAAAACTTGTACTTAATTCATCATTACATCATATAAGAATTAATGGAAAGGTATGTATTTAAAAAAAAAACTCAAGAATAATCTACCAGAAATGGGGAAAGTAAGTTTTCTATACCATTTCTGTATTTGTTGATATTTTTTTTTTGGTCGAAAACAATAAAAAGTTACTGTATGCAAAAGTGAACTTTGTCACATTCACTTTTGGAGATAAGGTGATTAAATTTTAGTTCTTAAATCATCTGTTTGTCCTATAATATGTCTTTTAGGGCTGGTACCATCAACAGATTTTAAAAATGCAATAAAATGCAATCATTGTGTTAATATTTAACAATATGTTAAGACTCCTGCATTCCACCAATCTTTTCAAGCATATTGTTAGTTAATACATTGTTTAGATTCCTGAGTATTGTGATAACATGGATCGAAAAGGTGCTGTCATAACTGAAAGACTTTCAAATGCACTCCGATCTACTTTTGTTTGCATAGAATAATTCATACATACAGCTCATGCAGTGAATATTAAAAGGAGCAATGATGACTGTTTTTCACATTCTGTATCTTTGTAAAATTTGCTCTTTTGTGTAAAACTTTCAAAGTTTTCTCTGTTTTCTCTGTTATGAACAACTTGATTACCCAAATATATAATTTTGACATCTATAGCTGGATTTACAACCTTCATTTTCAAACTGTTACTAGTGTTAAACTTTTAATACAAGGAAAAGGTAATGTTAATTTAACACAAAGCTTAGCGCAATATTAAAGTTAACATTATTTGATGAAACAGAATTTCTTTTAACTTGAATGTTAAAACAGTTTAACAGCTTGTTAACTTTTAACATTTGTAGATGAAACCAGCTCTTAGTGCTGTATAATATTTTTCTTTCTTTTAACTCTTCTGTGATATATCACGAGTTCTTCCATCACTAGAAATTTTTACATGTAATTCACAATGTTATATAACCGCTTTATAAAAAAAAAGAATGTAATTCCCATACATTGGAGAGCAATGAGTAATGAAATATATTGAGAAGTCTGATAAAGAATTGTAGGAGATTATCAGCTTTAAAGTATAAATTTAGTGTTCCGTATGTAAGTCTATTAATTTTAACACACTTTTTAACCTTTGTTTTCTTGTTTTTGGTTACAGATAGAGGAAATGTTAAAGGAAATTAAAATTAAAATAAAACATAGAACTATCTTTGATGAATGGTTTAAGAACTTTAAGACCTTCATGGAAAATATTGATGAACCACCAGCATATGATGTAAGTAGTAATTTTGTTTTTAATTAGTTTTGGATATGCCAATGTAATTGAGAGAATGATGATGTGGATTGAAAGAATATTTTCATTTGTTTTTCTATAGATAATGGATAGAAAATGGCTAAAGAAGTTGAAAATTAAAATGCCTCTCCCCAAGCTTCCAGCTCTGTCTGGCACATTCCAGTTTCGCAAACCAAGCTCTGTGTCTGTAATTGGCTCATTTGGCTCAAGCTGCTGTTTGAGACCCAAATCCAAGGTTGATGTGAGAGTGGAGATGCCTGAGGTGCGTAAATCTTTACATTCTTAAGATTTTTGAAACAGATCAGTCCAACACTGGACTGGACACTTATATACTTATCAAGTGCACTTAGAGTACGATGTTTTGTTGTTACAGTGCTGAGTAGCTTACATGATAAGCTACTGTGCTTCACACTAGAAAAAAATGTATTTTTGTTTATGGGGTGTCTCAAAAAGAATCTTTCAATTTCAGAAGTTTATATCTTTCACATACATATGAATATAGAACCTTGCTGTAAATTTTAAAATATATGTAGGAATGAAAAGTTTCATGTACATGTTTCCTTCGCACAAGTTTCACTTGATTGCCTATAGATGCCTCCCTGGTGCACTTGCTCACTTGCTTCATTATGTGTTGAGATGGTGATGACAAAGCAACAGAAAGCATTCTGCATTCTCCATTTCAACAAATGTAAGTTGACTTTCCACTGCTCAGAGCATTTGGTTTTGGCATCAACAATTTCAATATAGCTTGCTCACATGTTATTCATTATATGCCGAGACAGGATGAGAAAGCAACAGAAAGCATTCTGCATTCTCTGTTTCAACAAACCTAAGTTTTTTGCACTTTCTACTTCTCAGAGCATTTGATATTGGCACTAACACTTTCAAAAGACTGGTGGTTTATTGAACATTTTTGAAAATGGTAAGTGAAAAGTTTTATTCTGCCATGTATTTTAAAATTTACATCAAGGTGCTATTTGTGCAAAAGATATAACCTTTCAAAATCCAAAGGTTCTTTATTATATGCCCTATACTTTGTCATATCTAGTCCAGTCTAGTTTCACTCAGCTATATGATATCTGGAAAGTTCTCTTTTGTACAAAATTATTGAAGGATAGATTTTGTTAGAGCATTGTGCAGATCATATTGCCTCCATCTGATGCCACAATAAAGAAACTAGAATGACTTACCATTTGGATCTGTGCCTATGAAGGGGGTTGTTCCAGTTAATGGAGGATGTTCTTTTATACCTTGTTTGATGGCAAGATTCACCTTTGCTACCATTAGTTATACTCAATGTGATGTCTATAGGCATCACAGTATGGGAAGAGTAATGTAAGCCCAAACTTCCTGGCAGACTTTCCAAAGAGTTTAATGGCAGTGGACATATAAAAGTAAGGCCTTGCTTCAACAAATCAAATCTACAGAGTGAGGCATCTGGTTACTTCACAGGGACTGATTTAAAGGGTATCACATGAATGCTACTCAACAGCTTTCTGAAAATAGAGGTGAGGGATGATAAGGCAGTGTGCCTGAATTACTTATGCATGTGAATCCAAACTTTTGAGGTGTTGTTAGCATACAACCAAGGAATCTCTTCGTCAAAAATGAGGTCCATGGTGTAGGCTGTGTTTACCTTGACATATGCAACCCTATGTACCTGAGTTGTCCCCAGGCACAATAACCTGCTTGGCATAAAAATGCTAAGTATAATTTTCTTTGGAAGGGAAGTAAAGCAATGGGTTTTGTGTCATAGATTTATAGCACTAAAAGAACCTCAAGCTTGAAAGAAAAAGCCTCTAAGCAACATTATCAGCCATTTCACATCCTGAATTGAATGGGGTGTTAATGACCTGAGATGTTAAAAGTAAACATTAACCTGCAACCACCATAAACCCTTTGGAGAAGCTTTCTTTGTTTTCCTAGGTGAAGTTGGAGTGCCCCTATTGGCCCATTGATCGTAATAAATGGCGTCAATTATATCCAAGCCTCATTTAGGGAAACCATTTATTGCCATTTGTCATCACGTGCCATTGCTACATTTTCTGGCATTGGTGAAGCATTCCTTGATATGCTGCTCTCTGAAGGTATGCCCATGATCTTTATGATGCCATTCTTGTACCATATTTTCATATACTGTCCTTTTGGATATTCATGTGTGGTTGTCAAGGTTTAGCTGTGCTGATGGGTTTCTTGACATTTTGTTGTGGCAGTGCTTGCTTTCTTTTTAATTTTTTTGCACTTATGCTTCAAGTGGGGACCCATTTTTGTAGAATCGAGTAATATGATCCACATGTAACTAGCTAATGGTGAGGCTTTTCTCTTTGCACCATTTTACAATCATCAATAGACTATAACTGGTGTCGGAAAATCCAACAATGTATCCATGCTATAAATCTGCAATTTTTATGCCATTTTTCACCAAATCTTGCATGCAACTATATCAACAATTCCACATTAACCTGTTACATTAATGCACATGCATGCTAGAAAAAACCAAGCATATTAATAATTTAAGGTCATCTGAGCTTAACTAGGCAACCCTCCTATGAGTACCATTTCAGTGCTAAAGCTATTTGTATAAAAGTACAATGCTAAGAAAGCTATGTGTTTCAGGGAAGGGGAAGGAAAAAACTTCAGCATTTTAGAACGTGTGTATTTGCTTTTGTGCATATTTTTTTAAATAAAATATTTTTGGTTGGTTTTATGGTATTTTAGTGCACTTTTTAACAGTTCATATACACTTTTGATCCTGTAACAGAACCAATGGAACTGAAATGAAATGATATGAAAGGGATGAAAATTCCTGGGAAGGAAAGATTCATCCAAGCATTTGCCTAAGCATCCAGGGAAAACCATAAAAAAAAGTCCAAGGTCAGGATGATCAATCTTAAGAATTTTGAACTCTGAATCTCATGAACGCTAGTCCCAAGTGTTTTCTGAGCCACCATACTGTGTTTTATAATAGTAACACAAATATAAACATGATAAAATGATTACAACTATAGATTATGGATTTTTTTAAAAATTAAAAAAAAAATGTTTAATGATCATGGCACTGTAACCTGAAGATCTATTGTGCTAAAAGATGACAACTTTGCATAAGTATTTCAGGGGACTTTGTGGACTATGTTTCCCAGGCATTCACCTAAAGAAACGGGGGGGGGGGGGGGGGGGCCTTAAAATCTCCCACATGGGAAATGCAAACACCACAGCTAGACTATGGCAATCATCTAATGGATATCATAATTCCCAAAGTACGAACTAGTTTTAGGTTAAATTAGTTTTAGTAAGCTGAGAATAAAATACTGGTTCCCCTTTGAACAGTTTGATTTTGTAGTATATTTATTTTATAGTTCTTCGAATCATGAAGCATTTTACAAATTATAATAACAGATTAAAAGTGAATCACTGTATTACTGATAAAAGATATTAGGTCAACTAAAACAAAATTTACCTTTTCTGTTTACAGTTGTGCTTTGAGGCAAAGGACTACTTGAATCATAAGTATCAACGCAAGCGTGCTCTCTATCTTTGCTACCTAGCAGGCAAACTTCAAAAGAGCAGTGATTTAGTAGAAGCACTCCATTTTATCAGCCATGGTGACCAGCTCACTCCATTATTGGAAATACAGCCTACAGGCAAGCTTGGGAAGTACATTTCTGTTGTAATACACCCCTCAGCTTCCTCCAGCCTCTTCAAGTTGGGTCGTTTCACTCCAGAGCGAAATAATGTACGGCCCAGTTGGCTTCTTGGAGAAGATAATGTCCAAGAAGGAGGTACATTTGCAATAGAATAGAGCATGCAAGAAATATTTAGCATATATAGCATTATTTAGCACATACGAGCAGTATTCTAAAAGTTCTCGGCCTGACTAAGAAAACACAAAATTTAAGTTTTTTTCCCCCCAACATAGTCTCTATGTAAATCAATACATTTAGTCCAAGGACTTTTCAAATTTTTAATACCCTCAGTAAAATAATATTTGTCCAAATGTGAAAATGAGCATTTGTCTTGGCTTCAGCCTTATCGTTTGATGTGAATGTCCCTCCATCCAGCCATTGCTTCAGATTTGGAATAAAAAATAATTGCTGGCAGCCGAATCTGGTGAATAGTTATACCTAGTTGTTTTCTCTTGAAGTAATTTGCCATGTGTTACATTTTATTAACTTCACATATACTTTCTGAGAAAACTGTAGTCAGGAGCATGGCACTTTTTCTTTATTTTTAATTAATTACTAAACTTCTTGTAACAGAATGGCTTATTGCTTATTGTTTATGACAGTGATTCATAGATTTTATACGTTACTATAGAAAAGCACTTTTCTGTATCAATTTTTTGAAAGTATGAAAGGGGAAGAGGAATAGCTAAAACTCTTAGCTCTAAGTACTTCCCATTGACATTTATATATTTGTCCTTATTATGAGCCATTTGGATCATGCTTTCTGTCACATGGATCATTCCACATATCAACAACCTCCAAATATGTTGCAACGATATCACCATCAGAAAAAAAATCTCCATTTATACTGTTTTCCTTCACTTTTGGGAAACTACAAAATCACAGGGGGTCTGGAGAAAAGGGTGATAGCAGTAGCAATTCAAAAATATTACTTTTATGCAGCAGTGTCAACCTAAGTATTGCGATGCAACATAAAATGTCATAGTTCTTATTTTGGATGCTGCTCATAGATAAATGTTGCTGTACAATTCTGCAGTAAGAGTATGTTAATCTTTAAGTGAAGCAATAGTTATTTTACTCTTTTTTGAGTAAAAAGATGTGACTGACAAATTAAAATATGTGCATCTTAAGTGTAGCAGCAATTTTTATAAAATGACAAGGTGGCATATTTGTAAAACATGAATGCAAGGAAAGCTTTTTAATGGAGAAAGAATTCTGCAATGCAGGTCGATATTATTTTGTTCTAGAGCTCACCCCAACTCCACATTACAATTCTAACATTGTAAGAGATTTGATAATGGATGAGAATGAAAGACTGCGAGCTCAGGTTCTGGAAAATAAGCCAAACCTTCAAGATGGCATACAACTGCTGAAGGTTTGGCTGGGGCAACGAGGTCTTGACAAGGTGAGCTGTATGCAGTATTTTGTCTTATTTAGCATCTATATAACTTAGATGTTATAGTTTTTATTTCTTGAAGTTCATCTTGAAGGATTGATTAGATTAAGTTTCTATTAATCAAAATAGCATACAATATTAATAGGTTTCATCATTGTGAATTACAAAAAATATTACAATATTAATAATAAAACTACAATTTAAAATGTGTGGTGTAAGTATACAAGGGTCATTTGAAATGTTCTTGATATGAAGCACAAAATGACATAGCTTTTTGAAATTATTTTTGTTTTTCAACATAGTCTCCGTAGATACCAATGCACTTTGTCCAGTGATACTCCAAAGCCTTTATCCCATTTCAAAAGTCATATTCCTCCAGGCCTGCAAAATGTGCTTCAACTGATGATTTAAACTCTTCATTTTTACCAAGAAATTTTCTCAGTTTAGGAAACAAATGGAAGTCTGATGAAGTCAAGTCAGGGGAATAAAGTGCATGTGGCAACAAATTGTACCCCAATTCATTGATTTTGTCATTGCAATGACACATTGAGGTCAAACACTGACTTGATGCTAGATAACTTTATTCTTTGGTAAACCTGGCCTTTTATAAATAGTTTTGAATTGCAGGAATTTTCACAGTGAAATATAGTATAACATAACAAATTATTATTGAGGAAATCACTCAAATTTCACTAATTTAGTTCCACTTACTTAGACATGTTTCAAAGGCGGTTGCCTGCATCATCAGCATGATCCCAATTTCCGCTTCCCCGCGTGGTATTCAGATGTCGCTCCGTAGATTTTATGAATTTTGTGATAAGGTTACTATTAATGGATATCATTGTATGATTAGTTGAACTACACACTCTTAAAGCTTCACTTACTTTTTATAAATGTATGGAACCGGTTTCGAGAACATTTTGTTCCCATCTTCAAGGTTACTATTGTTTGGGAGATCAAAATTAACCAAATTTTCTTTGTTTTTATTTATGAATATAGAAATTGCAAGAAATTGCTTGCAAAGATTGCAATATGAAATATATAGGCAAAACAAAAAGAAATATTTCCATATGGTTTAAGGAGCACATGAGAAATGTAAAATATAAACACATGGAAAAATCAGCAATAGCAGACCATTTCTGGCAAAAGAACCACGAATTCCAAAAGGTACCAAAACTCTTAAACGCTCTTCAAAAACCAATAGAATTGACAGTGTGGGAAAATATATTCATAGATAAAAACAAAGAAAATTTGGTTAATTTTGATCTCCCAAACAATAGTAACCTTATCACAAAGTTCATAAAATCTACTGAGCAACATCCGAATACCACGCGGGGAAGCGGACATTGGGATCATGCTGACGATGAAGGCAACCGCCTTTGAAATATGTCCAAATAAGTGCAACTAAATTAGTGAAATTTGAGTGATTTCCTCAATAATAATTTGTTATTTGGCCTTCTATTTTTGTCTTCTATAGCTCCTAAAGATTAGTATAATATGGTCCAGTGATAGATACTCTAGTGGGAAGATTCAATTAGCAATACACTCTTGGCATCCCAGAAAACAAACATCATGATTTTCCCAGCTGACTTCCCACACATGGCCATCTTTGGTAATGGAAAAGTGCGAAGTTTTCATTATTTGAACTACTGTTATGTTTCAGGTGTTCAGTAGCACACCCATGTTTCATCATTAGTCACAAATCAACACATAAAGTTGGCAGGACCTCTCTGAAAATGGGTAAAACTTTGCAGAGAGATTTGGACTCTGTCCTGAGTCAGCAGTTGTGGCACCCATCTTGCTGATAATTTTTTCAACCACAATTCTTCCCTCAAAATATGAAATATACATTACCTGGAAATGCCCAGAACTTCAGCAATTTCAGACACCTACAGTCGGCGATCCTCCAGAACCACGTCATGCATCTTACTGATAATTTCTGATTTCGAGATGAATTTTGGTCTTCTGCTGCTTGGGTCATCTTCCAGCTTCCACTGCTACTTTTAAATTCTGTGGTTCACTTGAAAATGATGGTGCAAAGTTTTAAAGTGTTTGTCATAATTGCATGAATTCTGTTGCATTCATAGCCTTCTTTACTGTTGTTTCATATTTGCCTTTTTCCCTTATACACATGTCTGCACTGCAACAAACAGCTATAGTTACTATGATTCTTAACCAATCCATGTATTATTGCACAAATGTTTCTATGGAAGATGGCAGATTTGTATAACAAAACTGCTTCAAACTGCTGCTACAATCTGTGGTTCATTCTGAGATCTTTTCAAATGACCCTCATACAAAAAGAATAAATCAAGAATACAAAGAAAATATAACTAATTTGGTAATAACCATACAAACTAAAGAGTATTTTTTTTAATTCATACAATTCTTGGAAAAACAAGAAATTAATATGTTTTTGAATTTGTCCAAAGGCAAATTTTGCATATAAGATAAATTACTGAATAATTTCAAGCAAACATAATTGTAGCTGTATTATGTGCTATTTAGTCATACTATTGGGAGAACTACATTGTCCCTATTATGCTTATTGTGACTATCATTGACACATCTTTTATTGTAATTACTCGTATTTTTGTTAACATGTGCTTAAACAATAAAAATATAAATCACTGAAAAAGTCATCATTTTATATATTTCAAAAATAGACCTATAAGAATTTCTATTTGTTAAGCCAAAAATGCCTCTCAGAGCTTTCTTTTGCATTATTACTAGAAGAATTACTCCATGGCAGTGTACCATATAACAAATAATAGTGAAAAAGATCATAATAAATGTACGTTAATTGGATTTGGATATACGACTATATTGATACAAACTTCACTTAAAATCTCACAGCTAATGATGCCAGCCTGTGCATCATGTTATAATTCACTGGTAAATGGAACTTAAGAGTATTAAATTGACTCACTAGCGAATTAAGTTTGCTTACAATGTTTATAACTAATGAAATTGTATAGCCAATAAAGTAAGAATATTAATTGGAATAATTTTTTAAAACCATTTGCACTTTTTTTTTTTTTTTTTAACTGAGGCACCATAGGCGGTAAAAACTGATATAGGAGATGAAATGATAAATTAGGAAAGGAGGAAATTTAAAAATTATATATGGAACTAAACACAGTGAAGCTAATCATTTGATTTAATTCAAAGATGTGAGTAGTCTATTGCAATAAATGTTATCTATATTGAAAAGTGAAATATAGTATTTGTCTTTATCATATCAAGAAAATGGTTAGGCTGGAAACTTTTGGACATACCCTTGTATATAAAAAATACAATGTGAAGTATAGTGTTACTGTTTACCAACAATTTTTATTATGTATAAACAAAATTTATTCATTGACCTCTGCAATGTAGGCTAAGGTGCATTTAATTCTGCTATGTATAGTGAAATGTAGAAGTGAAGAGGTTTCAGTGAAATTGAACTTAGCCCAAAGCCTATAGGAGTAGAATGAATAATACCTGTCTAATCCCATTTTAATGATTTATGATGATCTTAGACCTCTAGAGATATGCAGCCATAACTGAATTTGCTGAAAGGGTTCTATCTTTTGAGCAACATGGTATGACATTGTGACAGTCATAAGAATAGGGAAGACATACACTCTGCATAATGTGTCATTTGGTTAGCAGATTCTATACAAGCTTACTGCAAGAGTAATAACACTGATAATTGCATGCGAGCACCTTCAGCCATTGTATGTCTCATTGATAACGTATTCAGAATATGATGCTTTGTAATGACTGGTCTGAATCCAACAGAACTTTTTGGTCACCTCATATCATTTTTGGCAGTTTATTTTTTAACTTTTTCAATGGCTTAAGAAAGTATATATATAAAAATTAACAGTAATAATAAAAGTAGATAAGGATAAAACACTGAGAAAAAGTCACACTTGAAATTGCTATATTTCGAACTACTGCAAGTTCTTCAATGGCAAGAAGCTGGACCTATATGCGTGTGTGTGTGTGTGAGAGAGAGAGAGAGCTAGTGTAAGATGTAATAAATAACAAAGCTTAATAATAATAATAATAATAATAATAATAATAACGTGTATAAGTGTAACACAGAGAAAGTAATAAATAAAATAAAAAGAATAATAGGTAAATAATAAAGAAGTCAAAAGCAAAACATGCAAAAGCAAATTTAAATTAATAAGCCAAGTTAAAAGCAACACTAGAGGTGCAAATAATGTAAAAGAAAAATAATGTAACACTGTTAATAATGTAACTAAATTAACAATAATTAGTAAAGCAGAAAAGGATAAAACACTAAGAAAAAGTCAGAGTTGTAATCGCTATATATCGAACTACTAGAGTTCTTCTATGGCCTAGAAGAAACATATTCAGATATTTACACCTATAGTGTACATCATTTGTAACATCATTAATTATTTAATAAAACTTGAGTACTAGGAATAGAAAGGAATTGTGTTAGATAGCTTTTATTTTTTCATCCCTCATTTTTATTTTTGATATTGTTACAGGGTTATGGTGGATTTAGTGGCTACATCATGTCCATGTTTGTGGTACACCTATTCCAAACATGCAGACTGAATCCTTTGATGAGCAGTTACCAAGTAGCAAGGAATGTGTGGAGCTCATTAGGTGAGCATAATTGCAATTACTACACATCAGCATATTTTTACAATTCCTTTCCTTGTCATTTGTACTCTTTAATTTTAATAAACTTTTGAGCTTAACATTGGACACATTTTAATGCGGGATTTAAGCATATTCTGAAATATGTACACCTAACTCAAAGAAAGAGTGGCTGCATTCCTGAATGCCAAAATATAAATAATTCCCCTTCAAAGCATGGTCCTTACAGATATTGATTGATTTAAGAGAAAGAGTGTTTAAAGAAGGCACCAGTACTCCCTACAGCAAGCCTGTATGTGGATTGCAACTGTGGCCGAGTAGCTTATATGACTCAAATGAAATGATATGTGGGAAACTATGCAAGTTCAAATCTTGCATCTTGTTATTGTACTTGAACCTCACATTTTTTATCCATTTTTCCATTCTCTTTGTTCTTATAAACAATATAATTTGTCTAAAATTAAAAATAAAGAATAGTTTTAAAATAAATTATTAATCATCGACATCTTTCTTTCAATGATCCACTGATTAAGAAAGAAAACGTGATTTTTAATGTCATTAAAATAAAATATTTTTATAGTCATTTAATAAATATGATGCCTTAGTATGTAATTAACTTATTCTATATATTTATAATACTTTTTGTCACAGTATTTAAATGACGAGAATGTTAAGTTGGTTCAATGCTATGAGTGCTTGTATTATTTCTTATTCTTCTTAAGAGCAAGTCACTCTCAGGACTGCTTGCTGTTGATGTTTTATTTTAATGGAGATATGGCCGCCTTGACAGATGTATACTGCTTCACTGTATTAACTTTGAGTAACACCATTTTGCCAACTGAGGCTGCTCATAGATATCTGGTGCTTACATACACCTTGTCCTGATTTTTCATTGTCAAGTAACAATTATATTGCTTATTTTATAAATATAACTTTTTTTCCTTTATCTCAGTTTTTTGTAATATAACCATTTACATAATTTAGAAGATTGTATGAAGGGAAAAACAGAATGTTGAAGTTCAATTGAACAATGGAATAAAAAAAAGTGTGAAATTGGTCGCAATTGTGAAGACCATTATTCTGTGTGGTTGCCAGAACTTCCCACTTCAACTGGTGTTGGTGTTATTGATTTAGAGCACCGATTTGAAGGTGAAAACGGGAAGTTTTAAGGAACTTGTTAAATGAAATTTTCAGAGGCCATCTTGCAAAGACACCTAAAAATTCTGCTCTAACAAGTAAAATAATACAAAATGCTTTGATAAACTGTTGTGATGTCATAATTGGAAAGATAGTTATAGTGATGTTAAGAGAGGAAAATATTTTTCTATTCTACTTAATGAAAGTATAGACATCAGTAAAAATGTACAATTAACATTTTGCATGCTGTTGACGTAGAACAGTGTTGTGTGAGGGAGAAGATTTGTTGTAATACACATTTAAGTGGTGAATGGTTGTCTAAGTTAATACTGAATGAACTGCAAGACTTGAGGTTAAGACATTTTGAACATGCGTGGACAAGGATACAATGGCGGTGCAAATTTTTCAGGACAGTTTTGTGGCATAAAAGCCCGCTTTTTAGCAGTTCAACCTCTTGCATTCTATATGCAATGTGCCATGCATTGCCTAAATCTGTCAGCTTCTAAAGCATGTTCTATCACTTCCAAAAGGTCTTGACACAATCGGCAAAATTGTGAATCAGTCAGTTGTACTCTGAGCAAAAAAACAAAACAAAACAAAAAAACAAACCTTCTTTGGCATCATTGTGTGAAACCAGATGGATTGAGCGGCACAATGCTATTTTACAATTTAAGGAGTTTTTCCCTGCAATCATGTTATTCCTAGAAGAAGCAGAGTCTTTCAGTAAAAATGCACAAATTTTACTTAACTCTATCCTAAAGTTTGAGTTCATAATTGCTGTAGTTACCATAGCTGAAATATTCAGAATAACTGTAAGCCTTTTCAGACAACTACAAAATTCAAGCATTGATCTAGTTTAGTGTTATGGAATGATTGAAAGAGTTAAAGATACCTTAAAAGAATGTCAAGAAAATCAAACTTTTCATTCTGTTTTTGAAAACACTGTCACATTGGCAAAAGATATTGATGTAGAAGTTAAGATGTCTTGAATAACATCCAGACAAACTTATCAAAGCAATATTCTTACTACAATTCTGCAAAAGATTATTATCACAATGTTTTTCTTCCATTCTTGGATTACGTTTTCAATGAATTGTCCACAGATTCTCACGTGATAAACACAACCATATACTTAAACTTCAGTCCTTGATTCCATCTTTTCAGGATGACCTGAATTCAGATATTGATGATTTAAAGCATTTACAAACAAGACTTGCCAGGAACTATTACAGAGCTTCAACATGAATTAAAAATATGGTGTAACTTTTTGAAAACTCAACAAAATAAATAAAAAATGGCTGTTGAAGCTCTTCTCCTTCTCCACACCAAAAGTAGTTTATATCCAAACATCAAGGAGCTTCTTATCATCATGTGCATCATACCAGTAACAACATGCATGGCCAAAAAGTTATTGTCAACATTAAGGCATGTGAAAACCTCTCTGAGATCCAATATGCAACATGATAGACTGAATGGTTTGGTGCTACTTAACATCCACCACAACATTGAGGTGATTCCAGAGGAAGTAGTTATCTTTTCGTAAGAAAACATCCGAGGAGATTACAGCTTCAATGACATATAAGTCACAACATTATTATTACTGTACAATTTTTTCTAGGTGCAATTAATTTATTTCTATTTACATATTGTATTCATGAACTCATACAACAGTCACAATTATTTGGAATGTAAACTGAATGTGTATATTTTAAAAAGATTGGATGTTTTCTGTGAGCATGTAGCTCATTATTTACAAACAGAATCTGCATTACAGCTGTAATTTCAATATTTTATGTATTTAAATATTTAGTTAGCAACTGTTTAAGTTTGATGTTAATTCTGATATATCCATATGAAGTAGTTGATTGGGCCGCTCTGCCCTGTTGAATATTTCTAGATCGCGTCTGGATGAATACATTGTGGACCATCTTACATATACTGTTAATGCTAGAAATAAAATGAAAAGTGTAGAAATTATGCGAGATTGAACCCACCTCACCTCATGCATATGATCTTTCAAGTAATTCCTTTAATCACTCAGATGCTTTGAGGTTGGAACATCAAATATTTGTTAAAAATGCATCAGATGTTTAGCCTGTCTATTATTTTTATAGGCCGTAGTGACTGGACCAAGGAGGGCATATCATTGGCTTCACTTAAACCTTCTGCATCAAATCTCTCGAACTTTCACAAGTATTTTGAAGTTGTATTTTTGGATGGAACTGGATACTGCAATCTCTGTGCAAACATGAAGAAGGAAATGTTCTTTTGGGTAAGCTTATACTGGGTGATTTTTCCTTAGCAGAACTGCTCCATGTGCAGTTTGTCACAGTTAACCAAGCTGTGCAGCTCTAGTCTCATTCCCATTCTTGAAAGCTGGAGGAGAGGAACTGTAGGAATGTACAGATGTACTCTTTGTGTGTTGTGTGACAATGTGTTAAATATACATTAGGCAGCGTAATACAGTGCATTAATTATGTTTATATTTCATTTCACATATTATATACCCTTCAGAGTATTTAATTATGTTTCAAATGTGCATATTGAATTAGCTTGTGATGTACGAATATTATTTCAAGAGAGATTCTCTGATATTCACCTCCAAGTTGAAGTTAAATTTACAGATTGCTAAATAAACTTGGTGAAATGGGAAGTATTCTTGATAAAAAGCATATACAGCCATGTACATTACTCACAGAAGAAACATTACATAACATTGGACATGCTCTGGATCATTCTCCGAAAAATCACTTTGATATCTTTCTCAGCAAATGAAAATTTCCTATTCATCTGTTCAGCTACAAAGCTCTTAAGTAGATTAAAAATGAAACTAATTAAAATCATATTAACACATTAAAACACTCTTGATGTTCCATTCTTAAAACTTTTAAAATTAAAACTGGGACATGTTTTGTGAGACCTTGCTCATATTGTCAACTATAAAACAACTGACAGTTCAACAATATATCCTATATTAATGTGTCAAACTGTTAACACTAACTCCACTTACTTTTTTAAAACTTTGGACTAGTTTCGGGAGAGGTTCCTCCCATCATCGGCTGCTGTTGACTGAATGCCATTTTTCGAAATGGGGAATGGACGCCCGTTCGCTCCTATGGTGGTATCTTGTGGTTCTAGTAGAAACTTGCTGATTTCATCCAGTGACAGAAAATCAAAATTCATTAAGTTCTTCTTATTTTTTAAAATGAAAATTCTCTCCCATGTGGATAGTTCTATTGGGTTGTGAAGTTTTTTCAATAATTTAATTTCTGGTTTTATTTCATGATTTTTGTTCCAAAAATGAGCTGCTATTGCTGATTTGTGTATCTGTTTCAAAATTTTAAAAAAGTAAGTGGAGTTAGAGTTAACAGTTTGACACATTAATATAGGATATATTACCACTCCATTGTCTACAGCTTCGTAAGTGCATATTTTACTTAGTTCAAACAATGTTGGTGTAAGTGACTGTGGATGCTCTGGTGCTCTATTAATGAGCTTAAACAAAATGTTGTCTGTCTCTGGGATATTGAAATTCATGAGTCTATGCTCATACTTCTTTATAAAAACTTTTTCCCATGTATTCAGTTCTTTTGGGCATTGAACTGCTTTTAACAATGTGATGTCCTTCTCTGTTCCTGTTTGTTCCAAAAATGTGCTGCTACCACTGATTTTTCTATCTGTTTGTGTTTAACATTTCTCCAATCTTCTTTCAATCTGATACCCAGATTTCTTTCTGTCTTGCCTATTTACCTTATTACAGTCTCTAAATTTAATGTTATATATACCAGAATTTTCTTCTTTAGGTCTGGTCTGTTTTATTTAGTTACAACAATTTGCCAGCACTGTACCTGTTTATAGGTGCTAAGGTGGTGTATTGTTTAAACATTTTTTGAAATTATTATTAAGTGTTTAAGTACTATAAATAACTTACTTCACAATAATAGGTGTATTCTGACTCATTCACCAGATTACCAGCTTGAATCAACCAGCCACTATGCATAGAGTGATTCTGCAAAGGAAAAATCACCCTTTATAACAGGGATCATTAGCTATAGATCTAAAAGATTGAGTAATATTACAGCTTTATTTAATACTAGCTCTCATCTTTAAGAGCCTGCTCCCCATAAGTAACCTGTAATAACTATTAAAAGTATTTTAAAATGTTAGAAAATTAATTAGTGTAGAATTTACCAAACTACTTTATATTTTTAATAATATTTTGTGATAATTTTACAGTAGCATTTGTCATTAATTTTGCATTGAGGGTACATTTGAAATTTATTCATCTGAATTATTGTAAAAATTACCACCATTTTTTGTTACAGGTAAAACAAGAATGTGAGCTGGCCATACAGTATTTGGATAACCCCAGTATAAATAGCTTCCAGGCTCTTTTTATGATCCGGATGCCATTCTATTTACAGTTTGATAACATCTTAAGGTTAGTAGATAGTTTTGATCCTGGCATTCCATTTCTTCATATTGTAGTTTGATCACATATTTACATTTTCTGAAAACTCAGCTCTTACCTAAATATCTGTTTAACTACAGAGAGAATAGACAAGTATGTTAGAATCTAGAACGTGAAAGGTTACATTCAGTGTATATGATATTTTTTCCATGAATGCTAAGCTTCCTTTTTTATTTTATGATTGAATTACCAATTTCATTCATTGATAGTATATAGGCAAAATAAAAAAGAAAGAATATATTGCTTTTACTGTTATGTATGATGCCTACTAATAACATTCTGTAACTTCATTTAAACTGTTACAAAAGTTCACTATATTTTATTCAATGCATGAATATAAAAAAATAGCAGGATTTTAACATGCAATGTGAGCTGTGTGCAGGATTTTAACATGCAATGTGAGGTGCGTGTAAATCTGTAATTGATGTTATTTTTTTTTAACACTGAGCTACAAACCATTATATTCACCAAAGTAATTTCTTTTGGAAGACTTACATTGCCAAAGACATTACTCCACTGCCAGCAGCAGTTATGCAAGTTATTAATTGTACCTCCAGGTGGTCTGTCATAACCTTTTGAATGTTTTTCACAATTCCAAAATAATTTTTAATTTAAAGTTCAGGTGAAGGAAGAGGGCTTACAGACATAATTTAGGAGGGAAGTGTGGGACTAGGCATTGCAGTGAAGTCTCCAGCCAGCGGTAATGAACTCTTTTTTTTAGTTATTCCAGGCTTTATGGTTCAAAATTTGACAGTAAAACACTGATCAGTTCATCCTCCACACAGTTAATGCTAGAAAATTTAAATTTGTACTAATAATCAAATAAGAGTACATAAATTCTATCCTTTATGCTATTAATACTAGTAATAGTCAATAAGTGCATGAGCTCATTCGTTGAAATTCATTCCATAAGCTAAAACTAAATGGTCTAGGAACTAACATTTTCACCACATCCATGTCTCACATCATTAAAGAGGACCTTCATAGGAAACCATATTCACAATCAGTGGATATCTGTTAACATCCAACTTGAAAAAAAAGTTAGGTATAAAGAGCAAAAGCACCTTCAATGGCTTGCTAAAAATGGGAATTGAAATATCCTCTTTATTGATGAACACTTACCATTCACATTTCTCACCTTTAGTTAATAGCAGGCAGGTTATGAAAGATTAGTGGAGAGAGGTTTTATCTTCTCAGGCTTGAAATATTTTTCAGATTATAGCCACTTATTCCTATAATCACTCCAGCAATCTCCACTCTTGTACATAGAACATTTATTATTAAAGAGAAAAATGTAGTAATAAAATGACAAAATATATGCATGGAACTTGAAAGAAGTTTGAATACAGTTCTCTGGGTCCATAGAAGGCATCTCAACATCACTGATGGTGTGATGTTCAGATGCCCCTGAGATATTTCTGTCAATTAAGGTGAAAACCAGAACTGGTAGTACAAAGCAGACATCTTTTGCTAGGCTCTTGAACACAATGCTCTTTGGTAGGACATGTTGGGTCTTTTAACATTACTCAGCTCTAGCTCTCAAGGCATGAACAACCCAAATATGGCTCAGGAAAAAATTCCATAATTCATTACTGTGGTAGACTGACCTCTGGTAGCCCAGATTTGAGCATGTTGAACTACAGCTATGGAATAACCTTGCACAAAATTCACTTCAGTTTTAATTATCTCAAGCGAAATCTTTGAAGCCAGCAGGGGAAATATCTCCAAATGTAGCACCATGGCCTGACAAATGTAATGAGTAAATTGAATGATTTGATAGTGTTTGTAGAGAGCTTCCAGAATATCTTAATGCTCGCTCAGGGTTTTGCATCTCTACATTTGAAAATGCCACAGCTGAATTCACCTGTATTTTTAACTTCGCTTTTTAAAACTGCACATAAAATCTTAGTTTATAGCAAATACTGGAAATGTCGTCTTCTCTTAGCTAAACAAGCGTTGTACCAGGTAAACACATTCTGATTGATATGATTTAGTTCAACGAATAATGTTTCTTATTGAGATTTGTATGTTTTCCTCAAGTTCTTCCAATGTGCAAGGATTTATTTTGTACACTTTGTCCTTCAGGCTACATCACAGACTGTTATATCTGGGGAGCGAGATGACCATATACCAGCACTAATCCTCTATCTTCAAACACTTCCCAAATTTTGCCTATGAACTCCTCTGCTCTATGAGCAATGGCAGAATCTTGTTGAAACCACCCATATGATTTTTCTTCTTCTTGGATTGATTATACATCTTGCACTAATTGCATGATCTGGAAGGAGGCTGTTGATTATGGCAGTTCCAAATAAATTCCTCACAAATGCAACGAACTTATTGGTATTTATAATACATTTACACACAAAAGTATATTGCTCTAAAGTCAGCTGTCTTGCCATGTTAATGAATAAATGCAGACTAGTGACTGCTCGGAAGTTCAAGTACAGGCAGGCAGACTGCTATGAGTGGGGAAGGGAGTCTGCCTTGACCAAGATGCAAAACCCTCTGCAAGCAGGCAAGGACAAATTCTGTAAACCTGGTAGATATTTTATCTGTTAATGATTAAAATAAAATTGACAATAGTTTTCTTAGTCTTTTATTTCAAATCTTAGTTCTAAATCTTAAACAAGGAAGAAGTTTTAGCAGAACTAGTTATATCTCAGCTGACATAGGAGACTTGGTTACATTTTTACCGACTCTTGAGCTATGCATTCAGTCTCATCAACACTCCCCATATAGTAAGCTAATGTGTACAATATGTTGTAGCTTTCAGGATGTTGAGCAGTTGGCAAAAGTGACTGAGGAACATTCTCCAAAAATGATGAAACTGGACTTTGTTGGGCATGTATACCCACAAATACTTGCTCTCGTTTTAGACCTGTTAAGCCAAGGTCTAGGCCAGAGGATCTCTGTCTTGGGAATACAAAGTTCAAAGATTCATATTTGGTCTTTAAATGAATCTGCACCATTATATCTGGAACCTCTTACATTGGGCCTCAGGCTGAATCCAGAGTTTGCCTTCAGTATTCTAGACAAGGGACCTTCTGCAGATCTTCCTGAGGTACGGCTTAGAAATGTTTGTACATAGTTATTTGTTTTTAAAAAGGGTGCGGCAGTGGGATATGACAGTTTTTACAGACCTGTTGTGGGACACTCAGAGTGAATTAAAAGAAAACACGTATACTGGAAGTAAGCTGGAACAATGCAGTTTATTAATATCTCATTGCTTTTTAAAAACTTCATTTTGTAAGTAGCCGTCGCAGCAATGAATACATTCCTGCAATCTGCTGTGAAAGTTCTGCACGGCTCGCCCCAACAAAACAGGATCGATGGCTCTATTTTCATTCCTTGTGTTTTCTTTCAGCTGGATGATGGTACGAGGCTTGTTGTGATACACCATACTTTTCAAATAACCCCATAGGAAGTAATCAGATCAGGAATCTTGGCAGCCAGGCTATGTCTCCTAATTGTGTAATTATATGTCCTGGAAACATGTTTTACAGACAATTCATTGTACCACGAGCATGTGGTGCCATCTTGCTGAAACCATAATTCGTCATCAAAATTAATTTTGTCAGGAATTTTAAACATTTGTTGGTATCATTCTGAGTTGACGGCCACAGTACAACCACCTTCTCCGAAAAAGTATGGGGCAATAATTCCAAAAGCAGAGACATCCCAGACTATTACTTTTGGACTGTGCAGTGGTTTTTCCCACACTTGTAAAGGTTGTTTATCACTTCAGTAGCAAAAATTCGTCTGACATAATCAGTTTGTTCAGAATATCTGGATTAGCATTCAAAATATCAATAAACTGTCTACAAAACTGTATTTGAAGAACTTTATCATTTGGTTTAATTCAGTGCTTAAATTGATATTTCTATGGATGAATTTTGAGGTCACAAAATAGGATGTGGCGAAAACTTCTGTCCGATAGATTCAAAGCCATTGACCTATGCCTTGCAGAGCAAGTTGGACTTTGCTGCACAGCTTCTCTGACTCTTGCAATGTACTAAGGTATGTGAACTGTTTTTGCACTATCAACAAAGTAATCACAAACATTGCCAGAATTGTTCAATTTACTCACCCACTCTAGGATAGTGTTTCAGAACAGAATTCTTTCATGCCGTGTGATACTAGATCAATTTCTAAATTTCTCTGCACATGAATGATTGATTTGAACTCAAAACACACTGCCAAAGACCAATTATCCTTATCCTCATCTTTCACAACACTGAGAAAGTAATTGCATGGTTTAAGGAACACATTAGCAACACTGCTGGTTACGTCTCTCAAAACTTCTAGAAACCAGTATGTTGTAAATATCATCATATCCCTTGGCCACATTCTGTATATTGTTTCTGTTTTACCTCCTTCTTTTCCAGTATTTTGTGTACAATATTATCTTAATATTCCATGAATAGCAACCTTCTTATGAGAAGTATTCAAATTTAGGTAATAATTGAGCTAGTGTGGAAGTAGCACTTTCTGAATGATGCCATTGATTTTGTATCACCATTGAACCGTAATTGTGCAAATTTGTTAGCAGTGACAGATATGGGTGAAGAAATGCATATTTCATCTAAATGTGGAGCAATATATTATAATTAAATTTCTTAAAAAGAAAGGAATGAAAGGTAGTGGTACAAAATGACTAAATGAAGGTAATATTTTGAAAATTTGTTTCATATAAGAGTGCACTGTATCTTAGTAATCTGAGAACAACTCCTGCTGTTGATGTTGGAAAGCTTAGGAAGGTGCTGGATGAAAATCCCCAGCATGTGGCCTTGGAAAGGTGACTCAACAGTTTCAGGAGAAGAATAGTAACAATTCATAATGTTCAACAGTAATTATTTAACTGTAATTTGCTAAATAACAAAATGTTGTACATAGCATGTGCAAACAATTTTAAATTTTAGAAAAGCATGAAAGCGCATATTAATTTGGCATACAGTAAGGAAAAAACCTACAGCACCAAGAATACACTGGTTATTTTAACATGATTTTAAAGTAAAATTGTTAATTGAAACATTGAACAGTGAAGCTAATCATATATTAAGATCATTGTGTGATTGAGTCGAACTAGCACTCTTTTGCTTTACTTACTTGTTTAAATATGTAGAACCAGTTTCACAACTCCATCATTCTCATCATCAACCACATTTTTGACTGAGTGGCTGCCAAGGTTCGTGAAACCATTCTACATATTTAAACATATAAGTGGAGCAAAAGAGTGTTAGTTCGACTCCATCACATATTTATTTTAAAGCATTTAAATGCAAACTTTAAATCACAAAAACTCATATAGAGAATCTTGAAAGATTTGACCCATTCATCTGGCAAGAAATTCAACTCTTGGACAAGAAAATTACTAATACATTCATGTATTTTGAAAGAAGTAACCATTTAAAACCTTACCAAAAATATCATGACTTAACTAATTGCCTTAGAAGTGCACATTTCTTAACAAAACATTATGAAATGCACCTTGAGCCAAACTGTTGCTAATATACAATATCTGGATCACTGGATAAACACAGTGAAGAAGCCCCTAGCAATAATTTCTAGTTGTAAGTCAAAAAAACTGCAGCTTTTGAAACTTTCTTGCTGTGCCTTAATGAAAGAAAAGAGTGTCTGGTAACAAAATGTTGCACAGTTGGCAACCATTAATTCTATTACTTTGCATAACTAATAGCACAGGAAAAGGAGAGAAGGATAAGAAGGATGAAGGTAACTTTATATATCGATCACAGAAAACAGAATATGTGTAAGAACAGCACAAGAGGAAACTGGAATGGGAGAAGTATGAAAGGGAAGGACAAATAATATGCCAGATTTTGCCAGGAATTGAAGATATTAAGAAGCAAACCCTAATAATAGTTTTAAGAGATGAAAGCTCCCTGATGTTATGTACGAGGATTATCCAATAATTAAACTTCTCAATTTTTTGTGTATTAAAAATAAAAGGCAACATTGAAAATTTTTGTATAATAAATTTTATTTGGGTATGTTAGCAGCCACGAAGCAGTTTCATTAAATAGCATGCATTATTTTGGCAATAATTAACCAGAAGGACATGGAGATGCCACAACAAAGCAGTTCAGTTATGTTTTTTTTCCCTGCAAATATCCATTGCAGGTTAACCTCTGTTTACAGAGAAGGGAGTATGTTGGCAAGCAAATTCAGGGAAGGATGTGAAAACAGCAAACAATGAAAAAGAAGACTGGTTGCAATGACAATATTTTGGAACAGTCGGGGGGGGGAGTTGTTGGTTCATTATTGCCTTACAGAACCATAATGAATCCTGAAAGATGCTGTAAAGCTCTGATGCAACATAGAGCTGCAATCAAACAGTAATGTCCTGGACTTTTGCATCTCCAAGCTCTGCTACTGTATGGTAATGCTTTCCCATACTCTTCTGAAAAAATCCAGGACTAGGTTAAAAAATTCAAATGTTTTCTGCTGATCTGAATGGAGGCTAATGATGTGAAAAGGATGATGAAGCAGCAATCACAATTAACAGATGGCTGCACAAAAAAGACACAAGTGTCAAAAATCTTGGAAAATAAAATGGCACTTATGTGCAGAAATAGTTTAGAAGTTGTGGAAAATTACTCACTTTATTTTAAAATAAAAAAGTGAATTTAATATTTTTTTCATAATGGGAAAATTTATTAGATGGCCCTTAAAAAATTTAAAACTTGAATGGGATAGAAGTAAATACAAATAGCATGTAAGAGAAAGAAAAACATGGGCAAGGAATAATTAAACTTAGGGGATTAAGAGAAGGAATAAGTATAGAAATGTGTCTTATTATGTGGAAATGTGAAAAAAGATTTTGTGGTGGAAAGTAGTATGGGTGAATGTAGACAAGAAATTAATAGGCAAGGGACCCAGAACATAAGCTATGGATGGTTCTTGTATGTTTGATTTTAAATATAAATTCTAGTGCAAAATATTTAACATGTTAATAAGAAAACAATTGCATAGTTTGTAACAGTTTAGTTAAATATTATTTATCTTAAACTTCAAGATAAATATTGCATATGAATCAAATATTCCAAAATATGCACTTGAATGATATATATATATAAAACTAATTGGCAAATAATTGACATTAATTTAATTTATGTATTATACCCCTATTATCAGGTCAAAAAAGGCACGGTTTTGACAACAAATATTCTACGACAAAATTCTAATACAAGTCTTTCTCACATAGCCAAACCATGGTGAAAGAATTCGTTAAGAAAATAGATTCATTATACAGCGTAACAACAGTGATACATGCTAAAAGTCATGCATTATTTTGTAAATGCACTGGCCCTCTTTATAATTTAGAGTACCTCTCATTCGTCTGCTGTGTGTTCATATTTTCTTCTCATGAATATTTTATATCATGCATTTTTATTGTATATGTTCTCTTTTTGTGTAACTTATTAAATAAGTACATCATTTATTTATTTTTAAGGCAGCTGAATTCCGAAAATTCTGGGGAAGCAAGTCAGAAATGAGAAGATTCAAGGATGGCAGCATCTCAGAAGCTGTAGTATGGGGTGACAGCAATATATCACTAGCAGAGAAACGTACTCTTTGTCGTCACATTGTTCATTATCTACTGAAGGAGAAACTTGGAATTTCATTCAATGTTTTTATTGCTAATCAGTTGGACCACTTGCTAGATCAAAGAACAGTAAGTATCTGGTGTAGTTTATGACATATTTAGAAACTGTGCATTAACTCTACATAGTAAGCAAATACATAATTTTATTAAAGGCTAATTTAAAAGGAAAATTAATATGAGGGAAAGATAACAATCAACAGTAAATATAAGGTAAATAAGTTAGTAAATAATTTTGCTTAAAAGAAAACCAAAGGAAAAGGAAACAAATTAAGGGAATTTAAAAAATTCTGGAAATGAAGCACATAATAAAGACTAACTGTTTTAAAATTGCTCTTATTTCTTACATTACTTCTTGAAACTAATTCAATTTATTCTAAAGCTTTTATCCAATAGTGAGAAGTGCAGACACGACTGGAGGAATATTAAGAAACAAGATTTATTTGGTAGCCTAAGAAATAAAGGTTTATTAAAATTATATAGAGATTTGAAAATAGAATGGGGTCGAGAGAGATACATTGATATATGTGAAGAATAGCAAGAGAAGGTTGGGCATGAATAGGGGTAGCAAAATTAAGGGGGCTTAGAGGGATAACTGTATTTTTGTGCAAATTTAGATGCAATATTGTACTGTATCCTAAAGTGAAAAAACTGAGTAATGGAGGAGGAAAGTGAGATTTGAAAAATGATATAGTCTTGAAAATAAGGAATTGACCAAAAGAATTTTAAACAAAATAGAAAGGAGTTTGTTATAGAGCTAGGAAAGTTTAAAGAGAAATTGTTTATTATTGTGAGGAAATAATTGGGAATTGGAGTTGTAGAGGAAGGGAGGTGGAATAATTAATTGAAACAAAATGGATTTCTACACCAATAAAGAATGTATGTAATATTCAGAGAAATGAGCAATTCTAAAGATAGAGTAGTTGTAAAGTTGGTAAAATTAAATTTGGTAATTTGGATTTTGTAAGTGGAGTAATAAATCTTTTACTAGTGTATCTTTGGTTGGATTAGAGCTTGGTCCCTGGATATTCCAATAAACAGCTGCTAATGAACCAATGACTGGGGTCTCAGGCATTCAATTTGGAAAATGCTGTATTTAATTATTTAGAATTTAATAAAAATAAATATTTTTTTTTATGAATTAAGATCAATGTGTAAATTTAATTGTAATGTTGTTTGTTGAAATAAATTAATTCATTCATTAGCAGCTGCATTGGTTATGACCAGCTTTGTACTAACTCATGCTCCATCAAAATTCATTGAGACTATCTTTAGTTAAGATTTCATTATTTTAAATATCTAATTACATAAATGTAAATTGGAACTTACACAGTGAAGCCAATCATACAATGATATCCATTAATCTAATTACATGTTGTTTGACTAAATTGTGTATCATACAAATGACTTCTTTTAATAATGAGAATTATATGCATACAGATGGCCTACTACCCTTTAAATCTATTATACATATAAATAAGAGAAAAACATTAATTTTAAAGCATGATTCTATCACTAGAGGCTCCAAACTATTGTCGATAAAAATTTATGTTATTTGGATATTGGCTTGCAAATTTATATATACACATACCTTCAACAATGCAGATCAAAACAGGATGTGCTGGTAATCTATTATCACAAATTTATAGATTTTATAAATTCATTGAAAACTTTTATGCAACTGTTTATGAGCTGTAAACAAGTTATTGCCAATCTCCTTTATTCTTCCTGATGTCTCTCATTAGCAATGTCCTCTGTTGGGTTGTGTGTGCACATTCATAAATCAAATGGTTTACCATTTGTTGTCCCCTGCCACAGTATGTTGGGTCTTCTATGATGTCAAATCTATGAAGGTATGATTTGGTTCTGCCATGACCTGTGATGATTACTGTGAACAAGGGTTTAAAGGCATTGTGAGCTTCAGTATCCCTTTTATTAAAAGGAAGAAGGACTTTGTTACTGCACCTTTAGTTGTTATAATTCATCTATCTTGCCATTTCTGTATTTGTTTCTTTGATTTCTAAGGTCGATCCTGGTGTGTAGTGGTTACCATACTTGCCTCCTATACCCAAGATCGCGGGTTCGAACCCGGACAGGACCGATGGATTTTTTCGGGTGTAAAAATCCTAAGTATGGCTTCCTTCGGAAGGGAAGTAAAGCCGTGGGTCCCGTGTCGTACATTTGCGGCACAAAAAAGAACCTCAAGCCTGAAAGAGAGGCCTCTGAGCAAAATTTGTTCGCCGTTTCATGCCCTGAGTTGAATGGGACGCTGATGACCTGAGATGTTAAAGAGCATCCATAAATAAATCAATCAAAAAAAAAAAGATTTCTAAGGTTAATGTTGATTTTGGAGTTTTGCTGTAAACTATTTCTACATCATCAACTTTGTCTTTTTACATAAATAAAGATAAAGTAGTTCCTCGCCACTTATATAACAAACTTGTTCAAAAGTTTGAATTTTGAGTTTCCTCCTATGGATGAACTCAGGCAACTTCCTACTTCAACCAACAGAGGCTACCGCAGGAACATCCGGTTGTCTAGCCATCATTTCGAGTAACAGAGGTTCAGTGAGCAACTGAAGATGGGAGAGATTCTCCCGAAACGTGTATTAATTTTATGTAAGTGGAGTTTAGTGTAAAAAATGAATTCCTAAGTTTAGGATTTGTTCAAAAGTGTTTGTTTCTGAATAACTCAGTGCATCTTTGATGTTAGTCCTGGTAGTGTAGTGGTAACCATACTTGTCTCATAGACACAAGGTTGTGAGTTTAAACCTGGCCAGGGCTGAGGGAATTTTTAGGACGTAAAAATCCTAATCATGGCTTCATTCAGAAGGAAAATAAAGCCATCAGTCTCCTGTCATATATTTATAGATGTAAAAATGCCTCAAGACTGAAAGAACAGGTCTATTTCTCGACTATTTCATGCCCTGTATTGAGAGATATTAAATAAGTCCTAAAATAAACCAAATAATAAGCATCTGAATGATAGACCTATCCCTTTTGACTTTGATTAGAAACCATCAGTATAAGGTTTTATATCTTAATGTTGTAGATCGTATCTAAGTTCATTTCTTGAAATAGTCAAGAACTTAAGACTAGGAAAATTTAACCTAAAGATGTTATTTCAAATCCTGCCATTTTAAAGGAAAGAGAGAAAGAAAAAGTGCATAGTCTAGTGGATAGCATGTCTGGCTGTGGTTCAGAAGACTAGGGCGGTATACCAGCACTCCCATATGTATTTAGGACAGGGAACACCAGGTCTATTGAGGACAAATAAGGTAGCTGACTGATAGAGGGGAAGCAAATCCTGGCCTAGAAAGTGAAGGCAAAAGCTGTTGAAGTAGCACTGCATTTACCATTAACTCTAGGTTAATAGCTCTTAATAACTAAAGCAGCAGTCCACAATCAACAATTATCATGCCTTGATGTTGTTATATCATTATTGTTACTAATACTACAGTTACTATTAAAGAATTGAGATTATTTATGTGAGTAATGTAATGATGTAATTTCAGTTGAAGCCAACAGGATTTGAATATGGAACAGGAGAGGAAGCTACTCGACAGGTAATTGCAGCACTGGATGACTTAAGTAAACAACTTCGAGGACTGAAAGAGTTACCATTGGATATTAGCTCAGTACAGGGCACATCACCAGTATTCCGATATTCAGATGTTTTTCCTCCATTAGCAACATCTTATAAAGCTCCTAAGCAGGAAAATTTGCCAGGCAGGTGTTACCAGATGCTGATGGATGCTTCAAATGCCTTTGTACCACGTTTGGTATCACCAATACAAGGTAAAGTTATTTTAAGTTGCAACAGGGTTTTAAGAGACATTCTATATAAATTGGAAAGTCACAAATATAATTACAGTAAAATCAAATCTGGCAACTATGGTATAAAGCTAGTGCAAGATAATTGCTAGATAATTGTATAAAATATAGTGAACTTTTGTAACAGTGATGTCAAATATTGACATTTTAAAAAGTTGAGTCGAGATTGTAACATACACACCATTAAAATTCAATAAAAAGGAAGACCAGTTTCCAGAGCCATCACTCCTATCATCAGTTCCTGGTCGATACCTGGGCAGTAGCTTGGGACTTTTGAAAAGAACAACATAGCATTAATAAAAACCCAAAATTACTTAAAAACATTAATGGGAAAACATGTATATTTGGAAGAATAAGAAGAAAGTTTTTAATTTCGAAATCCTGCCAAGTGATGTACTAATATAAAAGTTCATTAAATCTCCACCAGAGGCAAATCAATCTACCACAAACAGCGAGGCCGGCAGTTGACCAGGAACTGGTGATAGGAGCGATGGCTCCCGAAACTAGTCTTCCTTTTTATTGAATTTTAGTGGTGTGTATGTTACAATCTCCACTCAACTTTTTAAAATGTTAATTGCCAGATAATTGGAAACACTTTATAGGTTATTTAAAGACAATGCGTGAACATTTTTTCATTCACAAATTGAGCATTTCATGTGAATTTTTAAAAATGAAAGGTTATTTTGAGTACACAATGCTGTACATGTATCTGTTAGTTCATAATAAAAAATGTACTAAAATTGCCATACCTGATGACAGTGTTAATTAATAGCCATAAGGCATCCTAACCAATTGTAACTATGAAGATGAACTTGTAGCATGTAATGATTTCTTCAATTAACTAAGCCTAACGCTCTTTTCCATTTTATCCAAGAGCTTCAACTTCTATTTAAGCCTAAGAGCATTTCGCTTGCATTTCACAGAATCCATCGTGCAGCAGCAGGTTAATTCAATTTAGCTACTATCAACGGGTATGACGATGTGCAACATCTCGGTCGTTATTGTAACACTGTGAAGTATGAAGACATTACCACACTTGTTACTGTGAAGCCATGCCACTTTCATACATTGCATCTAAAATGCTATTAGAAGACAATTTCCTTTCTTTCATGTCTTATGGAAAAGTGCTATGTTTTGCCGGATACAAGGGTTTTATTTCAAATAATAATAATTGTTGGCTAGTCAATAGGCAAGCAGCCAGATGCCATTGGGGATGGTGATATTTTTCATTTTTTCTCTAGCTTCCCAATAATGAGCTTCCAATTTTTCATTTGTTTGTTGCTATCAAGTTGGCTGCATTTCAGTAGATGTTCTGTAACGGTAGTATTAATTTCCTTATAAATGGGCAGCATCTGTCTATTATTAATTTCATCCTGAAGAGATGACAGGCAACCATGCCAAATAATTGAGCAGAATTGGGCGACTCCAATTTTTCTTGGTTTGAATAAAAGATGAGTGAAAGCCTTTAGATCTTCATATTCTTTTCAAAGTTTGTGTTAGATATTTTGTTGTTCTTGTTCATTTATTAATCTTTTTATGAGTTTCAATGTAGAAGGTAGTTCCAGTTCAAAGGTTGGTTTTAATTTTATGGGGGAGCTCCTTTTTTTTTTTTCCCCTCCCCCCTTTTTTTCCCCCTCTTCTTCCTGCTAAAGTATCAACAATCTCATACCCAACATGACTCGGAATCCATTGTAAAACTATTTCTGACTTGAATTGTATGATAAAAGCTTATTATCATGTGTTCGTGGGTAACTGTAATTCATGATACTTTATGGTTTTGCTTTAGAGTCACTTACTTCTTTTATTTATGTTAGGTCTATATAGTAGATTTTCTAAAACTGCTCTAATGGCCATTATTTCACCATCAGAATTGTTAGCATACTGTCTCAAAGATGTATATTGAGAGAATTCTTCACAATATATTCCAAAGTCTGCTTCTCCAGTTTTAAGTGATCCATCTATATATACTCTACCGCAAGTATCATTAATAATGTAATTGAAAATATGGCATACTGATGTATCCACCTCTATTGCTCAGTTTTCTAGAATTATTGATCTTTAAATCAGATGCAAAAGTGGAGAGCAAGAGTTTGAATCTTAGATTCATGAATAAGGTTTTTCCCCTTATCATGAAAAAGTTGATATCAGTAATGTTTAGGTACAAACAAACTTTGAACTCATTTGTGCTGTTATTAATTCTTGTGTTTTATCCACCATCTAGAAGATCTGTGCAATTGATATGAGGTGGTAAATACAGAAAAAAACTCCGGAATATGTCTGGAATTTCAGGTATTTGATGTATGAATTTGTTTCAGCTCAGATCCAGCTAGCAATGAGTGGGAAGTGGCCAAATAACTTGGATGCTGTATATCGAATCAAAGCTGCATTTTACATTAAAATTGGAGAGTGCTTAAAGAAACAAGCAGACATAACAGCTCAGCCATATCCTAACTTTGTAGATGTGCTGAAGGTTAGTAGCATTAAATTCCCGTTTCTCAAATTGTGTAATTGTAAGGTATAGTACGTAAGTTTCCAACATGATCATCTTAGGTAAGTGAAATAATAAAAATGCAGGTATCTTTTTCAGCTTAATATCTTTTTACTTTAATGCATTTATCACGGCTCTACATTAACATTTCATTCCCCCTTATAAATATAGTTCAAAGCTTTGTCTGCAAAATGTTGGAAAAGAGCATCCTTGAATTCATTTGTGAATATGAACCTTCAATTTTAAAAACAGGTGATAGTCACTGTGGCAAGGTCAGGGCTGTACAGTGGATGATCCAGCTCCTGGAAGCCACAGGTATTCACAGCCTGGGCAACAGCAGCCATATGGATTGGTGCATTATCATGCAGCAGACAAATACCTTGATCCTAGCATAAAAATTATTTATAATATAATATATTCTTAAAATAAGCATAAAGATTAAACTAACAATAATATTCAAATAAAACAAATGGGCAAATAAATCACAACTTAAAAAAAAACATCAAAACTACAATTCCACTCCACACCTCATTTCCTTGAATGCAATGTGCAATAGATGCAATAGCTCAGCATAGTTGTTTCCCAGTCATTATATTGCTTTCTTTGAAGTCTACCATGAGAAAAAATTGTTACCATGAGCTACTTTAACAAATGTGTGACCATAACCTATCTAGAGGATGTGCTTTCCTTCATTGATTCTCTTTTTGAATGAGGGTCATAGCAGAGGACCATAGTTTCATCCCCTGTGATGATGAATTCCAATATTACCCTCTCATCATCCCAGCAAAGGTTCAGAAACTTGATAACATTCCATGATCATTTGCATATGAACTACTGCAAGAATTTGGGGCACCAATCTTGTGTATGTTGATGAAGGATGCGAAGCACAGTTGTTATAGAAAGCTCCAACCTTGCAGGTATTTCTTTTGTCCTCTTATTTATTTATTTATATTGGCAGAGTTAAGGTCTTAGGGCCTTTTCTTCCACTTAACCAGTCTTACATGGATGTACATATTAAATTACAACATTAGTTAAAAACTAAAAGAGAAGTGGATAATAGTAACTATAAACATAGTGAGTTACTTCATTGTTAATACAGATCATATTTATCAATTATATAAAAATTAAGTGAAATAGATGGAAATATATGGCTACTAAAATGAGCATAATATATTTTGTTTTAAAGCAAAATCTTATATAGACACTTGTTAATGAAGTACTCTAATTTTTTTTTAATTCTAATTTTTAAACATATTTGCATTTATAAAGTATAGATTTAGATCAAAAATAAAATTAAATAAATATAATCATAATTGTTCAAAAATATTTACAAATTCTTCAGTTGAATAAAAACTGAAGTATTATGTGTGATTGTATGCAGTTTACGACTTTTTCTTGTGCTAATAGTTATGCTTTTCACAGTTAGTCCGAAAGTATACAGGTGTTTTCTATGCTTTTTGCAATTAGTCCGAAAGTATACAGATGTTTTCTAACAAATGTTGCGAGTTCCAATATATATAAGCAAGGAAGTGGTAATATGTGGAGTTGATGCCTGTCACTCAGAACTTCCTCCTTGGCATGAGAAATATTATCTTATGCCAACACATCAAACTGATCCTCAAGGCTGTGTGACCAAATAAAATAATGTTGACCACTATTTTACAGGGAAATATAAAGGAGAAGCTTCGTCATACATAGCATCAAGGTATTTTTTAATACTGCTGGGTGAATGGCCTTCTTTAATTAAAAATTTAACCACTGCTCTGTATTCAATGTTGAACATAACATTGTATTATGCAACACATCTCACTACAAATGGTGATCAGAAGAAAATGCAGTGTTTATACCCCTGAAACATATGTCAGACAACATGAACATTGCAACAATGAATCATCACCTTCTATGTCAGGATGTAAACTTATAGACCTAACCTCGTAAGTTTAGTCCTAACTTAGTGCCTATGAATGGCATTGAAGTGTTTTATTCCAAATTTAGCATTTCACAAAAGGATTTGTATAGCTTTTTTCCTTGCTGCAAAGCATATTTGTATCCTATAAATTTCATTGGCTTATAGTTACATTTCTAATGATAACCAGGATTGAGTTAGTGGTTGATCTTTGGATTACTGCTGTTGCCACCTTAAAAGCAAGTGCTAAGAAATGAACATGCATTCATTGCTTCAGTATCCTTGACCCCTGTTTAAAAGTTTAAATCCATTCTGGGATGAGGACCTGGAGGAACACCAAAAACATTAGGAATTCATAACAGGCATGAAATATCCAGAAAGACTATATAAAAATTGTCTATTAAGATAAAAAAAAGGATATACAGTACAACCTCTGTTTAGCAATTTACAGGACCTCAAATTTTTTACCTTAAATTGAGGTTTCAGCAAAATGCACACATTTTCCATAAATCTTTCTCTGCATTAACTGCATTACTGCAGTTGCATAGCTTTCTATGTCATAGATACTGTAGCCCAAGTTCTCAGTACCTTAGAATTTACACTACAGTTTCAAAATATGCACCAAATAAAAATATTTACATATTTATGACAAAACAATTTTTTACCTATATACACATTTACATAGCTTTCATAATGTCTCATTTTTTACAATTATCAAAAATGGTAGTTTGCTGTTTAGTACTGTTGCATTTTAGGTTCCATTTCTAACTCATTTGACTTCTGTATAACAAAAGTTCCACTTCACATGCTTCAATACCGCCACGGGTGGCCGAGGTCGTTAAGGCATGGACTCGTGAGCGGGAGGTCTGCGGTTCGAATCCCCCAGGACCGTCCTCCCTGACTGGGGTTTTTTCCAGGTTTTCCTCAGTCTTCATAACTGGCAAATGCCGGGGAGGTACCTAAACTTAGGCCTGGAACGCTTCCTTCCTTTAAAAAAAAAAAAAAAAAAAAAAAATCCTTTCCCAATTTATCATTTCATCTCATGTAACACCAGTGTCCACCGCCTGTGGTGCCTCAGTAGTGAAAACGGGCGTTAAACACTACTCAAAAAAAAAAAAAAAAAAAAAAACATGCTTCACTGAATGTTAGTGGTTTTATTTCATCTCCATCGTAATTGTCATTATTTTCATCATTCTGCTTTCTTTGATCTTCACAATTACTTGAATATCCCAGATGCCTGTAGTGATCACATTATTACAAACCACTAATTCATCAAAAGTGATGGTTACATCACTAGATACATGCGCCCAATTAGACTTAATTGAAACAACATACATGAGCAAACCGAAGCCAAGCCGATAGATAATTCTTGTTACACACCACAGCAAACCATCAAACACCAACACTAACTTACGCTATGATGCTAAAGTGCAAATGAAGCCAGTGCATATGAAAATGAAGGAGCAATAGTTTGGGTGATGTAATATCATGTATTTAACTTTGCTTGGCCTGCAACCTTCAATATTCAAGAACATTCGTATATGCGATGGCCATGCTCAGCTAAGGTCAAATGTATACATCCGACAAATTTTGTTATGTTAAAAATGGGTTTTATGCTAGTCCAAATGCTCTACATTGAATTTGAAATTACATTGCTCTTAAAGAATAAGATTTAGGACTCCAAATTTCTAGCATTGAATGCAGATTTCCATTAAATCAAGGTCATGCAACTGCTAAGGGTAGATGAGGTCGTTCTAGAGTGGATTCGTGAGCTGAAAGTCTGGGATTCGATTCCCATCAAAACCTTCTTCCCTGAATGAGGTTTTTTTACAGATTTTCCTAAGTCCTCATAAATGGTAAATGCTGGGGAGGTACCCAAAACTCAGGCCTCGAATACTTCCTTGGTTTAAAAAAAATCCTTTCCCAATTTATCATTTCATCTGTTGTATCATTAGTGTCCAAGAAATATCTTACAGACAAATAGTGTGAGAGCAAAGCATTAGCAAAATATAGATTTAATATATTGGGTGCATAAAGCATTCAACTGATTTTTTAAAACTTGACACAGATACATGAATGATGTTTTTGCTATTGTACCCAAAAATGGATAATAAATCCCTTGAAATTATAAGTATGGAAATCAAACGTATCTTGTAAATTGCAAAGTATATTTTTATCCCCTTATTAGGTTTAAAAATTATCAAACATAGTAAACTAAACTTTGGAATATACAGAAAACCTACTTATAATTACATATAACATTAACAACAATAGTTACAACTGCAAACCACATAAACATGCATTTGCAATGATCCCTCTAACGATCCATCGTCCCTAGCTGGGCATACAGGTTAGTGAACTTTTCACTCAAATTGGCAGAATGGTTTCAACAAACAATTAATAGAAAGAGAGATAAAAGACTTAAAGCATCAAAGGTACCAGCTCATTTACATAGATAAAAGAGGATGTGCAACGTGTAAAGTTCACTTACCGTCTAGATGCATTCAACAAGTTTAAAAAGAAATTTCTGAAAACATATAAAATAAATATTTAAAAATTTATCAATATCGTTTTATAAAGATTCAATATCTGGCAGTGTCTTGGCCAAATGGTTAGATGCAAGTGGAATTTGTAGCAGATGAAGCAACACCTGAATGGGTTTTCTCTAGGTACTCCAGTTTCTCCTTTCACTCATTCCACCATTACTCCATCATCTCATCCCCATCTTTACCTTCATCATTCAGCATAACATAATTTGCTAATTCTTGGTGCATTCATTTCAAATGTACTACCTTCTGCCCTCAACCACCCATGCGCAAAACTCCAATGCCTGGCCAGCAAATAAGTGGGCATTAGAACTCATCTCACGCAGATTCATATAGCATATGACTTTATATGATAAAAATTAGGAGTTGCTTGCGTGAGCACAGAGAGGAAGGACATGTGAAGTGAATGCTTGTGCTGTGTTGTAGTTTTAAAGAATAAGGTATGGAACAACTGGAAAATTAAAAGGCTCAAAATTTTTATTGTAAATGACGAAGAAAAAAGGAACAAGAAATAGCAGAATTAATAAAAAAGTTGAAGGAAGTTGGGGACGAATGTAGAACAGCAGTTTTATATGGTATGCATTATGGATAGATGATAATATGTCAATGCAGCAACAAGGTCAACAAATGATGAGAGAAGAAGCACAAATGGAACCTTGCTGAAACTGCATGAAGATCAAGAAATGAGGAATGGTGGGGAGGAGAAGAAGAGACAAGAAGGGTAAACAACCTGCAGCCAGCAAAGAAGGGAGGAGTGTTAACTAGTGAGAGTGACGGGGATTTTACTGAGTACAAATCAGGTGAGTGGCGTAAAAGATATGGTGGAGAGAAGCGGTGGGGGAGAATCAATGGTGGCTAATCAAGAGGTTTAAGTGTGGTGACATCGCCTGGGGGGGAGGGGGGAGTTTGATGAAAATAGAGGGTGATAAAAATATAGGTTCAGAAAAAAGAGTCACAAGAGCAAAAGCAAAACTAGAGTGTTATATTTGGAAGAAATAGAAAATAATTATTTAGAAGGGGTTTATTGGTGATGTTAAAAGAGTTATATGTTAAGAGTGATGAAGCATGGTCCAGAAAAAGTAACGGGAGAGGACAGATATGTGAGAACAATGCAAGGGGTAGTGAGTGGTAAGTAGGATCTATAGCATATACAACCAGGGAGTTAAATGCATAGCTTCTAAATAACAAACACTCCAAGAATGTTATTGCAATGTTATTTGTTGAAATAAAATTCTCATACTCATGATAAAATTAGATATTTATCAGGTCCATTACAAAGATTATGATCAAATATATATTGGTAAAACAAAAAGGAATTTAAAAATCTGTATCAAATAACATTTCAGAAACTTTTATCACAAACAAATAGAGAAATCAGCAGTCGCAGCCTTTTTGGTCAAAATATCATGACGATCTGAAATAAAATTATTAAAAGTGTCATCATTTCTTTAGAATGAGCAAAAAGCCTTTATAATTAAAGACAGGAACTACATCATAAGCTTTAGGATTTCATTGCTAGATATATTTAACATATTATATTTCTGCTGCCATCAGAGAACTCTTCCTGCAGTTGATCTACTGCTGATGATGGAAACAGTAATATAAAACCAAAGATGAAATTTCCATATTGGTAGTTCTAAACTTAATTAAAATAACAGCAGAATAAATATGAACTTTATTAGGAGCTGAAATGAATACATGGAAAGTTATTAATGCATCCACCACCCTGAAAGAGTATGTCAAGTTTTATAGCTGAAATCAAACCAAGAAGGAGAAAAGTGCTGTATAGTATGGTGATATCAACACTCAAAATGCACTCATTAGCAGTGCACAGCAGAAAGGGTGTGAGGTAAAGCTCTATGAAGGCAAATTTCTTAAACCTTGTAGCAGGAGGGTGGCTAGGAAGGGATAATGTGTACAGACATAGTGAATATAGTGTGGAAAATGACTACATTGAATAATATTTAAATCTAACCACGGGTGAATCCTAGAACTGGAGTACCTGGTTTACTGCAACTTCCTATGGCCTGACAGCCTCCACTTGCTGTCAAACAGGGTGGTAATGGTAATAATAGTTGGCAACTCTGAAATATCTTTTGAAAATGATGCACAAGTCTCTCTTGTGGGGAGGAAAAATAGAAGACATAAATACAATCATACCAGTGTGGAATTTTACTATTTATATTACTATCGCACTGTCTAAGTCTAAGAGTAGGTGCATTGAATTACAGACTCCAAACTGTTCACATCATGCAGTAATAATGTCATCACTCACTGTATGTTTAAAATTTGTGCTTATGCTGCGTACCTATATGAAAGTTTCAATAAGTCATGTATATAAAGTATGAAAACAGCTCAAATTGTTAATTTTATTTTCTTTACTTTAATGTCAATAACTTATGGAAAATAATATTGGGTGTACATTTTTTAATCCAGTAAATTTGCATGGTCAAGGGGTTAAACTGCTCCTTCCAGTGAGACAGCACAAGTTACATCCCAACAGCCATTAGTGCGATTTATGGCAGACAAAGCAGCATCTGGGTAGATTTTCTCTGGGTATTCCAGTTTTCCCTGCTATTCATCCCTTGTTGGTCCATCTCTCACCCCATCTTTACCATCATCCAGCATAATGTAGTCTGCTAATCTGAGTACATACATTACAAATGAACTGTGCTAATGCTCTCTGGCATCCATGTATAGAGCCTAGTGAGGTGGCATTAAGACTCACTCACCTACAGTTTCAATAAAGAGTCTGTATCATAAAAAGCACAAACAAAACTTATAATAGCATAATAGTTCAAGTATAGATGCAGCACTCACATCATTAAGGAACTTACCACATTTGTAATTTATTCTATTCATTTTTCTATACCCAATGAAAGTTATGAGATTTCATAGCCATTCTTAGGCAAAACATTAATCCTCATTGAATTACATTTTGTTGCTGTTAGTTATTCTTGAACATAAATTGTTTCTTTTTTTTTTTTTTTAAGGATGGATTTGTGTTCCGTTTGATTATTGCACATCAACGTGAAATAGGCTTACTGAAAGAAGAAAAAGGGCCAGATGGAGTGCTGCGATACAGAGAAACAAAGGAGTCATTGGCACTGGAGCGCAGCATAATGCAGCTTCCCAAACTGACTGGAGCCTTGCACGGGTTAGTTAATTTTTCTCAACAAAGTAAGAAGTCATTCAACGGACCAGAGACTTCATGAGTGAGAGCCTTATTAACAAGCAGTAATTAATTTTATTAAATGTATTTAAATTAAAAGAAAATAATGTTATGCATTATGTAAACAGTTTAATGGACACAATGGTGTGTAGTTCTTTTACAAAAGGAAATCCTAGGTGAATTCCTTTGTAAGCTGTCTTCATACAGGGGTCATTTTTAGTCCTCTGCTATTTGTAATTTGCATAAATATTCTCCCATCAGTAATTGAAAAACTAGCAAATTATATAGCTTGCCAGTAATATTGCATTTGAATCAATTAATTTATTCGATGCTCAACATAACAAATATGAGAAGGTCACTTAAATCTCTTTATAAGCTCCAGGGACCTTTTCATGGGTTGAAAATTGGCATCCTGGAGCTTTTCATTTGTTTTCTGGAGAAGAATAAATGTCACAGTAGGCAAGATCTGAAAGCACTTTACACTCTGATTCTGCAGTAATACCAGGGTGCATCAAAATATTAAACAATGTGACTCATAATTTATTTTGAAATTAGTAACTATAAAGTTAAACAGTTATAAAAAGCAAAACCATCAATATGGAGTAATATTATAGTTCATTTTGTAGATTTCTGCATAAATCATATTTCAAAAACTATTGCACCCAGCATTAACTATGGAACAACTAACATAATTAGCATATGATCTGGAGACATATGATGGTTCCAATATGAACCAACATTAAAATAAGATCAAGTTATGAATTTTGAAATTCCTTCAAGAACAAGTACTTAGGGCATGTTCTGTGGACCTTTGTCCATAGTGTCAGTTGTTAAACAAAGGTCCATGAAACTCTCCTAAATAGCTATTGTAAGTAAAGCCATAAACAATATTTTTAAATAGTTTGAATTTTAACAAATTACTTGTTGTGTGCTTATTACATAGATTATTTTGAATCTTATTATAGAGATTTTTCTTCCTCAGGTTGCATCAAGAGTGGCCAGCATGGGGACCCACATGCTGCTTAGCCAAACGCTGGCTTTCCTCTCAGATGCTGGATCCTCATCACTTCCCTGACATGTGCACAGAATTGTTGGTTGCTTCCTTATTCTTATCGCCAGAACCCTTCTGTCATCCATTTGCCCCTCAACTGGGATTCCTACATTTCTTGCACATACTAGCAAACACAAATTGGAATACAGAGCCCATCATATTGAACTTCAACTCAGAGATGACAAGTATGTAATTCATCATTATGAGTATAGTTCAGAGCTTTAACTCCCTCTAAAACTAGCTTGACAATAAAAGATCTTGATACTTTAGCTCCTTTATTTGAAAGTGATGGCATTTCAGTATAATAAGATGTCTGTATGTGGATTTCAGGGGATGAAGTTCTAGAGATTGAAACACACTTTCAAACCAACCGTTCTACTCTGCCTCCATTGTTTATTGCAACTCCATATGACAAAAATGGATGCTTGTGGACAAAGAATGCCCCAACACTGCAGATACTAATCAGGGTAGCGATGCTGGCAAAGGAAGCTCTTAAAGTTATAGAAGGACTACAATTTTCATCGTCTGCAATAAATTGGAAGGTATATTATCTAATACTATAAAGTTGTTATAGAATTAACTGGAAATACTGTCTTTGAAATAATTTTGTATTTATTCCATAGTGTGGAATAAATTCTGTAGCAAAGCATAATTACTAAAAGTGTTTAACAAAGTAAATGTGTACACTAATATCTATATTCAAAATGCTGTGTTCTGAAAGAATAAGAATAGTGTAAAATTGGAAAGCAAACAATAGCCATAATCTGATTCTTTCTGCATTTTGGAAATATTCCAAGTAGCTTCAACTAATATGACAATAAGTTGTGTTGGAAGGTATCTGAGGAGGCAACCCAGATACATGCCAACACAACTTCTGAGAATGATCCAACAGTCATTTAACAGCTGAGTATGTGGACAGAGGTTCACAAAACATGTCCTGTGTAAATCTCCAATAAATGAAACCATAAAAAGTGTTCTTAATATTTTGACTCAGAAGAGATTATTAATGTGTGTTTCAATATGTTAGGTTCCAAATTGAATTAATATTGAAAGTGGATAAAAGTTTGTTCTCCTGGCATGAGGTTAAGTGAACTACAACACAAAATGGAGAATATGAATTTAAAGAAGCGGTGATCTAAAGTTGTACTGATTCATAAAAGAATGCGCAACCAACTTGGTGTTTTGGGGAAGAGATTATGGATGATTCATGGACCTAGTGAATAGAATTAAAAAAGAAGTTCCAGAAGTAAAATAGTCATTAGCTATGAACTAGAAGGAATGATGTGACATGTGAATTAATAGAATAAACTGCAAACTTCAATGGCTGTGCAGTATCAAAAACTCTGAAAACAAATGGATAAACAGAAGTGATATATCAGGTGATGGAATTCATCTAAATCGAAAGGGTTCTTATAAATTTGATAATCTGTTCTGTAGGATAATATCTTCAGTCACAAAGGAAAACTAAATAGTAAAGATGTGGATGCTGTAAGTAGTAAATCCTGGATACAAATGAAGTTAAGGGTTTGAAGTATATACACTTTGAGCTGCAAATTTTTCATCTAAATATACACTACCAGATAAGTCATGTATCATGGCAACTCTTTTTTTTTTTCCTTGCGAACAAAGAGCAACACGAAAAATCTAAGATATTTAATTGAAAGTATATGGCATTACTGCTGAGGGTACCATCAATGGAAGGCTGGATCTAGGCGGCCCTTTTAGGGAAGAAGCAAAGCACAGGCAATGGGGCAACATTACTATATCCAACTAAACCAAAGAAAGAAAGCATACACAGTATCATAATATCCAACATTTAGTAAATTTGTGTTGAGATAGTCACTACTCATTATGGAAATAAGCTTGTCAGCCATCTTGTTGAAAGATGTAATCATCTGTGGCTGATAAGCATCTCTGAAGAGATCCATTGTTTCTTTACATGGTCTGGATGACGGTCGATGCATAAGCAGCCGTAGAAATTGGCAATATCCAACAGGTTCCTGTAACATCTACGGATAGTTTAATAAACTGAATTTATTTTAATTCTGTTTATAGTCTGACCACTGCTAAATTTTTTTTGAAATACCTATTAATACAGCATAAATTGGAAATCAGGAATAATACTGACTTTGGAATAGAAAAAAATTTGCCTTCGAATTATCCAAATAAAAGATTTGAAATTATTTTCAATAGGAATTTCAAGGGAAATAAACTTCTGTTCAAATAATCCAATAAATTGAATTATCCACATTCAAATTAAAAAGGGTTCACTGTAATTGCAAATAGTATAGTTATAGCTACTCCCAATTTTACCAGCTTCTGTTCTTGTTAACAGTTTTGAATTTAACTAATGCTAAATGTTCATTTTCTTATTGGTCTCGTTGGAAGAAGTACCATAGTATTGATTGATGTGTAACTTAGCTTATTACTCCTTTCTTGCTCTTGCATTATATTGAACCTCAGGCAAAAATGAGCAACATGATTTATTTATTTATATTTTTTGCAGCAATTGTTTCGTCCACCTCTGGATGTTTATGACGTTTTGATCTATATAGCTCCACGTGCAAATTCACATCGTCATGAAGCAGTCGATATCAATATGGACAAGCCAAAGTCTCAACTTCCAGAGTATGTTCATCGATCAGGAGAAAAGATACCAGTTGTAGGGTTTGACCCTGTTTACTTTTATATAAAGGAACTAAGGGTATGTACAATTTATACTTGCATAGTCTTGTTTGAAATTCAGCTAGCTCTTTAATGAGATCTTAAGGTTAATATTGATATTGATCATTACCAAGCTATTTTGTATAAATGAAATTTATAAACCAAAGCTTTCACTGGCTACTTTGACAGGCATTGTCATTGGAACAGTGAAAGTGTCTGGAGAGACAGAGAGGGCCAGAAGAATTAGAAGTGGGAAGGGATAGGAGAGTTATTGTGCGGTTGTATGTTGACTAGTGTGTTGCTTGCTTATTTGAAAGCCTCTGTATTTGTTTTGTATTATCTGGATGCTTCTGTATTTCTAAGGCCTCTTTCCTAACCAGATTAAAATATCCAGTTATGTGTGCAATTACTTCTGCTTTCACAAATTTTATTTTATGGCAAGTTTGGATGGCATGTTCTGCAATCACAGATCTTTATATTCCAGCAATGATCAATTGCGAAAGCCTAAAGAATTTTATATTTTAGGTTTAGATTTTTCAGTTTTAGCAACTTTGTTTTGGCAAAAATTTGCAATCACTTCTAGAATAGGTGCATAAGTCTTAAAACAAGTTTATAATGTGGTTTCAGGGGAGTATGTTTTCATCACTTGCTACTCGAATTTGTGATAAATATATTTTTAAATTGCCTTTATTGCATAAACCCACTGTATAGAAATTTAGGGACATGCCTCCACAAATAAATTAACTTGCGTGGCTTTTTCACCCATAGATACCATGTTATCGCACTAAAATCTGTCCAAAAAGAAACCACATATTCAAAGTAGCCCACTAATTAATCAATTAACGTTTCTACTCACTAGTACTGCATAAAGGGATTCTTTAGAAATATGCTGTTTATTGCATTACTTGACAATTTTTTTTCAGTCTGCACACATTACTGAAGTATAGTTTTAATTAGCCAGCGAGTCAGGTTAAATACTCTAAAGCTCCACATATCATTACATTATTTAGAACATGTTTCACAATCCATCGTCAGCATCATCAGCTCAAAGTAGATCTTAAATTTATTAGTGAAGCCGTTTTTTTGTACTTGCAGTAATTTTCTGATGTAGAGGAAATAAAATGTACATCAAATTTTGTTTTGGCATCTTAACCATATACCCAAGTCTCATCACCCATTGTGGTGTTCTTCAGGAAACTGTTTTCCTCAAATGATTAATTCAAAAAATCTTGACTGACTTCAATAAACATTTGTCAACAACTTGGAACAAACTTTGTAGACCATCCATTTGCATATCAATTTTTTCAACCAAAATCATGTGAGGTGACTTTTCTATTCCAGCCAATCACTTTCTTAACATGAACGTCATCATTGATGACCATCCTCATACCATTAATCCTGGTGGTGTAATGGTAAACATATTTGCCTCCTAAAACCAAGATTACGGGTTCAATCCTGGCCAGGACCAATGGATTTTTACAGTCCTTTGGTAGGGAAGTAAAGCTGTGGGTCCCATGGCGCACGTTTATGACATGATAACCTCAGGCCTAAAAGAAGGGGCCTCTGAGCAAAATTTGTCAGCTGTTTCTCACCTTGAATTGAACATGGGACACTGATGACATGAGATGTTAAACAGGGTCCATAAATAAACCAAATCAAAAAACATAACATTGTTAATAGCTATACATTCTTCCCCCATAAGCTTCTTGCAACATATTTAGGATTTCTGTAAGTATCTTACCCAGTTTGAAACCCAATTTGATGTGCAGAGTTGCTCTTCCAGAATTTTTTTTTCTCTGAATCAGAAAACAGTCACAAGCATAAAGCACTACTTCATTTAAATATTTGCAATTGAAAATGAAACAATGTAGAATGAATGGTCCCTTTACTTTTGAAAAATCCCTCTACATAGTAAAATGGGCAGAAAAGCCCCCCCCCCCCTTTTGTGACAGATCTCATATAAATTATGTGAGTCTGCCTTTGTGACAAAAATTTTTTGTCTAGATAGCAAATTAAATCCTTCTGTGTTATACCCTCCAAAATGAGATCTTTAAATGTAATTTTACTTAGGACTATCTCTGTATCCTGTGTATTCACTGATATAGAATACTGCATAGCTTTCTTCTTCCTTACTTTTTTCATCTTTTGACAGACAAATTACAAATGAATGTATCTGTTATTTGAGCATCTACAAATAAAGTTGGAAGTTATTCTATTTTGTGTTTCTCTGGTCAAAACTGTACTGAAACAGCTGATTTATTAGATCCATCTGAGATGTTGTGTTCAAGAAATGTTGATATCACAAATGGGTTCTTCTTAAGAAACATGCAAAACTTAATCACATACTAAAAAAATTTATTGATATAAAATGTTGGAAATTTCTGTATTAATTACAAAGTTTAAAATTAGTTTGCTTTGGGAAAACAAAAGGAGGCATAATTTCACCTAGCAGGTATGACATTGTCAAAATATAACTCATAGATTTGCTACCTACAGCTGATGTGGACATTGAAGAAATGTAAGGCAGGTACAATAGCTTTAGTTAATTTATTCTACTATTATACTGGCAGCAGATCTTCAGGTAATGCATATTTTTTCCTTAATAGATATGACAAAGAAAATCACAATGTTTATGTTTTGCAGCATTAAAAGCTTAAAATTTGTTTTATAGTGCATATAAATGCGTATTCTGATGTTAGTGCCAATTGCTTAGTTTTGTGCTTAAAATATTCATATTTACATATGAAAGTAAATATCTATGCATTTAATTTATTTTGTTTATTTTTTGTAATTTTTATGTTGAGTGACTTGAATTTCGTCTGGCTGAAAGTGAAAACTCAGACAAGGCAATAAACATATATTATCCCACTTCATTCCTATCCTATTGCTTTTTCTCTTGCATTTGATGTGCCAAAGTGAGTAATAGATTTAATTAAATATCTTCAAACTGTGTAGATTGACTCTACAAAGACTACAGTATACATATTCAGCACATGCAAAAGCTAGAACATACTGTCTACACCTTTTTTCCTATCTTCTGAAAATGGACAACATTACCCCCCCCCAAAAAAAATGTGCTACTACCACAGCAGTTCCACAAAACATATGTCCTGAGTAAATCTCATGTAAGTGAAACCATAATCAGAAGAGATTATTTTAAAATATGTTTATTATGCCTGTTTTCAGCTTTATTGTGGATATTTATTACTTTTTACAGCTTATTTTAGGTACTAAAAACAATAATTTTTAATACCTAAAAATTTACTGTCTGCTGATGACTTCATTTCCTAAGTCTTAGAATATAGAGGATTGCCAATTTACCTTTGTAAGATTGTTGATGCTGAAGTCAACATAATACAACCTACTCTGAAAAGAGCTGCCATCTCTGTAATTCTGTTTGTCTGATTGCTCACAACTATCTAATAATTTCTGTAAATAAAAAAAATTAATATAAAATAAAAAAAAATCTCCAATGTATCATTATTCTAATTTCTGGTTCTCCAGGAGGAGCATGCAAATTTGTTCCTCTTTTCCCCAATTAGGTTGTTTTGGACCATATTTTACAATTACTGCAGTAAGTAATTTTCAAAGTTAAGATTGAAGCCAAGAATGCATTAAATGGTAGCACACAATTCATATAGGTAATATTGATGTTTTGAAGATATTATTCCTGACTAAGCAGAAGTCAACTCTTTGCCTTGTGCTTCTCATAGCAAGAATCAATGTGATCATAAGTTCATGTGCTCCTTAGAGAAGAGTGCTGAATCAATACATGATTATCTCAACCAGGGGAGACAGTGTTAGTAACATTGTGTGAATGAAGAGTGCAAATGTTAGCTATAGATCGGTTGAATCATGTTTTGATGTTCTCAGTTTCAAGATGCTTTGTCAAACCTACAAGAAATGCATACAATTTTTGATGAAGCAAGATGTGCTAGTTTTCCAATGTGTTACTTTGTAAAATAGGAAAGCAAAGTCAAGCCAAGAAAACTTGTGAAATGTCATTTAATTTGCATGCTTTATTTCAAAATATATCATTTTTGTTTTACGTAAGTTATTCTTAAGATTATTTGCTGCAAAATATCCAAGAACTGCATCAATTCCTGTTTTAGTGTTTTTGTTTATGTACTATTCTTTTTCACCAATGTGGTATAGATTCATAAAGATTAAATGGTTAAAGATTCTTAAAATTAAAATATTTTTTATATATATTGCTTTAGTACCATACATGGAGATTTGACATGATAATATTCTTAAAATTACAGGAAAGCTACAGTGACCATGCATTATTTTTCTATGATTTCTATGGTGGTGAGGTCATTGGTGTTCTTTGGAAACCATCTTCACTGGGTCCTAAGGATTTCAAGGTGATCATACTTTGTATTATTAAACAGGCTTTTCTTTAGTATTGCATATACATATAAGAAAGAGCAAAAATCATTTATGTCGAATTACACACCAGTATCATTACTAACAGCTTTCTCCAAAGTATTTGAAAAACTAATGTTCAAAAAATTATGTCACTATCTAGATAAAAATAATGTTTTAGCAAGGGAAGAATTTGGATGTAGGAAAAACATGTCAACCAGTGATGCCAGTTTCAAGTTAACGAAGTTCTCAAATCTCTTGATAATAATGTAATGTACTAGGAATATTCTGTGGTCTATCAAAAGCTCTTGACTGTGTAAATCATAACCTACTGTTATCAAAAGTATCCTGTTATGGTATTAATAGCAAAGGTAATCAATTGATTGCATCATACTTCAAGCAGAAAGCAAAAAGTTATAATGCAGATAATTGCAAAATGTATTCAGAATGGTCAATAGCAAAGGATGATGTTCCTCAAGGTTCTATTTTGAGTCCATTATAATTTTTACTATATATTAATGGTCTTCCTCAATAATAAACAAACATGCTTATCCAGTTCTTTTCACAGATGACACATGCATTCTCATTAAAGAACACAAAATCAGTCTTCTCTCAGATTTATCCAGTGATATTTTCAGTACAATAAATAGCTGGCTTGATAGTAACAAAATTCATATGGACTTTGAAAAAAATAAATACATTAATTTTCACATAAAAAATAAAAATGTTGCATATAGCATTTATTCATATTTTACTTATGTATTGTACATACAATACAATATATTACAATATTTTAATTCTAAATAATTAAATCCAAAATTCCAATTTGAGTAGTACTGACTCCAGTCCCTGATTCATCCAGAGGACCAGGCTCCAATCCAACCAATAAGAAAAACTATAAATATTTTATACATTTAACCAATTCACTACAATTTCTCCATCACTAATTCCCTTGTTTTTAAATTACCCATTTACTAGTAGACAAACAAACAAATATCTAAAAATTTAACTTTTCCAAAACTAATATTAACCAAATTACTCAAAAACCCTTTATGATACTTTACCTAATCAATCAATTCACAAATCACTACAATATGTTGCTGAATTCACATGGAGGCCCCAATAGTCTCTAATGTAGTGGTTATCTAGCAATTGGCCTTAATATCCCATTAAATCCACTGTCTAATATCATTCTTACTTTAACCTTTGTCTTGTGAAAACACATTGTGAATAGGTCTCACAGAATTATTCCTAGTGTCAGCATTGGCAGAGTCCTGTGGAAAAAAATGCATGATTATACTCTGTCAGTTAATTCTCTGGAAAAAGGGGGGGGGGGTAGTATGGTATTCACATAAGTAACAAAATCAACTGTATGCCCAAAAAATTGATCCTGAGATTCTTTCACCACTGAGTTGTTAACACATGAATCATACATAAAAGACGTGAATCATACATAAAGACATGCTGTGCTGCACACAAGGCATAATACACTTTATATAAACTGTCAAATTAAAAAACAAAGAACAACATACAGCTGGGAACAGCTGCACTACAACTGCAACAGTCAGCAAGGTGAACAAGAAAGTAAACAGGCTTGTTACCCCCTCCATGGCCTGGCAAATAAGTGGCAGCTCATTCATAGGAAAAACCCTGTGCTACAGGAGAAAATATCACCGATCACATGTAGTAGACATTCAGAAGTATTCATAAAAACTCAGATATATGCAGCAAAGAAACCAGAAAAGGCAGGACTTACACAGACAAAGTTATAAGTTGCAGGCATTGGAAAAAGTAAAAAGGTGTTTACCAAAATGATATAGTATTATTTAATTCACTTCCATCATCTATAAAGTAACTGCATACTAATAAAAATAAGTTCAGATTAGCATTAAAATGAAACCAAAAATAAGTTCAGGTTAGCAGAAAAAGAAACCTTGTCATTCACACCTTCTGTACTGAGGAGGATTTCATCAATCAACAAAAAATAGATGTATTAATTTTTCTCCATTGAATTAATTCAGCTTTGTAAATATACTAAATGTAATTACTTTAAAGTTATTGTTTTGAAAATATTCTATATGTAAATACATTTTCTCCCCTCTCTAAGATTAAATTTTAATGTAAACTAAGTAAAAAAAAAAATTACTATCTCTGACAAACTGTACACTAGAATAAATTTGTAGATATGAAATGTACATAATGTATGTAATTTCTGATGAAATCTACATCTTGGACTTAGACTAACATTTTTAGAGTTGACTAAAATTATTATAGGAACCACAGATTGAAGTGATATCCTATACCTTACTGAAAAAAGTCTTGTTTCAGGTTTCAAACATAAACTGCCATAAGCCAGCAGATGAAGATCTAAAAATTGTTCTCAATACAGAAGCAATAATAGAAGATTTCTACATTCTTGGTTCTAATCTTATCAGCTCCATAGATGTCAAAACATCAAATGGGACATGAAACAAGGGTCAGTTATCTATGATATGTATGAGGAGCAAAGATGTAATTTTTCACCTTGTAAATATAACATGAGAATAATGGATATTTTAACATTTGTAATGAAATTCTTAATTTTATATAGTTTTAGAGAATATAAGAACCAGATTTGTAAATAAAATATCAGTTCTTATAGCAATTTTTTTTTAAATAAAATATTTCTCATAATTAGTGAAGAGTTTGAGATCATTATGTAATTAGCCACATTTGCACTAATACTAACCCTCTTTTGTATCTCATTCCTTAGTTTATTCTCTTTCCAAGGTTTTCCCATACCATTTAGATTACAAATGACTGTACAGTAACCAGTTCTGACAGACAACCCTGCAATTTGCAGGATATCTAGTTTTTTTAATTAAAAATATGTTGTAAGATAATATTAGATGTTCCCAGCATAGGACCCATGATGGAAATGGGGAAAGTTACTGTGAGTGGTATGATGATGGAAAGAGTGTTAAAATTTTGATTTAGGGACTGAACCTCCAGAAATTACATCTTAAGGGAGTGTATGAGATACCAAGAACAATGTGTGGATATTAGGTAGTGGATAGGTAATACATTAAAGAAAAGTTAGTAAAGGTTAGGAAGGGAGAAGTTTTTGCAGAAAGAAATGTCTTATAAAGAGATTTCCAAGGTAATTAGAGCACGATTTGAATATAGATGGATAGGCAATTATATTGACATAATTGGAGAAGAAAATATCCTTTAAATTTAATAATCATTTAAAAGGTAATGTTGAGATATATTGAAAAATGTATTAAAAACAAAAGGTCAGGATTAACTTGGTTCTGATTAGAAGTTTAGAGAATAAAAGATTACAGAGAATGTATGCCAGAATATATGCCTGATTTCTGGTGATGAAGAGCATGAGAGAGGAACAATGGCTAAAGATTAGGAAAGAGTTAGCATTAAATAAAACATTTAAGAACTACTAACAGATTAGGGGTTTAGAAGAATTTTTATTAAATGTTAAAGAATAAATAGATGAACATAACATCCTAAATCTCAAAAGGGTTCCATACAATAGAAACAAATCTCCAAATATGGTTAATCTAATTCTAATGTATTCAGGAAATGAAAACTAGTGTAAAATCTCCATTAGATAAAATATTTTAAAATGCTTAAAAACACTTCCTTGGCCTCATTCTTAATGAACAAGAAAACAGACCGAGTTAAAAACATATAAAATATTAATGTAATGATAAAACACTCAACGTTTCACTCTCAAAATTTAAAATATCAGGACATGTTTCATGAGACTTTGCTCACATTGTCAACTGTTAAGTGATAGTTTATTTATTTGGTTTATTTACAGATGTTCTTTAATATCTTAGATCAGCATTGCATTCAATTTCAGGGCATGAAATGGCCAATAAATTTTACTCAAGGCCTCTTCTTTCAGGCTTGAGGTTCTTTTATGTGCTGTGAATCTATGATGCAGGACCCACTTCTTTACTTCCCTTCCGAAAGAAGCCATATTTATGATTTTTATGCCTGAAAAATTCCATCAACCCTGGCTGGAATTGAACATGCAATTTTGGGTCTACAAGTTTGATTTATTTGTCTTATTTATGGATACTCTTTAAAATCCCAGGTCATCAGTTACCCATTCAATTCAGTGTGTGAAATGGCCAGTAAATTTTGCTCTTGAGCTTCTTCTCAAGCCTCAGGCTTTACATTCTTTTTCATAAATCTATGACATGGTACCCATGGCTTTATTTCCCTTCAGAAGGAATCCTAAAAAAGTCCATCGACCCTGGCCATGATTGAACCTGCGATCTTGGGTTTACTAGGCATGTATCATTACCACCAGACCATCAGGACCAATCCAATCTCAAACTGGTGTATCCAGATCTAATCATCCATAACAATGTCTGATACCCTCCAAGAGTTTCCATTGTTGAGATGTCCACTCTTGTGCACTTTTGATTAGTGAATGTGGGAACCATCAAGAAGAAAATGTCCTCACTGTAAGGTGACAATGCAGGATGATTGCAATCGTCAGCAAAGTAATATCCTTGTAGGTCAATCTTGGTTATTTCTTGATCAATATCTCCATACACAATAAATTTTCCTTAGTCACTGCTGAAGATGACCAACTTCTTCCCTTATCTTTAGGTATGTTCTTTGCAGTTTAAACCCAGAAAACTAGCAAAAAACTCTGGTACATGAAGAAACGAAATCTCCATAAGCCTGCGACAATCATTCAAGTGCTTGCACTTCATTCAAGCCACAATAGTAATTGTAAAAAAGTCATGGCATATAAGTGCTCTCTTTCAATGTTCATTAATGTTCTTTCAGGTCTTAACACCACAACTTCAAAATTCCACTGCTAAGGGACAAATGAATCAATCCCCTTGTAACTGCTATAATTGAAACTGGAAATGATGGGGCTTTCAAGTGTTTTATGCATGCCAGAAACCAAATGGCTATGCCTCAAAACTTATCTAGTGACCTTTGTACCTCAGGAGTGGGCATGCTGAGCCAAATCTGAGTTATACTGTTACCTGCAAAGACACCAGTGAAGAATCAGGTTCATTATCAATTGATGACATGTTATGATAACTTTGGATTGCTCCCGACCACTTAGAAATGAAGAATTCAGGTTGCAGGTTGTCTTGGCATTGCTCATTCTTGATATACATTACTCTCCTTTTTCCAATACAGAGGATATATTCCTATTCTCATCCGACTACTAGACCCAATTACATTTACCACTTCCAATACAGTTCAGGAAAACCTTCCTTCCCAATTTATTACATATATTAACTTATTTTTCAAATAGAAGAAACAGCAGTTAAAAATGGTTTTAAAAAATAACTAATACACAAAAAGATGCAGAAATTCAAGAGACAAAAACATATCAAAGAAACCACAACACTTTCAGCAAGAAAAGATAAACAAATTTTTAAAAAATTCAGATATCCATGGGGTACAAAAAAATTTCAGAATATTCTTAAAGATATCTAGTTGGCACCAATTAATAGATTTAATGTTAAAAACTTACTAATAGATAATGTTAATGACAGTATTCCACAAGAAGAAAAATCAGGTATTTACAAAATAAACTGTCCAGAATGTGAAAAAATCTACATTCGAAAAACAAAGAGAAACATAGGCATACAGTTAAAGGAACATAAAGTACAACCAAATAGAGAAATCAGCAGTAGCATATCATTTTTGGACACAAAATCACAACATAATAAATAAAGCAAAATTATTAAAATCAGTACAAGGACCTACGTAACTAGCAACCTGGGAGAAAATCTACATCTACAAATACAAAGACAGCATAATGAACTTCGACATTGCCGGAGATGAAAACATAAACTACAAGTTTATCACACCGCCACCAGAGCAGAATACACATTCCCACAGCTCAACGAATGATCTGACAGTTGAACTTTAGCTTGGCTGAAGATGGGAACAAAATGTTTTCGAAACCGGTTCCATACATTTATAAAAAGTAAGTGAAGCTTTAAGAGTGTGTAGTTCAACTGAATCATACAATGATATCAATTAATATTTTTCTTTACCCCAATCCTGTTTTAAACTTCTATACAGTCCTAAGCATTTCTTACAACAAGCCAGAAGTTCCTGCCTATTTATAACTTAAATTTTTTGTCTTATCTCCTTCCAAATAAATTCCTGTTTGACATATTTAAACTTACATATTAAACTCCCAAAATAATTCAAATTGTTATAAGATAGCTTAAAGCAAAATTTCAAAATTAAGTGTGCATTGAAGTTAGTGTTTCAAGGCACTGTTATCAATAAGGACAAGAGCAACACAGCTTTGATGGTGCTAGTAGTAGTGGCAAGTTATGGAAAGCCACAAATTAAAAAGATGCTTGCTTGGGTGACTCTTGTACAGCTGATTTTAGTGGTGTATATTTATTTATTTATTCCCTTTGTATTTATTGGATTGTAGTTCATTAATACAAATGTCTATTAGTATAACTCACAATATGCAAAACACATATAAAGTAATGTACTAAAATAGCACTATAAACTACACAGTTAGGTACATAATTTGTACGTTAATAATATTCAAAATGCTTTCAGCTTACTGCCAAGGAATCCAATACTTTGCAGAAACAGAAAGAAAACATTTAACTCCAGAAAGTCATGAATTTTGAATTGCATAAATTGCAACAATGTTTTTGACACTAATTTTAAATCTTTTTTATCTAGGTTCTTAATACTAAGGCATTCTTTCAAAAAGCATATTATTGATAAACACTGAATTTATCTAGGTCACTTTTGGCAAAACATAATTAAAATATTTCCTGCAATGTAAACAATATGCTGCCAAATCCTTAGAAGATGGTACAATTCACTGGCAGCTCTGGTATTATTGTTATGGATTTCAGAGTTAATTTTAAATAGTTAAAGATTCTGATTCATGAAACAGACTTATGGGAATGCTAAAATATTTAGTACAAAAATGTTCTTGCTTTGGGTGTAAGCTATAGCAGCTTACTGCATTATTTTTACTGTTTCCTTTAGAGTTTAAACATTTCTATTGCTTCTGTACACATTCCCTATAGAATTATTCCAATGAGGTTATCAGAGCACATTTCTCCTCAAATAATAATGGTGAAAATTTTAAATAAATCACTAATTCATTTTTCCTGAACCTATCAGTGGATTTATATTTTTCCCAGAAATTGTGCTACCCTGTTAAAAATTGCTGATTTTAATATCTTTGAGAATCCAGATTGCATATCTATAGGTATGTAGTTACAAGATCAAGTTGATTGCTGTTTTGGTATGGCAGTTACTCTAATATTACTTCTTTTCAGAAGAAGGAACAAATAATAATAACGGAATAGTATTTTGAAATTGGCGCTATGATGTATCCAACAGTTAAATTTCATTCACTTAGATACTACCAAAGGATAATAGAATTTACGTGCATAAAAGAAAGTTTTCCTTTGCTATAAAAGTGGCGTGTACACATAAGGAAATTCTTCAGTTGGAATAACTTGCATTAAATTCGCCTATAAGCAGTAATTCTGGTTATGAGAAGTAATATTTAACTATTGTAAAGTTCAAAAGTTCAGTTATGATGGTAGTGGCGAACGTGCAAATAAATCAGTGGCGGTAGAGAGACGAATTAGAAAAAGCGTATTACAAGCTTTTGAAACCATTTCAGCGTCAAATTTAGTGCTTGTCTTCTGTAAGTAAGAAAGTACATGTCCATTAAACAAGTACAATAGTTAAAGGTCGATTTCTTTTTATATTTGTAATCATATTAATAGTTGAGGTTATGAAACTCGATTTAATAAATTGCGGTTGCACAATTTGAACGCTGTTTTTGAAATATTACTCACCAAAGCAGTTACGATATCATTTTCAGATGAAACCGAAAGAATGTGTTGCTTAAGAGGGGGTTGGAAATCAATTTTAAACGCATATTGGGTGTTATCTTTTGTTAGGATTCCCTTTATTCTGTAATAGTGATTTGATCCATTGATGATAAATGCTACTATTACAAATATGGGATTTCATGATAAAATTAATAATGATATAAACAAATCAATACTAATTGTAATACAAATAGATGTGCATGTAAAACTATTATATAAAGTGTGTATTATTCTCGGAAGTACATGAAAACATGCTTTTTTAAATAAGCGATAATGCTCTTAGTATCACACACTCACATATAGAGTTTTTTTAGCGGTCCAGGCTGATAACTAATAAATGAGTACCCAAACTTCAGTTTTAGCACTAATCTGTATAGCCAAGACGTCACTGATGCAAGGAGCTTGCACCATAACTAGTCTAGATATCAAGGATAAATATTTTCTATGCCTTATGTATTGTGTGTCAGTGGTAAAAAGGGCATTAACACGTACAGTTCATGGTTAAAGTAATCAGTTACGCATGCTTCTTAATCTGTATTGCTCTGAATAATTTCTATCCCGATTGACCAGTAAATGCTTAGTTCCCAGTTAAAGTTTGTTATATATGTCTTTGAAAGTTTTTAAAATAATTTAATATTATTATATTATGTGTCAGTGTAAAAAGGGCATTAACATGTACAGTTCGTGGTTAAAGTAATCAGTTACCCACTTAATCTGTATTGCTCTGAATCATTTTTATCTCGATTGTCCAGTTAATGCTTAGTTCCCAGTTAAAGACTGTTATCTATGTCTTAGAAAGCTTTTAAAATAATTTATTATTATTCATAACAGATGAAAAATGTCCAAAGAAGATATTGAAGCACTTCGTATTGAATTTGAGGTATTAAATTTGAAGATTGAAAAACCGAAGTTCCATAAAATTATTAGGCAACCAGGCCGTGAACGTTTGCTCTTTGTACAGCAGTGTTTATCACAGCTGTATGGAGATGGACAACAGCATTGTGCATTTACACCTGCATATGGGTTGGAAGAACAAAAGGAATTAGAAGAAGGTATGAAATCATAATCATATAATTATTTTTTAAATTAATTTATCTCATCATACATGCAACATCACCATGTTGACTGATTTGGTCTCATTTCTTATATTTGCATTGGTGAAATAATTTGGCAATCTAAGCAGAATGGGTAGTAAATAGATTAGTAAATCCTTGTGCAGATTAACCCCAAAATGTAACTTAACTGAGATGATAGATAATAATTCAAACATTTACCAATTATCAATTCATATACAAAGGAATGTAATATCTTTGGTTTGTAGAAATATCCTAATAGGTGATTTGGATTTGTGAGTGATGAATTTCATAAAATTGGTTTTATCTAGATTTGGAGACAATTTGTTCGCTTTGAACCATACACAGGAGGAACTCAGAACTAGATTTAATATAATGGCACAATCATTAAGGCTATTTCCATATATCAATATTGTTATATCATCTACAAATAGAGCAGTATTACTTACATCTTGGATAGATAAAGTGAGATCATTTATATACATCAGAAAAAGAAGAGGGCCCAGAACAGATCCTTGAGTCATTTCATGTTTAATTACTGCCCACACTGATGCATTGTTTTTATTTTTAAAGGGACAATTTATTTCTGCTTTTTGTTTCCTTTTGTGAAGATAGGATATAAACTATTTTAAATATTGGTTGAACATGTTCCCTTTCATCAAATGCAGTTAAAATTTCATTAGTGAATTTAAAATTGCATTTTCCATTGAAATTCCTTTCTTAAAACCAAACTATCTATCAACTATTTTAAACTAAACTAGTGAATTTTAAACTAAAACTAGTGAAATTTGATTGACTTCCTCATAAATAATTTAGTTATATGATACTATATTTCACTGTGAAAATCCCAAACTATTCAAATTTATGTCTATTAACTATTTTGTTAGGTTTATTATTATCTTTTTAGTCAGACTTGGCCATCTAACATTTTAGTTGTTTATATTCACTTTGTGGCAGTCCAGGAATTAGGGGAAATTATGGTAAATAAATATATACAAATAATTTTAAGAAAGATACCTTCGTACATTTAATTTGAATATGAAGTAAATTACATTGTTTCTTCTTTCAGCAATTATTCCCAGTATATATTGGATGTTTTTATTATGATCCGCACAGAATCTTATGGTCTGCAATTTTTATTTACATGTTGGATAAATATATCAAGATTCTACAGTTCATCCATTAATTTATGACCATGAAAGTTGAATGACTTACTCTGTAATTTGTGTCAATATTAAAATCATAATACAGTCTCACATACAAATGTTGTTTTACTAAAATCTTCAAATGAGGATCAAAGTAAGCACTCAGTTTACTGCATACTCTCAGAAGATTTGTTGTGGTTTAGTTATAAAGCCATACATAGCTTTATGTGTTTCCAATCAATTTTTCCTTTTTGATCTTTGAACATGGTTATATTTCTTCACCTGTTCTGGAATGTCCCTAAATAAGCAGTTATTTATATTTAATTGTTCTCGCTCTAAACATGTGCAGATAGGGATTTGAAAGGGCAGTCAGATAAGGAAATCTTGTTAGATTAACTAAAAGAATGTAATATAATTTTTCAGGCATTCCTTTCTCCTCTTAAGAGAAGTTTTTGGGTTCCCTCTCATGGATTCAACATTTAAATACTCTGATTTAATAAGCAGTTGATGAGTTGTACAGCTAATGGCAAAGTTGAAATCTTATAAAAATAAGGGTTACAGTATATTCAGTTTTGCATATTAAATTGAACTTTAATGTAATCGGTACAATAGTGAAATTTATGGCTTCTATAAGCCTCTATTCTCAGCAAATTAGGCAGAATAAAAAACTCTTTTGCATCTTCTTGCTGGTGATGAATGCAAGCACTGAATCTGAAGCAAAAACAAACAGTTGGTAACTGAAATGTAATGAGACCGCATTCTTGATTTGAATTAAGCATATTGTCACAATTCAATATATTGGTTTTATTTGAATTGATTGTACAAAATTGATAATTTAATAATATTGTTTCACTCTTTAATGTCAAAATTTGAACACAACATTTGAATTTTTTGAATTCTCATGAAATCTTTCATTGGACAGAAGCCATATCGATCAAGTGGCTGGCAATAGCAAGTGCAGTTCAAGGTATATTCTGATTGCCACAATTTTTGGCATTGGCCAAAGAATTGCATAATATTACAAAATCAGAAAGTGCTCTTTGCTTGGTTACCTCTTCAAGCTTCATTTTATGTGTATTATAAAGGTAGTCAAATTATGTACATAAAAATTTATTTCACAATTGGGTATGTGAAAACTTATGTTTTTAAGAACAAATCTCTTTCACAAAGATAACCTTTGAGGTCTCCAGAATATGTTGGCTCAGATGAGAAAAATGGTTTTGTCTGGTTCACAGGGTACCTCATATGCTAAAATTTCATCATATAAATTTATATATATAAACAATGTATACAGTTTTTTTCACACTAACTCCATTCACTTACATAAATTTGGTAATGGAGTGGTATATATATATAAACAATGTATACAGTTTTTTTCACACTAACTCCATTCACTTACATAAATTTGGAGTTAGTGTGAAAAAAACTGTATACATTGTTTATATATATATACCACTCCATTGTCAACAGCTTCGTAAGTACACTTATTTGATATAAATTTATATCTGTGATTCAAGTCCCAACTTTGACCTTGAGTTATCCTTTCAGTAAGCATTAATGTTTATTAGTAGTGCATAGGGCATCAAAGTTTATTCCCTTGTTATGCTAGTTGTATTATTTTGTATTGTGCTTGGAAACACAAATAAATTTTTAAAATCCTGTGCTAGAATTAAGTTGTAGATCTGAAAGCTAGTGATATATTTCACTTCTCTTTTGCAGCATGTGAAAATTAACCTCAATTTAATATTATAAACACGATCAAACTTTTCATATAAAGTCATAATTTTGTATGTTTATTAAAGCTACCAGAATGGTTTAATGAAAGAAATAATTTATTAACAAATTTTCAGAGGTTCATGTTTACACAAAATTTCAAGAAAAATAATTATACACTTAGATCTTATATTTGTGAATGTAACATAGAATTAATTTTATAAGAAGAATAAATGAACAAATGAATTTCAAAACTCAAAATAAAGATCCAATGTTGGTAATTTTTCATAAGCAATTTTAAGAATATACAGGGCTTTCACATGAAAACTGTGTAATAATAGCAAATATTCTTTAATGTATACAAAAGACGTTGATTCATCTGTCAGTTTTCATTTACATTATTTTAATGCATTACCGACAATTTGTAAGTGTTATTCTAAATGCATCAGCGTGGTAGCTGACGACATATATACTGGCCCACTTAAGGCCATGATGCAATTGACAATAGGAAAAACGGAGCAGTTACACTATCTGTTACTCACTGCAGTTCATATTGAGTAATTCTGACAATTTTCTGGTGGATATTTTGTTTTAATTCTTCCAAGATATGTGGGTTTGTCTTGTATACAGTATTTTTAACTTACCTTATAGATAAAAGTCACAAGGGGTTAGATTGGGGGACCAGGGGGACCACAAATCCTTACTAAGAAGAATGAAAACAAAATATTTGCCAGGAAATTGCCAACATTACTCATTGGGAATTACAGTGAGTGATGGATAGTATTTTAAAGAGGTGCCAAAAATTTATGGACAAAGATAATGGCCAATTTCAACACCGCCTTTCAGAAAATAGCTGAGGAAACTGTTGTATGATTGTTTCAGTGTCACTGTACAATACCTACATAAGGCAACAAGTGCCACTGTTTCCTATAGGCAAAACATCATAAGTTGCTTCATAGTTGTGTCACTCTGTTCCATGTAATATAAGAAAACTATTGCTTGTTCCGGACCATATCTAAATAGTTTATATTCTTTTAAATTTAATAATGATATGTTATGTACGATTTTAATATGCTTTATAACTAATAATATTCCATATCAACTGTCAGAGATCTTTAATGTGATGATGAAGTAAATAAATTAATCCTGTTATGGTGCAATATTTAGAACATATATAGTGTCTTTCTCTCCATACAGTGCTAAGTTATTTTAAAATGCATCCTGTCATTTGAGCTCCCACATCAATTTTGATTAATATCTTATTTTACTTCTATTTCAGAAATAGTAAAACAGATATCTTCATATGGAATCTGTAATGAAAGAAGAATTATAATAGTAAGTAGAAACAAATAAATTATTTTAATTTAGAATGTAATTTTATGTAAATTCACTTCATTTGGCCAAACATATAAAAGATATCTGAACTGACAGTAAAAAATGATTTCTCACATACAAGGCAGTTTAAAAAGTTCTCACTGTAAACAGTGAAGGAACAAGTTTTTAACTTGAACATTATTTTTATTTTTCAACATAATCTCTCCTAAGGTCAGTACATTTATTCCAGCAATGCTCCAATGCTATCTCATCTATGAAGAGGCTAACCAGAAATCTGCAAAATACTCCACTATTATTATAGTTGCTCCCTTAATTTTATTAAAAATATTGACCAGCAAGGAGGAGTTTGAACCTTAAGAGATGAAAGTCAGGGGGATCCAAATATGGGGTGTAGGGTGGATGCTCCAACAATCCATAGTTCATATTTCTCAATATTCCATTGCTAAAACACTTCCACAAGGTATTGTTTTGATGGGAGGGGGGGTAGTTTTCTTCTTCTGCAAATCAAGTCTAAAATATTTTCATCTAGTTGGTTTAAAAGATAGCAAAAGTACTCTCAAGGTAATCAATTAGTAAAATTCCTAAAATGTAACATCTACTGCAGATAGAACTGACTTGTCTTTGGTGCTGAACAGATGACTTCTGTCCAATGTTTTGAGCGCTGTTTTGTCAGCTAATACCATATCATGTGTTTGTTCAATGAATTCTGCTCTAGTTACACTTTTTGGACCTCTTTCATGGGGATCAACTTCAAGACTGGTACAGTCATGCTTAATCATTGAAAATGAAGGAGAATAGTCCCCTTAAACATTTATCAACTAGGTATGAATTTCCATGTGCTTTAAACCATCTTTTACAAAGAACTTACCGTAGCATGTTACTCATTTTTATGTTTTATTTAATGTCTGCTTTAGAATAATTATTTTTGTTAACATAGAACATAATATTGTCTCAAAATAAGGGGAAAAATGTTTAATATGCTTCATTACAAAGAGATGAATATTGTAAACTCATTTTCATTGTTTACGTTTCCCATTAGTGAAAATGTAATATTTAATGTTAAAACCATGAAAAGTAGCCTGTGCCTGGTATTTATGACATTACAACAAATACTTAATAATGTTTTATAGACTTGATCTCTTAAGCTGATTGCAAAATCCTTAAATCATGCTCTAGTATTGTCAAGTTATAACTCTGGAGATAGAGGGAATCTCAGTAACTACAGATCAATCTCCAATTATCGTGTTTTTCTAAACTGTTTGAAAAATGCATAAAAACTCATTTAGTTAATTTTTTGGAAGGGTAGAACTTTGGCATACCTAAACTACAGGACGATGGTGATATCTCAAGAATAATTAATTTGTTGTGACTCTTCACATTACTCTATAACTCATATTTCATAAAGGTATGTTCAAGTTTATAAATCTCATCATTGTAGTTCTTTTTGCAAACGTGTTTTCCTTTGTCACTGCTCTTGAGAAATAGAGAAATCTAGTTATAGAAAAGGGCAAAATAAATGGAGACGAAAAGGATATGTATAGACAAGAAACAATTGATAAGGTGTAAGCTTGCAAAAACTATTACCGAATTAAGTACCTAAACATGTGAGTTTACAAAAACTCTAAATAACTAATTTTCTAAAAGTAACACAATTTATTAATTAGCCCTAAATATTCATAAAAACAGGAAGCAAATCTTCACTTTCTCTTTTCTTTCTTCATTTGTAATGCTTCTTTTGCAAGTTTTAACACTTCAATTTTCAATTTGTCTTTTTCTTCTTTCTGTTTAACCACAATAATGCTAAATAGAATATGAGATCATAGTGATCTGCTCTCTTTACCGGAAGATTGATACATAAATGAGCTGCACATACATAGAGGAGAGTGCTTGTACAAATCAAAACCAGATTATAACTAAAGAATTTCGAATAAAACCAACCCTAAATTTTACTTTCAATGAAGTGAATCTCTTACATCCTGTAGTGTTTTAATTCATGATAACTCCAAATAAAATTTGGAATCACTTATTTTTATATAAATTTTAATCACCTAATTGCAGAGGAGATCAATAAAATGATGCAAAAGCAGAAATAACAAATAATCCTCTTTCAATATGTCATTTGGCAAATGACAAGGCTCTTAATACTATCATGCAAAGGAAATCAGGGCTTAAATTTAAGAAGGGGATGAACGTCATCTGTTAAAAGTTGGGCAAATCTGGATTTCTATTTAATAATTTATCAAACCTTGTTATTTAAAATTTCTATCTCCATTTAGTTTATTAAAATGTGAGTATGTTTAACTGGATAGTGTATGAATATTTAAGTGCAGCAAAGATTTAAATCACCTCCTAACAGAAGAAAAAGCATGATTGTTTACTCAGCTTATGTGCATGGTGAAGGTCACCAAGTTTTTGCTTGATTGGCTGATAGTAATTGCTTGGTGAAGAGGGAAACTTTTTATTTATACCTAACCCTGAGCTGATAATCGATTTTTAACTTACTGTGAGTAGAAGCAATTGCTTGTTTTTATTTATATCACCCAATGATATCATTTGTGCTGACCACTGGTTAACAACAGCAAATTGTATTTCATGCTCAGGACAGTGATTTTTACCACATGTTTTTGCTAATGGGTGGGCAAATAGCATTGAAAAATGAGAAATTAATTATTAAATTTGTGGCAGCATGCTGTATAAATTTCAATTAATTTTTTTGTGAACTGAAAGAGAAAAAAAAACAATTCGAGACATTATTTACTAACTGAACCTTGGGCATAATTGATGGCATCACATCACCCTTACAACTTCACTATTATGACATGACGATGTAGAAAAGTAAACAATGTAGGTATTATCACTCATCATAATTCCCTGATAAGTGCTGTAAAGTCCTCAAAACAAGTCCTTGATTATTTTATTTAACTATGTAACATAAGCTAAAAATGTTATCATGATAATGTTTTATAGGTAGATAATTTCTTACACTTAAAACTAAAGCTAACATTCTATCATTTGTTAACTATATCATTTATGTATTTGCAAACTCAAAAAGCCCATGTACTAAACCTGACATAAGTCTGTAAGAAGTTTCATATAAATTATTTAACTAATGACATCACAATATCTGTGGGATCATAGCAACAACCTGTAGTAGATTCACACATCTTCCATTTAGCACTATAGCAGAAAGTATAATCAAAATTTTAAGTGGGCATTACAATGTGAAGTTCAAATATAAATAAATTAATAAATAATTAATATTACTTAGACAAATGGTTACATGAAACTCTTAGCCTCGTAATGTGAAGTACATTGTTTTATAGTTCCTTGCATATAAGCTGGCATAATAATTATATTTTCAATGATGTTATAGGGAAATGGTTCAGATCGTGAGAATCTCTTGTTTTGGAAGAAACTGCTTGAGCTGATCGAGGCCTATCATTCTTGCAAAAATAAAAAAAATATCAACACAGAGTACAGGAAGGCCTGGTGTTTTATAACAGAATTACTGCAGCAGCCTGATTTACAGGCAAGTACATGCAATGGGAGGTTATAATGTTTCTCCAAAATATTGAAGTTCAGAAATATATCTCTTAAAAAGTTGTGTAAGTGATCAAAGATTGTTAAGTCTGGACAAAACAGTTAAAGCAAATTGTAACATGTTTATCAAGTAGAAATATATCTTGAACTGGCAGTTAGAAATTTATCCCTCTGCACAATTAATTTACCTAAACTTTCTTTCCTTTTAGTATAATTATAGCAAAAACAAAACTTGTGGCATATGAAGGCAGAGCATGCTTCAGGCTGTGTTCAGTCATGTGTAATCTCTATGCTGCAGTGTTGTCAGTTATTTTTTTTTGTGTGTGTGGTTTTTTTTTTTTTTAAATCTGTAATAATTGAGAGGGCAGCATTTTACTCAAAATATTTAAAATACAATTGTGGGAATATAATCAGAAAGCGTTAGGATTCTGAACTATCTATACAATCTTTGTTTTGTACAGTGAATAATCATTGATTCACACTGGATTCCTGCTAAGCTAAATACAAGCCAAGAAAAAATAGTGATGTAGAACTCTTCTCGTGTGACAGGTCAGATAAATGGTTGATACTTCTGCTGCCAAGTTTTTGAGAGCTGTCATTGCTCTCCTGTTTAGGGCAATGTGCTAAGATATGCAAATACACTAATACACTAGTATATAAAGGTGCCAGGTGTAAATTTTTTGGCGGGAGAGGGAAGGAAGCATTCAAGGTATAAGTTTTAGGGTACCTCCCCATCATTTGCCATTAATGAGGACTGAGAAAAACTTGGGAAAAACCTCAGTCAGGAAGAACAGTTCTGGTGGGAATCAAACCCCAGATCTCCCACTCGCAAGTCCCCAACTTAATGACCTCAGCCACCGGTGGCGGTCTTTGGGAGATAGGCAAATACACTAATATATATGTATGTAGTATGTAACAAATATATATATATGTATGTAGGATGAAACAAAAAATTGTGTAAAAACTTTGGGGAAACAGTCCTTGAATAAATAGAGTGTAAATGTGTATAAACATGGGTCCAGAAATGTTTTATTTTCTTTTTAGAGCCCTTTGTGTACAACTGTGCTTACATGGTATGATATGCAAGCTAGAATGCCAGCATAGTTGTCCTGTGACAATAATCTCATAACAGAACAATTGTTTAATACATACCATAGATAAACATTCGTTTTTACCTCTGGTTAAATGTAGGGGCATTGTAAGTACTCTTAGTTCCTAGGTTCACTGTTGTTGTGGTCATTCTGCACCATGGAGTCTGCTTATTATACTACTCACTTCATTGCTTGATGTAGCACCGAGCACTAGTGTCAGTTCTGTGTATAAACAAACTTCATTCCAAGCACAGTAAAATGAGGTATTTAAATGTGCATTTTGCAGATGTCCATATTAATCTATGGATTAGCCTAAGATGTAGAGAATCTTCATGCTCGTATTGTGCAAGGCTGCCAGATAATACGAGCTACTCTAGGGATAAATCAGCACATCAGGGAGTCCATGCGACGGTGGGTTGATGGATTTATCCATGCTAACGGAGGATATTTTGAACATTTATTGTGATTTTATGTTTCCCACAGTTCTATTTTGAATATTCTGCTATATAGTAGTGTGTAGAAAAAAGGCTCTAACAAGGAAATTCCAGACCCATGTTCAAGTTACTTTTTTTATCCTGAGTATGTGAGGAATGATTCTTCAAAGTTTTGACATACCTTTTTGTTATATTCTGTATACTCAAAGCACCAAGATGGAAGGTAACATCAATTAGCCAATTAGGTGCAAACACCCAAGCTGGGGTGTATAGGAATAGCCATTAGGAACATATGGATTATAATAGGTCCTGTATGAGTCCATGGAGCCAAAAAAGAAACTTAATTGATGCCAGAAAAAATTAAACTTAGATAAGGATTCAGTAACCAAATTATTTCCCCAAGATTCACAATATTCACTGCTTTCCACCAAGCAGTGGGCAGCCTATACCAGACCAACTACAATGCATATTTTACTCTTGATTGTTCCTATCCACCCACCTTGGGTGTTTGTACCACATTGGCTAATTGAAGTTACCTCTCATCTCTGTTCTTTGAGTTTATTTGCCCATTTTAGCATATTGCGTGATTAAGGGAGCAATGACAGCTTAGCAGCAGAAATATTGCCATTTACCTGGCTGGTTGCCTGAGAAGAGTTCTATAATTATCGTTGCCAGGAAAGCTTCAAATCAAAAAGATGGCAATGTAATGCATATGTAAACAAAACAATCCTGTAGGCCTGCATTACGATAGAGTTTAGATAAAGAGTATGTTGGTGTATGTCCTACCTTATGATTAAGCTGTCACAAGTGGTTTTACTATACACCAGTGTGGAATGGTGCATAGTCAAAGTAGAAAATTATGTATAATGAATACAACATTTTAAAAAAATTATCTTGTCCCAAGTAAAGAACTCAAAAACTGAAGAGTTTTTGGTCATTGGGGCTTGCTCAGATGTGTAGAATCCATGTCCACACACACCCACTTAGTCTGGTAATACTGCGGGGCTCAGTGATTTGCTGACCTTCAAATGCCATCAAGTTTTTCATCTAGTACATTGGAACTTTTTTTTATGAGGATCTTGTGCTAATTCCACCTTACATTAGTTTTATTTTATTGTAGAAACTGTTGCAGCCAAAAGAAATTGAACAGCCTATAGACTTCACTCCAGAAAACAGCTTCAGTGAAGTAGATTTACTGCAGATAGAAAAATGTGACATTCATAGTGATTTCTGCAAGATAGAGCATTTTGTACCACCATCTTTGGAGGAGGTTTGTGATATATGTCCCTTAAAATATAATTTATTTCATTATTTTCCAAGATATTTGTATGAAACAAAATTCAGATAAATGCCAAACTCTAAATAAATGTATATTATATATAATATTATTATTTTTTATATTTTTTAGGCTAAACAAATGTTGATTAAATTTTTCATTACAATTATGTTCAACTTTGTATTGATTTAACACAAAATGTTTAGTTAATACTATTTCTTTCTTGACTGTACATCACATGAATTAGCTAAGTAGGCTTACACATGTCTATAGCTGCTTGATAATACACAGCAGAGCTTAAGCATGGATGCACACTGTTGGGATTTTGTCATTGGATGCATATTTGGATCTAATTATACGGTAGCTATTAGACCTACTGGAATCATACAATATGTTATATGATAAAAAAATGAAATGCATTTCTGACTGTGAAAGGAAAAAAAAAGTGCATAAAGAATACATTTTATAATAGCTAATTCTTCTTCCTGCAGTAATCTGCAATGAAAGAAATCAAGGTGCATTGGAGCCTCACATGAGGCACTTCTTTTTCTCCACTTTTGAGGCATCACAGACAGTAGTTGAAGATATATGAGATGAAATTATAAATTGGCATCCTTCACTTTTAAATAATATATATGTAAGTGTTCTAGGCCAAAGTTTAGGTATCTCCGTGTCATTTATCATTTATGAGAATTAAAGAAAACCTGGAAAATACCTCAGTCGGAGAGGTCTGTTCTGGCTGGCAGAAACTGGACCACAAGTTTCACATTCATGATTCCATGCTGATTTCGTGCATCCATAATGATTAGGTGCAAGTAACTTGTAATTTTTTTCTTAATGTTCATTTTTTGTTAGTCACAAATAGAGTATGAAAATATTTCCAGTTTGCTAATGTAGCATTTCAGTAAGATAACCAGAAGCATTAATACTATATTGTTTAAACAACCATAAATTATGTTATATATTATACATGATGGGTGTGATTTATGCATGACATACATCTATGCCACAGGGGTCATTTGAAAAAATCTCGTAATGAAGCACAAAATAAAAATTAACTCTAGGGAAATTGTTCTTATTTCTGAACATAGTCTCCCTTGACACTAATGTAGTTTGTTCAACAATGTTCTAAAGCCTTTACCCCATCATAGAAATCAGATTCCTCCAGACCCGCAGTCCTCAATTATGGATTAAGTCTTCATCAGATAAAATTTTTTTTCCACTAAGGAATTTTCTCAGCTTTGGAAAGAGATTGATATAGCCAAATTCTGGGAATAAGGCAGATGTAGCAAATCTTAGTTCAGTTCATTGATTTTTACCATTGCAATGACATGTGTGAGAGTAAGCATTGTCTTGGTGGAAGATCATGTTGATCCGTAATAAACCTGATCTTTTCTGGCACACATTTGCCTTTAGTTGGTCCAAAAGCTTAGCATAGCATGCTCCAATAATATATGTTGTAGTAGGAAGATACCTAATCAGTAGAATACCTTTAGCATCCCAGAAAACTGATGCCATAATCTTTTCTGACATCTTCACACATTTTGCCCTCTTTAGTGCTGGAGAATCATGATGCTTCCATTGTCTCTGGTGTGTAGTACAGAGTGCAGCAGGGTGCATCCTAAGTATGGCTTCCTTCGGAAGGGAAGTAAAGGCGTGGGTCCTGTGTCGTACATTTATGGCACGAAAAAGAACCTCAAGCCTGAAAGAGAGGCCTCTGAGCAAACTTTGTCGGCCGTTTCATGCCCTGAGTTGAATGGGATGCTGATGACCTGAGCTGTTAAAGAGCATCCATTAATAAATCATTAAAAAAAAAAAACATTGTCCCTGAGAAAAACCTGGGAAAACATCGCTTGAGGAGGATAATTCTGGTAGAATTCAAACAACACACATCCAGTCATGAGCATGTATCGTAATGTCATTGGACATTGGAAAAGTACTGATAATATTTTATATTAACTTTTAAAGTTTGGTGATAAGCTGTTTTTGGAAAATCTGTAATTGAATTTGATAATTCTTATTATTTCATAAATATTTTGTTTTTATCTAACATTAGTGAAACACAATTTGGGAAAGTTTGTTGTAGTTAAAAATTAAATTAATTTCAATTGCAGCATGAACAAAATCGAAGCAGCATGTGCCAAAGGCTTAAAGAAAACACTCAGCTTTTGCAGGAAAGAGTTGCAGAATTCAAAAGGGCAAGCAAAAATTTTCCAAAGCTGCAAATTGCTCCATGTCCTAATCTCATGGGTCTGGGTGAAGCAATAGAACAGCAGTGCACACCTTTGCAGCAAATTAGAAATGTAAGAATGAATTTTTGTAGCTTGTTTTTTGGTGCTATAAATTTTATTTAGAAAATAATAGTTTGTATACACAGATAGCTGGGCTAACAAGGTTTCTTCTTCTCTTTCTTAATCTTCCTTGTGATGATAAAGCGCTTTTCTTTAAATTCTACAATCAACTTTCATTTTTTATAATAATGAAAGCAAAAATGTATTAAGTAATTTATGCTTTATTTTATTTTTGTTGTATGTAATTTTATTATTATTTTTGCTTTGCTTCTGTAATTATTGAAATATTTGTTTGTTTCTAACTTCTTTGGATAATCATTATATAATTTCTATTGTAAAAATATTGATGAAACTGAATCTTTAATTTTATTGTTCTTTGTGATAAATTGAACAAAAATGCATAGTGTAATGTCCTTGAGGCAGTGTTTGAGAGAATGGTGTTGGTTAATCCTTTTAATGCATTTTATATGGAATTGAATTTTGCAATTTAGCAATAGTGGGGCCATTATTTAAGAATAAGGGTGGTTATTTCGAAATTGGAGAATAGCAATAGTGGGGCCAATATTTAAGAATAAGGGAGGTTTTTTTTAATGCCCATTTTAACTACTGAGACATCAAAGGCAATAAGGGAGGTGTGAACATCCCATCTAATTACAGGGGAATTAGCTTATTATCTGTACTAGGTACGTTATACACAGGGGTGTTAGCAGAGGGAGTGCAATTGTGGACAGAAGAGAATAAGCAATCGAAATTTCAATCAAAACTTAAGAAGAATAATAGAACAATTGATAATACCTTTGTTATAAATACATTGGTAAATAAGAATTTATCAACAAAGAGGAGAAGATTATATATATTATTTGTGAATTTTGAAAAAACTTTTGACCAAATAAACAGGGAAGCATCATGGGTAAAATTGAGTAAAAAAGGATTGAGTAGTGTTTAACACCCATTTTTACTACTGAGGCACCACAGGCAATGGACACTGATAATACATGAAATGAAATGGTAATTTTTTTAAAGGAAGCATTCCAGGCTTAACTTTAGGGTACCTTCCCAGCATTTGCCATTTGTGAGGACGGAGGAAAACCTGGAAAAAACCTCAATCAGGGAGGGCGGTCTTGGTGGGATTTGAATCCCAGACCTCCCGCTTATGAGCCCGTGCCTTAAAGACCTCAGCCACCCATGGTGGTAGGGAATGAGTAATAAGTTCATAAAAATATTACAAAGAATATATACTAATAATGAGTTTTGTATAAAAATTAGTAGCAAAGTAACTCAAGTTATTCCGAACACTATAGGGTTAAGGCAAGGCTGTAAATTAAGTCCAGTACTATTCAATTTGTTCATTGATGATATCCTAGAGGAAATTAAATGCAGTAAATAGTCATGTTCCAATAATTAATAATAATGGAATACCTGGTTTGTTATTCATAGATGATCTTGTTGATATCTAATGTGGGATTAACTAAATCAATTGAAGCAGTAGATAATTTTTGCAAGAAGTGGATTCTGCATATTAATCTAAGAAAATAAGAATTTGTGGTTTTTAAAAAGGGCAACAAGTTAAAGAAAGATGAGAAATGGTGTTGGCAAGGAAGAGAAATTTAGGTGGTTAACAAATTGGGTCACTTAGGAGTAAGATTAAGTAGTAAGAGTGGATGGAGTGATCGAAAGATGATGATACTAGATAAAGGGAAGTTTTTCCTGAAAGTTTTAAGGGCATATTTAGATAAAATACCAGGAATGCAAATAAATTGGTTGGAGATAGTATATGGGGCAGTGGTGAAGGCCAAAATGCTCAACGGAACAGAGATTTGGGGGTTTGCAGGAAGAATGGGCTAATGTGAATTATCATAAACAAGTACTTCTGCAAACAAATATTGAACTTACCTAGAACTTCACCAAATGGCGTTCAAGTAGAACTAAGGTAATAAAGGGAAAATTATGAAGTGTATATTGAAATGCTAGTTTAGAAATAGAAATTCAGATGAACATAGTGTTCTATATCAGTGTTTGGTAGGAATGGTTTGGTAGGTTTGGTAGCAAAGGCTAAATCTAGATGCTTCTTGGCTTTACAAGGTAAAGGAAAGTCTATAAAAAATTGGTTTTGGGGATATGTGGAGAGCTAGGGGAGCATTAGGAAGGGGTTTCTGGAATGGAATTAGGTTAAGAATCGAAGATATTGAAAGGCAAGAAATATTTGCTAGTTTTAATTTGAAAACATCATTGAGTGTATACAGAGAAATGAAAGGAGTTTGGAACAGGGAAAATTATGTTGAATTATGTGATAAAGCAGCAAGAGAAGGCTTTATATGGGTGAGAACAGAGGTTGTGAAATTGCAGGATTTAAGAGTAAGGGGGATGCTGGATAAATATCCATTGTATAGCCAGAAAGACAATATTGGCATATATTATTAGAATGCAAGGAAACTAAGTTTCTTAAGGAGAAGCTGGGGGATGCAGAGATAGTTCAATCTACTAAAAGAAATCAGGGAAAAAGATTTTGAATGTTAAATCAAGTCATGGTGGAAATTGGCATTTATTTAGGTAAAGTGAGAGCAAAATGGTTGAAAAGAATTAGTATACAAGTCAACGAAGAAAGTATAAAGTATGAGGGATTAGATTGAAATGTAGGAAGGGCCCTAAAGCTGTAACTGCAGTGTTTGGGTATATTGGGCCCCAGGAAATACAGCAACATAGGGTGTGTAAAACATCAGTTTTTCATTACTAAAATTCCAAAGGTTACTAATCAGGCATAAGAAGAAACTAAAAACTGTCATGTAGGGTCTATGTATTTTGGATATACTCCCAAACAAGCAAATGAAATATGAAACATATAATTTTGTTCATATTTCTATCACTAGGCACATATTAGGGAAGGTAGCCCACTTGCTGCAACCCATGCTGAATTTTTTTTTATGTCTTCTGCTGCAGAACATTGCAATAAAATAAAATACCTGTTACATCTGTAAGCATTATTTTAATTTTTAAACATTTTGTATATGTGATAAGAAATTGTTAAAAATATTAAAGATACTGCACGCTTATTTTCAGTTTGTTTACAACACTGAGGAAATAGAAAATTCTGTGGATTTCCTAACAAGTATTGAACCGCCAGATGTAAGTGCCACAGAATCAGAAAACCTTTTCAGCAGCAGCAGCGCACCAGATTTACTAAATGGATTGCACTAACACAAATTTGCTGCTTATTTTGGAGCATATTTGTTTCAGCAAATTTAGAATATTTTATATTTTAGATGATAATAATATTTGTTATATTGAATTGTATTAACTGCCATTATAATCTCAGTTTAAGCACCACTGCCAATTTTAAAATAATGTAACATTTCTAGGAATATTATGCATTCTAGTGTTAAATATGTGTTTAGATACACTATTTATGACTTAACGTCTAAATGGGAGTTTAATTCTAGTGTAGCAGGTACTACCACAGCATAAAAAAATACAGTAGGGACAGCTTGGGTATTTCAAAGAATCAAATTGTGATTGCACATGGATTTACTGCATATATTCTCCTTCAAATGGCCTTGCATAAATAAAGGGATGGCATAAATGAATACAAACTGAACATTTATGAGTCCTTTTTAATAAATTAAACAGCTATCAGACTTATGTATGCCATTTAAATCCTAATAATAATTATTTCCAAATATAAGCATTCTGAAATATTTAATATTGGTGCTAAAGTTTAAGTCACAAATTTTGTGGTGATCGTTAATTATGTTAGCACTATCCACTCATGGTAATTAAAACCAATGCATAATTTTCTGGTCACATGAGTTATGTCTAAAATATAAAATTTAATGCTAATGGAATTCTTGTGAATAAAATCTGACTATATGACCAGAAGTTTCAAGTTCATACTTTACATTACTGGAGAATCTTAAACACCAAAAAGTGGTACTCCAAATAATAATTAATGTTTATATTAAAAGCAATACCAAATTAGGTGATCCTTTCTTTGTTATTATTATTTCAGATTATTTGAGGCTTTATTGTGGTAAAATACTGCCAAGAAAACAATAACAGAAAAATTAACTCGAGGTTGTATTTGTACAATGAAATTTTCTCCTGGATAATGGTTTATTTTATTTAGTGATTTTGTAGAATCAATGGTTTTGTAGAAAACCATTTACATCTCTCACATCTCTTTACGATATACATTTTCTCCCCATTCCCCATTTCAATTATCAAATAATAGGTAACATGTGATAAAACTGGTGTAAAGCATAGATAGCAGAATACTCTCTTTTCAAAAATCAGTTATTTAAGGTAATTATAAAACTAAGTTACACTCACCAGCTCTTTAACTAACTTTTTTTATCCTGGTAAAATTACACTTTCCCATCAAAACCAAAGGGAAAAAAAATGCATTAATATAACAAACATATCACTGTGAAAATTTCCACTATTAAAATCTATTAAAAAAAAAAAATAATAAAATTTACCAACCTGGAACTTCATGTCTGTTTTGAAAAGAAAAAAAAAAACATTTTCATTATGGTTAATGTTTTAATTAATGAATCTGTAACTTCGTTGTTTAACAGCTGTTTGTTAAACATGTATGTAAGCATATCAGATGGATTCATTAGAAGTAAATCGAACTTGAAGCACATTTAAAAGCAACAACATCAAAAGTTCAACACTAGTGTCCCTACTATATTTCCTTATACTGTGATACTACTATATAAGACATTTTTGTACATTACTAGCAGCTGCATGGTAAGAGGAGTTTTGGAGGGAGTAGCAAATTTTTTTTTAGAAACAAAAATGTTTAGTTTAGATAGTGTTGTTATTATCATCCATTTACATTTTGTCAAATTATTCAGAGATTCATTCAGATTACTTTCTGGCTTTCCAGTACAAGCTAACCAAGTCTTCAGTCTTGTAAGATTGAGTTTAGAGCTTGATAGTGCAGGAGGTGTTATTTATCCTTGATTTGTCTCTTGGTTTGGTATATACCTGGTTTATATAAGTGGTGAGCTAGACACTATGTTCTGACAGTGACATCACTGCTTCTTTGCACCCTTTGTCCTTTCTTTCATTGGTAGTTCATCAATTTTTTCCCCATGTCTTTCATCTGGCAACAATACCAGAATTTTCTTATGAGTTCTGTTTGGAATGTTTTCTTTACCTTTTCAATATCTTTGCAGAGTTTGGGTTGGCATGTAGTGTCATTTGATTTTTGGTGCCTGTTTTTACTAGTTTATCTTCCGTTATGTTCCCAAAAATTCCAATGTGTGAAGAAGGTATCTGTCAGAAAGCTGTTTTGTACTGATTCCAAGGAGCTTTAGAGGTTGTTGCCGTTTTCATTTTCTGATGTTTGGTTAGAGGTTATTGTTTATATTGATTGCATCCTGAAAGGATGACTGCTTTTCTGAACTTTTCCAACTGGAAAACAAAGTAGTTTAGTGCTACTTCCATGGCTTTTATTTCTTCCTTGAAAGCTATGTTGTCATATTGACTAAACAAGTTTAAGTAGATGCCAGCTCCTGCATTTTTACTTTTCTTATGGAGTCCTCATTAACTTAAACATAAACTAGAGACGAAATTAAAAAAATGTTTTTGGAATTACAAATGGAGCACTTGAATGTATGACTATGTATGCTACACACTTCATTCTTTAAAAAGTGTTTTCACATTAAAGTGATAATAGATGATAATGAATGGAAATTGAATTCAAAATCTGTAATGTTCTCACACAAACAGGCTTTTTGCATCTAATATGAATGCCTGTAAATTTTCAGGAACTTACAAATAATAAATTAACATATGATTAATAAAATTATTTCAGACTAAACTAAGATTTCACGCATAGTTATGATGGTTAACATGTATTTTAGTAGTTAGAAAATATTTCAACATCTAATTGAATTTTTTCTAGTACCATATATAACTGAATATTAATTTAAATATTAATTCAATTTGGAATCGAATACAGTGAAACACGCAATATTAATATTAATTGATTTTGGAAATTTTGGTTGTAAGACAAGTTTTTTAAGTTTGCTTTTTAGTGACTATTGGTATTCCCCTCCCTCCCCTTTCATAATTATGGTTTTGCAATGATTTCTAAGTTCAGATGTATGCAAAAATACGTTAATAAGAAGAAAGTTGTGATTATAAATTCTACTCTACTTGTGATTCCAGCATAATTTGTTATTGTTTTGCACAGATGGTTATCCAACAGTCTCTTTTCCCAAATATTACTTACATTCAATTTTCCAATGACTTGTGTAGTGCAGGGCTTCCAGAATATGTCTTTACCGATTGCAGGGGATTTTGCTTCTTGGCAACTGCACATACTGCAGCCTGCTGCACTTCATGTCTTGCATGTCTTGCACTAATCATAAACAAAACTCTATTTTTCCTATGATAAAGATATACAATTTGGATTTTCAGAACTCCAATAGTGAGTGTTTGAGTGTTCACATGATCATTTTGATGGAACCATGCCTTTTCTGAATGAACTTAAGTTATGGGTTCATTAACCCTTCAGACACTGATTAAGAAACCACAATAATGCATACATACTCTTGGATCACCTTGTCATATTTTCATTTATTTGGTTTATTTGCAGATGCTCTTTAACATCTCAGGTCATCAGCATCCCATTCAATTGAGGGCTTGAAAGGGCCAATAAATTTTGCTCAGGGGCCTCTATGATATAGGACCCACAGTTTTACTTTCCTTTCAAAGGAAGCTATACAAAAAAGCCCAACTCTGGTCAGGTTTGAATCCGACCTTATCATAGGCAATGGACACATATATGATTGTAAGGTTTGAGTTTTAACAGTTTTGTTGTGTATGGTTATTTATTATTAATGGACGCTAAAATCCCAATTTGTGCTAATTTCATCAGTGATTTTGTTAGCAAACATTCAAGATTTGCACCAGTTTTGTTTAATTTGCTTTCTGTTAAAACTAAGTTTTAGCATATGTTTCTTGTTTTTACTGAATCAGTAGTATCAAATTTATTCACAATATAATGAATTGTAGTTCTGGAAGGAGGCAATTGCCCAGGAAATTTCCAAATAAATTCCTCATGAATGCAAAGAGCAATTTGTATCTATAGTATCATTTACACACAAAAATATGTTGCTCTAAAGTTAGATGTCCTTAATCTTTGCAAACAAATGTAGGCTAGCAGCTGCTTTGAAGTTCAAGGGCAGGCAGGTGACTTCACAGTAAATACAGACAATCCTAGTGCTGGAGTGATGCCTCCTTTCATGAACGGTAACAGAGAAAGCTGAGCCCAATTCCAGGTAGCATGACTTCAACAAATGTAGGCAGATAATTACCTTGATGTAAATGTCAACCTGTTAGCTCAGTTGGTTAGAGTGTAATGTTAATAATGGCAAGGTTGTGGGTTCGATCCCCCCATTGGGCAACTTCTCTCTCTCATGTATCTTTATAATTTGTCTCACTGTTCTTAATAGAATAAATGTTACTTTTTAGCGAGGACAATGCATAGGTTGCAATTTTAGGTTAGTTTAGGTTTAACAAAAAAATCATAGAACTCAATTCTAGCACTTTCTAACTCACATTTACATTTGGGACTGTAGAATTCAGCTTTCTTTGCTATCATTCTTGAAATGAAGTGTGACTCCAGTACCAGGCTGGTGTGTTTCTATGGTCAAGTAACTTTTGGCATACAATTGCTTGTTTCTGTGCATTACGACTGTTCTCTCCACCTGCATTTGTTTAAGTCACACTGCCACTTCTCCACATTGATGTAGCATTCCTTGGAATTGGGATCAGCTTCACTGCGTTTGTGAAAGGAGACATGACTTCAGCAGCAGGATCATCTGTTTGTATGGTCAAGTGTCAGATGGCTGTCAGTGGATGGGGAAGCTATTCTTGGTCGAGATATAAAACCCTATGTAAGTGGTTAGGACATATTCTGGAAGCCTGGTATTTTATTTAGATAAGTAGGTACCTAGGTAAACCACAGGAAGAGAGAGAAAGAGAGCTCAGAGAGCTATGCATGTGTGTGAAAAAGTGAGTGTTACTGTGAATTAGAGAGATCTGTAATCAGTACCATAACTAATAAGGCAACAGCAAATCTACAGTTAGTAACGTTATTCTAATGTGCACATAGAAAATTTGATTTAAATCACTAATCACTGAAAATTTTATTTAACAATTCCATTCTTGCTAATGGTAAAAATTATATTGGTTATCCAATATATTGTAATACAAATAAGTACTGCAAAATTATACCCTTGGCAAATCTGTATTCTTGAATTTGATCAGTTTTTTTGCTACTATGATGTCACAAAACTAGGGATGCACATGATTGACAAATAATTACACAAATACAACATACAAACATTGATCTGCCAGGCTTTTATTTAAGATAATTTAAGATAAATAAATTTTGATAGACCCTGAGTTTTCAAAATGTAAAAACTATAAAAGAATCTGATCTTATATTCTGGTAATTATGGTGTGTATTAATGCATTTTACATTTTTTAAGTTCTTTGCAAAATCTTGCCATTCACCATGAAGTATTGATAGGCATGGGATGAACCACAGCAGCAAAAAAATGCCCCAAAGATAGCTTGTGAGTGCATCATCATGACTCTGATGCTAGCATGTCTGCCTGTCATATAATTCTTAAGGCTGTCACACCTTACATCATACTCTCTAAAATTCGTAATCTCCAGGCTTGTAGGCTGTAGTCCAATTTTTAAGCTTAAATTTCCTCAAGGCACTCAGCATTTATAGGGCGGATTAAGATGAATCTACCAGCTCTAAAGCTCAACTTTTGGGAGTCAGTATCAACTTATCTTAACCATCCTGAAAATACCAAACAATTCCCAGTGAAATGTTGGATCCTTTAAATTTGGGAATTGGGCCACAATCTACAACCCCAGAGATTAAGGATTTTATATGTCTGCTTGTCAACTAGCAGGCACGAGTTTGATCTTGGTCTGAACATGTTGCCTGGGAAAATGAATACCAGATAACTTTAAACACTGAGGACTGCAAACTCATTGCATTCATTCCATTCATCTTAAAAGATGCATACAATTAGAGTGATAGAGGACTCATGTACACAACAACTGGGGTGTTAGTTATTTAGGATCCTGAACTAACAAGGACTCAAGGATCAAGGAAATATTGTAAAACTGTAATTGTAACGAATAGAAATAATAATACGTGTTCATTCATTCATCCATCCATCCACCCACTTATCTAAAAGACTTTGAAAGTAGGTGGTATTTTAAACTCCTAAAAAAAAAAAGAATGTGCAAGGTCTTAGCACCTGCTACACTAGAACTTTTATTTATTAAAACTGTTTATAATATGAAATGTTAGAATTTGTTAGTTTTGCCCTTCACTTTTCCTGCTTTCTCTAGCTTTTTCTCTCTTTCTCTGCTAATATTGATATTTCTGACTATGAAAGAATACACAAGAGTACAACGAATACAAGACAATTATTTTGGCTGTGTGATCTTTTTACCATATAAGAAATCAGTGTCTAAATCCAGGGCAATATATCTGTGATGAGCTTATTTTATTTTCAGTCTTTGCCATTATTTAATAAAATTGGGCATAGTAGACTATTACAATTTATGAATAATATCTTTTATCAAGCATTTTCTTAAAAAAAATTCACAATTGTAGGGACTATAAAAACTTACAAATGTAATCTTATGTGTAATAGAATGTAGATATTGAAGGAGTCTTATGTAACATCTTTTGCCAATTTATTTCTCATTTCTCTTCATTGTTTGACATTTTAATGATATTTTACAGCAATTAAAATCAAGGAAAACAATTCAGGGAAAAAGAAAGTGTGTGAAATATAATTGTTTACATTATGAGGAAAATCAAAAGTTGCAGTATCATTAAACATCTTTTGCTATTAAAGTTACAAAGTTTTAATATACAGGATGTCTATAAACTTTTGATGCATTTTACAGAAATAAGTGAAAAGTGAAAATTGATATCACAGTTATATTTTGTTGACAACCAGGAAGTGTACAATGGAAATAAATTTGAATAGTCACCTGGTATGTCAACATAAGATTCCCCAAGGTTTTCTTTATCGAAATGGTGCTTGTAACATCTCTAGTAAATGTTATCGACAGCTGTTCAAATTCAATTTCTCAGTTATTGGATGCTATCCACTTTTTTCGATACACCTGGGATATTCAGTCCTGGTGTTTTAGTGGTAACTTTTTGCCTCATAGACCCAAAATCACAGATTCAATTCCAGCCAGGGTCAATGGATTTTTGGGCATAAATATACTAAGTATGGCTTCCCTCGAACGAGAAATAAAGCCATGGGTTCCATGTCATAAATTTAAAGCATGTAAAGAACCTCAAGCCTGAAAGAAAAAGTCTCTGAGCAAAATTAATCAGCTATTTCATGCCCTAAATTGAATTGGAAGCTAACGACCTGAGATGTTAAAGAGCATCCATAAAAAACAAAATAATTAATTAAAAAAAATCACTTGGGGAAAAGTTCAGAGGGATCAAATAGGTGATAGCACTGGCCATAATTTTTGCATATTCCTGCCTATCCATGTACCAGGAAAGACTATTCAAATAATCTGAGAGGCACAGTACCCCATGTTGAAACACAGCAATATGAAGAATTCTATCAGCACTTAATTGCAGCTCCAAAAGCATTTCTAACATATTATAAAACGGTGTGATATATCCATCCCTACTGAGATGGTGGGTAGATGCAGTGAGGCTTCATTCAGTAGCTTGCTGAAAGTACCACATGATATCCACAGATGTTGGTGGCCTGCCTGAGCACTTTACATCTGCTGCATTTCCCATCTTGTTAAATTTGTTCACACAATGTCCAAATGTTCTTGTTGGAGAATGTTTTCTGAAATCTTCACATAAAATCAGCTCTAACTTCATTTAAGGATAATCCTGTGAGAAATTGAACAACAGCAATTTTCTCCTCTAAAGAACCGCCACGGGTGGCCGAGGTCGCTAAGTCTCGGACTCGTGAGCGGGAGGTCTGGGTTCAGGACCATCCTTCCTGACTGAGGTTTTTTCCAGGTTTTCCTCAGTCCTCATAAATGGCAAATGGCGGGGAGGTACCCTAAACTAAGGCCTGGAATGATTCCTTCCATAAAATCCTTTCCCAATATATCATTTCATTCATCACCAGTGTGCACCGCCTGTGGTACCTCTGTAGTAAAAACAGGCATTAAACACTATTCACTTCACCTCCTCTAAAGTTAACGTTTTGCACTACCTCCTGGATCACTGTAACCAAAATGTGAAAAAGTTACTTTTTCACCAAAATGCATCAAGAGTAGTTAAAGATTTTGCTTGAATTCTTTTTTATGATGTCGGGTAAACATGACAATTCTTTAAAACTGAATGTAGGAATCAACACAGTGAAACTAGCATAAAATCTGGTTTTGACTAAAAGTAAAACTACTTAAAAATCTTGTCAACACATTAAAACTCTCTTGATATTCCCCTTTTTAAAAACTTATATAAAAATAAACTGGGGCATGTTTCACAAGGCATTCGCTCACATTGTTAACCATTCACCAACTAACGGATGTGGTCAGATGGGAAATGTAAGTGACTGTGCTCGCTCTGGTGGTCTGCTGATGAAATTATATAATATGTTTTCTGCTTCTGGTATGTCAAGATTCATGAGTCTATGTTCCTATTTTTTGATATAAATTTTTTGCAATATACAGAGCTCATTTGGGTGTTGAATTGCATTTAATAATATGTCTTTTTCTATTTCGTAGTTTTCCTTCCAAAAGTGTGCTCCCACTGCTGACTTCTCTATCTGTTTGTATTTTATATTTTTGCAGGGTTCCTTTAGTCTAATACTTAAATTCCTTTTTGTTTTTCCTATATACACCTTATCACAATCTCTGCAAATAATTCTATAAATGCCTGAATTTTATTCTTTTGGTCTGGGTTCTGTTTTATTTAACTTCACTAGTTTGCCTACACTATATCTATTTATGGGTGCCAAAGTGATGTTGTATTGCTTGAATATTTTTTTAAATTTATAATTAAGGTAAGGTGGTAGATGAATTTTCAATAAATCTTTTCTTTACCATGAATTTTGACATGCCAGAAGCAGACAACATATTATATAATTTCACCAACAGACCACCAGAGCGATCACAGTCACTTACATTTCCCACCTGATCAGATCTGTTAGTCATTGAGAGGTTGACAATGTGAGCGAATGCCTCAGGAAACATGTTCCAGTTTACTTTTTAAGTAGTTTTACTTTTAGTCTAAACCAGATTTTATGACAATTCTTATTTAAAAATGTTAATTGAAACTTATACAGTGAAGCTAATCATGTTGTTAAGATCATTGTATGATTGAATTGAATTACACACTCTTATTGCTGCACTTATTTATAATATGCAGTGCTTGTTTCACAACCATTGTTCGCCTTCTCAGCTGTAAACTCTTAAGTTGAGGATGCAAACAATGGTTCTTCAAACTAGTACTAGATATTATAACCAAGTAAGTGGAGCAATAAGAATGTGTAGTTTGACTCAGTCATGCAATGATCTTAATTATAGGACAATTCTTGGTATACTTATGTGTAATATGCTTGAATATAATTATTATATAGGATATATTTATTGAACATATTTATAAAATAGACAAAAATAATAATGATGGCTGTTGTTTTGTGTGATGACCTATATTTGGCTCTTGGCCATCTTTAGTTTATAGGATAAAGGAGAAGGGTATTCTAAGAAGTTAAATACAGAGTACAAAATGACCTTTAATTTACTTTCATTTTATTAATCATTTGTAAACTTACACAAAAGTTTATTCTGTAAATTCATTGCATTTTCCATCTTCTCTTCCCATTTTCCTTTTCACTTAAATGCAGGACTTGGGGAAAGTACTGAAATTGAAAGCACAACTGATAGGAAAAAAAATAGTTTATAAAACTATAATAAAACTGAAGTAACACGTGTCAATGAGGCTTGGGTGCTGACTAAAAGTAATCAAAGTATATTAGCCTGGGAAAGGAAGTTTCTGAGGAGGATATTTGGACCACATTTAAAATGAACAAATTTAGAAGTATAAAGAGCTATACAAATTGTTTGGAGAATGAAATATATATTTTAAGAAAGATTGATTAAGATGGCTGCAACACATAGAGTGTATGCCAGAAAGGTTTATCTAAAAGGGCATCATATTCACATCCAGGAAGAGCAAGAAGACCTTACTCGGATGGCTCCAAGATGTGGAGGGCAATCTGAAGAGAGTTGATGTGAGAAGATGAAGACAGGCACGAAATAGAAATTAGTGGTTTCATTAATTGAGAAGGGGACTGTAATACAAGTGATGAGTGAATGAAGTAAAACACTGCATGCACATTAAAAAGCTTTGCATCTCAGAATGGTGATAGGATATGAGGAGCATTCTAGAAATTCTCAGCCTGATCAAAAACAAGATTTGGTTTTTTTTTTTCTTTTTCCCTTTTTTTTCCCTTTCCCTCCCTTTTTTTCCTTTTCATTTCTTTTTCTTTCTTTCTTTCTTTCTTTCTTTCTTTCTTTCTTTCTTTTTTTTTTTTTTTTTTTTTTTTTGTAACATAGTCGCTTTGTAAATCTAACTACTTTCCAATTTTTTAATATTCAGTAAAATAATGGTTTGTCCAACTGTGAAAAATAAAAATAAGCAGCTCCAATCTCATCTTATGATGTGAATCTTCTTCGTTCATCCAGCCAATTCTTCAGGTTTGAGAACAAAAAGTAATTGCTGGGAGCCAAATCAGACAAATATGGCAGAAATGAAAATGCAGGTCATATAGTTTTGCAGCAACAATTCCAGACCTGTATGAAGGCACTTTATCATGATGAAAAAGAACTTTACTTCTTGCAAGGTGTGGACGTTTAGCCCGAAGAGCTTCCTTTAGTCGGTCAAGTAGTGAAGTGTAATGCTCCCTGGCGGTAACTCTGCCCTTCTGTAAGTAGTCTATACAAGCATCACACAATGAGAATCCCAGAAAATCATAGCCATGAGTTTCCCTGCAGATGGAACCATTTTTGCTTTCTTTGGCATACTTCTAATAGTGTGATAGAGTGCACAGCGGTGATTGGCCGGCTGGCAGCAATTCACGATACACATTACGAGCATAATATTTTCGTGCAATGGTGGTTTCGGTTGTTTGGGGATAGATTCATGGCCTACCAACCAGTATGACGGCCTCTTGGAGTGTCGTGGAGGATCCACTGCTCTGTCATTTCAGCAGTCTTTCAAGAAAGCTACCCTTCTGCTAACGAGACAACATAGTGGTGTTCCGCTTTCTGAGCCAGGAACCTAACTTGCTAGCGACAGCTTGTGTATATTGTACTCACTGATGGAGATGGAGCAGTATGCTTCTGCTCTAATGGTGAATTGCAGTTCCACGCCCTAACAAGTATGGCTGTAACGAATCTCAATAATCGCTAAGAGAGCCTGGTTATCCATTGTTGTTGTCCGCGACTCATCCTCATTGCCTTCCTGGAACTTTGCACCGTCCGTTAATTCGCAGTATCAACACCGAAGACCTGGCATAATTTCCGCACAGCTGCAACAGCAATTGCATTGTTCTCCACCGTCGGGATGCTCATGTTTGGCCGCGTTCTCGGATTAATGACTAATACTAGGAGTCTAACCTACCAACTTAACAGTCTCTCGGCAACAATTCATTCCGTCCTTTACTGCATTTATTGCTGACAACGCTTGAAATTTGAGCTTCACGAAAAAACGTCTAAACTTTTTGGTCAACTGTAAAATGACGACTCCCGGCTTGGGTCTCTAGTCTATTGTTGATGTAGATGTACACATAACACACGGTATATCTTCACACAACCATAGAGAGCTTCTCTACCTGCTATAACAACATTGGCCTTTCGGATAACCGCCGTAACATTGTAAACTAAACTACATAATTATTTGGATGTCTGTTATCTTAAAAATAATTAATTGCACACACACATTTTCTCTTGTCACGCGCGTACTTTTCTCACTCAAAGGCGTGTGTCCTCTTGGTGGTGTAGTGGTAACTATATTTGCTTTCTAAACCCAAGATCGCTGGATCGGTGGATTTTTTCGGGCGTAAAAATCCTAAGTTTGGTTCCTTCGAAAGGGAAGTAAAGTCGTGCGTCCCGTGTCGTACATTTAAGGCATGTAAAAGAACCTCAAACCTTAAAGAAGAGGCCTCTGAGCAAAATTTGTCGGCAGTTTCACGCCCTGAATAGAATGGGACGCTGAAGACCTGAGATGTTAAAGAGCGTCCCTAAATAAATCGAATCAACAAAACCATTCAAACGCACCGCCACGGGTGGCCGAGGTCGTTAAGGTGCGGACTCATGAGCGGGAGGTCTGGGGTTCGAATCCCATCAGTAGATTGTTTGTAGATGCCGGATGTTCTGTCTCTCTTGCAGCTTTCTCTTTCCCACAACAACGGACTCCAAGTGCAAACTTATCGTGCGCAAGACTTCTGCAGACCAAAAAAAGGGAGAAAAAAATCACTCCCAGAAATAGTCCAATTCTAGTAATAACAATAGTACTCGGTAAAGCTGAATTCAAAGTAGGGTGAATTTGTTTTCGTTCGCCATGTTTCTAGTGAATGTCGTTCGCATCACGTTTTTCGTACCTAGTCCCCATTTATTATGTATTGTAATCATTACACGAAAAATACCACAAAAACACAACACCCTCTCAGTTTACGGTTAGCACGTAGACAAAAAAGTAATTTCTACCATGCGTTAGAAGTAAAACAGAATAAATTCACATAATCGTAAAAAAGGGAAATTAAAATAATTAAAGAGATCGGGCGGGGAACGATTCTATGACATCTTGCACAGATACCGCTGAGATTATTTTGCGAGCATATAACGTATAACATATCTTTTTGGGCATTAAGCTTTTGATCTAGTGGTAGCCATACTTGCCTCGTAGACTCAAGGTCGCGGGTTCAAACCCGACCAATTAGGGAGTAAAAATCCTAAGTATAACTTCCTTCGGAAGGAAAGTGAACCTGTTGGCCCTGTGTCGCAGATTTACGGCACGTAAAAGATCCTTAAGCCTGAAACAACAGGCCTCTGAGCAAAATTCATCGATCGTTTCACGTCCTGAATTGAATGGGATACTGATGACCAAATATGTTAAACGCCGTCTTTAACAAATCCAATAATAATAATTGTTAGTGTTCGTACGTGAACAAGACATTGTGATGAAGCGGACTTGACATATTCACGCTTCAATAATTGGGGGGGGGGGGTGTGGAGGAGGAAGATGTATACCAGCTAATCAGGATTTGAGGATTACCTCACTGCTGGACGACCTTGTTTTGATGATTTCCTTTCTATAAGAGAAGCAATCTAATGAATTTTGCAGGTTAAACTTTTTTTTCATGGCCCACTACTTAGTCTTCAGAGTCAAGTAAGGACTTTTTCTCGATTTTCTCATAATTTCTGTGGACATCTACTGCCATAATGTCTTTATGATCTGCATGCAAGATTACTGACAACCCATATTGGTGACACTAATAAGGTATTAAAATGATCATCTTGTGCATTACGTTGCCCCCCCCCAAATGGAATAGTAGCATTGCACCTGTTAGGCATTTGAGCTCATTGAGCTATAATTAAATGCATGTGCATGTAAAGATATGTCCTCGATTTAAATTCGCTTTAATGTTTGTCTAATTAGTGGCAGCCAATAACGGTCATTTTTAATAAATGGTAGCGTTAGATTAGCATGTAAATTAATTCAAGAAACAAGATACATAACACATTAAAGTAGATTAAAAACATAATCATTCATAAGTAAAGTTGTACTTGGCAATCTGATATTTTTTTACATTATAAACATAGGTCACTAAACTGCTTAATACCGTGTTTCATTGTGCAAAACACTATATTAATGTTTTAAAGTACACATGTGCGATCCATTTCAAATTACTATACTCGTATCAGGATAAAGCAACTCTTAATGAGACTGTGTAGAACCATGCCAAAAAAGATCATGAATTAACGTCTTACAATAATTTTGAAGGAATGGCAGTGAACAGTATTCCATCCACATATGACCGCCTTGAGTGGTCAAGGTCGTTAAGGCGGGAATTCGTGAGCGGAAGGCATGGGGTTTCGATTCGTACCAAGGACCGTCCTCCCTGAATGTAATATTTTCCGATTTCCTCCGTCTTTATAAATGGTAAATGCCGGGGAGGCACCCTAAATTTAAACCTGGAAGGTTTTCTTCCTTAATCAAAATTAATAAAAAGCCTTTCCCAATTTATCATTTCACCTCATAAATCATCAGTATCCAACCTATATCATCTCAGTAGTTAAAAAGTCGTAAACACTACAAAACAAAAAATCACCGAAGTGACTCGGAACTCGAAGACGATGCCTGGTTTACGTCTAGCAGACGTAATAATATAGAAATTTCTTGTCTAGAGAGAAAAATTGTTCTCAAAAGGTGAAAAACTGAATAATGTGCTTCAAAGTATCCCAGACTGCTTTGTGCTATAATTGGGTTCATTGTTCTAGACAATTGACATTCAACGGAAGATATTCCATCTCTTTCTTTGTGTGCAATATTGCGTATCTTGAAGCAAATTCAGATAGCTTGCAACCTGGTCAGTAATATGTACACTGGTTGAAAAATCTCAGAAGACGTTTGGTGTATTTAATGCAGCTCTTGTGGTAAATTCTAAATGGTTTTCGCATCGTTACCCAAATTCGAGATTTCAGTACAATCTATAATTATGACGGTTTTCGGTAGGAGACCCGCAATATTTTGGCAGGTCCTGCTGTGTATCCTATCATCATTATTATATATAAACAGAATTCATGTTAGACGGGGCAGACAATTTTGGTCGGCTCAGCAGTCTTGGCTGCGTTACAGGACGCGTATCCACACTCGTAACAGCTGCTGGAAGAGGACGTTGACCTTTCCGTCATGGATTTGAGTTCCGGAGCAAAACAAAAACTCCGCTTATACTTTTATTTTTTGTACTTCCACTTTCCTTGTATGCATGCTGGTCATGTTTGAATTTTCTTCGGAGTACCTTCCAGGAAAACATACTACAAGAAATCCCTGTATTTAAATGGGATGTTGGAGAAAAGCGAAAAATGCATTATCTGTATATAGAATATGGCAAACCGTTGCATCAGATCATTTCTGTAATTTTGATTTTAAATCTTCAGATTTCAACTTTTGTGAACTTAGAGTGTACTTTGGCAAACGAAGGGGTGTTTGGTGTGTTTAATGTAGGTATGATAAATGGTCACTTTCCATCGAATATGGAATGATAACAGAGAATGTATACCTGGTGCATAGATCAAAGTGATATGAGACTTAACAAAGTAATTTTAAAAAGCGCGAATAAACTAGGCATTTTAAATGCTTCCTCAAATTAAAGTTAACACGTATACCGAAGAGAAGGAAGGAAAATAGATAAGATTACTAAATTAAAATTAGTTGCAAATAATTTAACAAAATTGTATTTAGAGAATTCCAAAGCTATGTTATACTAAACTGATTATGTTTTAATTTTAATAGTTTTAATTAATACAAAAGGTGACACCCCAAAAATAAAACAAGTGCCACTGCATCTTAGAGTGTTTCTCTCCCTCTTCCCAGTGCTAATAATAGCAATAAATTTGCCAATTCCTTTAAAATGTCTCAAGGACAGGTTGTTGGCATATAATAGGCGGATTAATTAGAGGAGGGAAAAAACTGAAAAGTATAATATATTTTGTAATGAACAAATTGTTTTAATAACTAAAATGCTGTTGTTAACAGATATTTGTTACGACAATATCAAGGAAACAATTATGTATCACTGAAAATAGACTTAGCAATTCATCTTCTTTGCAGAATACATAATTTACATATTTAATAACAAATTCTCATATGCCTACTTATGAGAGTAAGTAATAAATAATAAATAAGCTACCAAATGAATAAATGAAATTAATAAAAATAAATCTGAAGCTTCTAAATATCCTTAATAGTTTTAATGATTCTGTCGTATTCCTTCTAATAAATATAAGAGTGAGTTCTAATGTCAACGAGCTTGCCAGGCTTCGGAGTTTCCCACACATGGGAAAGAGGCAGTGGGTATTCATTTTCTTACACACGAACCAATAACGGCCGACCACATTACGCTGCATATGAATGTGAAGATGGGGAAGAGAAGATGATGGAGCAATGGCGGAATGAATGGCAGGGGAAATCGAAGTACCTGGAGAAAGCCTACCCAGGCGCGGCTTCCTACGCCACAAATCCCACTTAAAATCGCTGGGATCGACGCTGGGCCGCCTCTAGGACGCGAGCAGTCTAACCACTCGGCCACGGCGCAGCCTTAAGTATCTCAAGATTTTCTCGGTATTAATGACAATTCAATCTTTTCAGCATAGGCTACAATTTCTTCGGTAAATCCATTTTCGCTAATAACAATAGACAAACTAAATCTCCATCGATACAATTACGTCATAAGTATAATAAAAGTTTGCATTAATTTCAGAACAAAGCATTGGAAAATCGGCATTACTATTTAGTTAATTTTATTAGTATAATTTTATAATTCTCCTATACAAAAAAGACAGCGTATGAAACCCGTTTAGGATGTTATGCAATTATTGCATTTGTAAAAATTGCAAAATTGGCTTCGCTCATTTCTTAAATCTTAACTCAAGAAACAAAGTGTAGTATTGCAAGTTATAAACTATATAATTCATAATATACTATTGTAAAATTATTATATTAACTGCTTTATTTCAGTAAATAGTTTTGAGCCATAAGAATCTAATCGTTATAAGCTGCTGAAAATAAATTCATTTTTCACCACTCATCTAAACTTAGAAAGGCACATTTAGAATTCTAGATATAAGTTGGGTCCTTGGTGTATTCGTTTGGTAATACTGATTATCAAATTTGATTATATTATATTATATTATAAACTTTATCCAAATCTAGATATAATGTTAATTTGTCTTCATTTAACATTAATACATGTGCTTTTATCTGACTATTCCATCCATTTCTACTCTAACTGAACTTACGTCATCATAGTCAATGACAAATATATTAACTGCCAGACAGTTAAAAGAAAGATCGGCTCGTTTTTAAATGAACTTTTGAATATTTTTTCTGGCTTGTTGACCTTGGCGAATCTCTCAGAAGGTGATATCCTGTTAATTTTAATATTCCTTGACTCATTTTTCGGGAATCTGTATCACAAATCAACCAAAACTTGCGATTGTATACGTCTTAATGTATAGAACAGAACTATAACTGTTTTAGTTTTGGCCAAAAATTGTTCAACAGTTATTTCGTATGGTATTATAGCACACAAAAACCTCTGGAATGAAATTTGAGTATCTTGTGCCAGGAACACCCTAAATCTGTCGTTTCGTTTGGTCGGACCGAGTAAAACGACCACGCCCACTTTTTCCTCGTGCGTGAGCTAACATCCCACGCCGACGCGACGTTCCGGATACATGGTACAGCACTTTCCCACTTGCCTTCGGGTAAGTCAGTCAGTCAGTCAGTCAAGGAGTAGTGTTGTGAACAGGTGTGTTGCTGCTTATCGGTCATACTGATAGCGTCACATGGTGGGAACGTAATAAATTGTGAAAAACCAGTAAGTTATTTAAATTAGTTGCATCATCGCACAAGTTTACTCATTTGTTAGTGCTGGAATGTTGCCAGGTATATTCTGTGCGCAACCAACGCTTGAATCTGTGCACGATTGTCGTGGCGTATATTGAATCTTGTGAACCTGGAATGTGAATTAGGTGTGGAATTTAAAAAATGGAACTGTTCATAAATATTACGCGCCTCTTCTTCTTTTAGTCGTTAAGCATAACTCTGTGAAAGAAAAAAGGAAAAACTGTCATTAAAACAATCGAGATTTAGAACGCATAGATGGACATTGCTCTACGTAGAATAAATAACTCATATTTCTCTCGTTTTGCAGAATATAACTGCTTTAGATAACATTAAAAATGTACGGTTAACGAATGACTGGACCATTAGCAGTGTGGAATTGTAGTTTATATTCGTATTTTTGTCTCAATTTTGAAGCGGTACAATAAGTATAATTTTTGGGCCATATTTGTTACACTACAAGAATGCTACAAAATAATGCAATTGCAAAAATTTGTCAATGTGATGTTTGATAGCCGAGTTTTGCTGGATAATTTAGTAAAGAGAAAAGTAACAGAATGAAAAGCACCACTTAATGGACACACTTGTCCATGAACAGACCTGTGTTTGCTGCAAAGATTAAAAATATTATGCTAGTTTGCTTTGTTTACACCCACGTCAAAGCTAACGCCACGTTCGCGCTTATTAAAAGAAAGATAGTCAACGGCGAGAACTTTCAGCTTTTATGAAAAACCGCTGCACAATATACGTGTGAAAGCTTTGAAGACACTGACAGCATATAGTCGCGTAAAGGTCAAGCTTGAGTAATAATAGCATTGTTTATTTTTTCGTCCGTGTTTCACCGTTTGCCATCGGTTTTTTTTATCTCACTTATTATGCAAACGCGAGTATAATTGACAGCTAAGAAATAAATGAAATCATACATTATTTTATGTTGTTCAACCGTAAAGAGTATTAAATGATATTGTTTTAAACATATTTTCTTGTGTTATATTTCAGGAAAATTACATTTCATGTATACCGAACTAAAATTATAGATTATTAATATTAATATTATTATTATTATTATTATTATCGTTATCCTCAACCGAACTAAAATTATAGATTATTAATATTAATATTATTATTATTATTATCGTTATCCTCATATTTTATGCTTAGCTCTGAGTGTATTAAACGTTATAAGCAAGAAATGATCTCACAGCATTTGAACCTATAGATACAACTACGCGAATTAATTTGAAATATTCATGAAATATGATAAGAAATGGAAAAACGTCCCAAACGGCAATTCATGTATAATATTTTAGGTATTTATCACACACTGCAGTTGTCTTTGAGAAATGGAGTCATTGCCCAGAATGTGTAGGTTTGCGTTACACCCCATTTTTTGTTTATTCCAGAAATAAAATGCTACGAGTAGATTCACATTGTGTTCAAACTTGATGAGCCACTCATCAGTGCTTATAATCGTTGAACAATGGGAAACATTTGCAGGCATAACAAATTATGCAATTAATTAATTTCTGATCTCCTGCTACTCATGATGGTTATGCTCTTACTGGCTAAATACCCAGTAGCATGCTCTATCGCTATGAGAGCAAATGCCACGCGATTGGTCTATACTTGTATGGCTCACCCAGTATGTGAAGTACAGTGAGGTTATTTGAGTTACGGGCCGGAAGAGCGTGTCCGCCTTCTGAATGGCCAGTCATTAAGACATGATAATACATGTGCAGGTAGTGACTTGTATTTAGTTTGAGATAGGCTTTGTCAGTTAGTGGTTATGCGTTCGTGTGTTACTCCATGCTTTTGTTGTGTGCTAATTGTTATTAGTTAAGTATGTTACTACACAGATATAGTCTTGAACGGGTTTTTATGAACGGTACATATGTGAAAAAGGATTCTTGCAAAAAGTGACAATGCGATTCGTAAGAAAATATCCTGGCAATCGTGCTTCAGATAAAGAAATTGTTCACTAACTTGTTAAAAAGTTACGAGAGACGGAATCTCTCAATGACAAGAAATGTGTTCCGAATCGCCGTGTTCTTATGGAAGTAAAGAATGATGAAATACAGGAATTCCCTACGCATATGCGAGCAATGTATTGCCACTGAGGGGCATCATTTTCAACATTTCTTGTAACAGGCTACAGCTTATTATTATCAGTTTTAAACTCAATATAATTTTTTATACTTTCAGTAAAAATATAAATACTGAAATAAAAATAGGTATCGTTTCTGTCTTTCTATTCCGGTTCCCTGCTTTCGGTCAGAACACTATAAATGATTGAAAAGAGATTATATCATATTTTAAAGTTTGGTAATATAATAATATATTTTATCTTCTTATACAGAGTGTATCAAAATAACGATTGCTAATTTTCTTATGTGATAGACGACATAAAAATAAAAATCTTAATAAAATAATGTCCAAAAATGCTTCGTTTTAAGTTATAGTGGTATGAAGGAAAAAATTAATGAATCTCAATTTAGAAAGTTACTTAATTTACTTTCTATGGTTCATAGTATTGACAAACTATAGGAACTGTTCAAAATTGCGATCGCCATTGTTGACACACAAAGTGTAACACTGTATGATTGAACGACAAATCCTTCGAAACACATGTGGTCGTTACGAAGATCTGAAAAGCAAGAATTATTCTAGCAACTAATTCTTCTGTTGTGTCGATGGATGTTTCATAAACAATTAATTTAATAATACTTCAAACACAAAAATCAACTGGAGTCATATCTAAGGAACTCACCGGCCAAGCAACTGGACCTGCTGTCCCTATACAACGATTCGGAAAATGTACATTTAAATAAGGTTGATAATTTAAGCCGAATTAAGAGGGTGCACCGTCGTGTTGAAAGAACACGTTTCTCCGAATATTAATCGGAACATCTTCAAGTAGCTCCGGAAGCATTTCCGCAAGAAAAATACCATAAACACGTTCATTCAATCATGCAGACATAACATATGGCTCCACTAGAAAGTTATCAACAAATCCAACCCAAATATTTACAGAAAACTTCCATTGATTGCAGAAATTCTTCACAGCTTTAGGAATAGTGTCACTCCAAATGTGACTGTTGTGTGTATTAGAAAAGACATCTGTTGAAAATCATGCCTCGTTTATTCATAATATGCGTCTAGCAAAAGCAGGCTCTTGTTAACTATATGTAAATACCATTCAGCACATTGTTGTCTGTTAGGATAATCATCTGGGATTAATGTTTGTACTTTCTGGATATGAAATGGATGCTTTTCATGCTCAATTAAGACTCTCCATACAGACATGTGAACAACGAATGGGCAATAGTTCGAGCGCTAGTTCGTGGATTGTTTTTAAACCCCTGCGAAACCTCATTTTCAAAGTATAACGTTCTCACAGTTCGATTCGCTACTGAATTTACTTTCTTTATCTGGAACTGGCCACTGATCTCGAAGACGTTGATCCAGTCTTGAAAATGTTATATTGCAAGGAATATTGCGCCGAGCGTGTTGCTCATAGTTTCGCTTTGCCAAATTAGCATTGCCGTAACCTGCTCCAAATGTTTTGTGCTTGTGTGCAAATGTACGGACGCATTTTAATACCCTGAAATTAAATACACAGATCTCGGAGAAGATATTTTGTGACGTTTTGTGACATATATTTTGATACATTGTGACGGACAACAAACTAATTTAAGCTGTTTATTATTTCCACGATAACAAGAATAACTGAAAAATATTATTTCAGTTGTTTAGGGTAACAAGAATAGTTGAAACATAAAACATAATGTTAGTGATGGACTCTGACCTTAATGTTGGAAACGAAGCATTTCCGGACACTACTTTATTACGAAAAAAACTTTTTTTTCATGTACTGTGTCGCACGAGAAAATTTGGAATAGTTATTCTGATATTCCTGTATAAATAAATATGTTACTTGTTTTACATTTTCGTGTTTAATATATTTACTTTATGTGTTGTATATAAATATATAAAACAATTCTCATAATGATTAAAGTGTCTGAAGAGATTTTTTTTTATTTGGTTCATGCTTAAAAAAACAAGTACGAAAAAAGCTATTATGCACGTTTGGATGTTTTTTCAGCTGTAACAATCTACCCAGAGTGCTTTGTATAAACGAAGTGTTTCACTCGTTCTCGATAACTAATTCCCTTATAACTTCAAGCCAACGTGCATAATTCAGTGACATTTGACACGGACATGCCTTGATATGAGAAACACTGACGTCATAGCAAGTGTTGAAAGTGGTTGCCATTAGCATCAAGGCAGCCTGCATGCGTCTGTCCATGTAACTGAAGGTATTTACCAACACATCGGGAGCCACAGACTTTAATTTCCTGCTAAATGTTTTCTTGCAGCTCCATGAGAGTATGTGGCGTGTTGCAATACACTTTTCCTTTCAATGACCCATGGCAGCATTTCTGGTGGGATGTCAGGCGATCTTAGTAGCCAAAATTCTTTAGAAAATAATACAGTCTTCCAAAAAATAAACATCTTCAGCCATGCTGACATTTGAGGTGTGGCAGATGGCGCCATCCCGCTGGAAAAGTATGGAATTTCTCGTCCCCATATGATTCCAAACTCATTGAAGTTTTCCATGTATACTGCTGTTGTGGGACACCATCCATGCTGTTTCGCGACAGAGCAATTATATCCCAATTTTTTCATGAAGAGGTGTCACACACACACACACACATATATATTATGGACGATCTTTAATATCTCAGATCATCAGCCTCCCGTTCAAATTGGGGCGTGAAATGGCCGACTCTTTTTTAGACTTGAGGTTCCTTTTCGTGCCGTAAATGTACGACACAGGACCCACGGCTTTACTTCCCTTCCAAAGGAAGTCATACTTTGGATTTTTACGCCCGAAAAAATTATCGAATTTTTACTCCCGAAAAAATCCATCGGTCCTGGCCGGGTTCGAACCCGCGATCTTAGGTTTAGGAGGCAAGTATGGTTACCACTACACCACCAGGACCGCCTGTCACATATAAGATGTGAGTATTCTCAGTAGTCCAAGTACGGATATTCTGGGAACTGGCGTGTTAATTTAAGTGGAACTACATTCCAGAATGTACATTGACAAACTGCTGGAATCAATGACAGGAATTGAGTCACTTCTGCCCGTCAGCAGGTTTCAGTTATTGCACAACAGTAACATAATATGCATAATTTTGTTCCTCTTTTTTCTTCTTCTTCCTTTCTTCTTGGCCTACACTCATCTCTTGCGACAGTTTTCGGAACAACTGTGGGGAGGCCTGTAATTTGTTTTTCGCTACGTGGACACCAACAACAAATCCGCGGTGTCCAGTTTCTTCTCCAGACAAAGAAAGGAGGATTTTCCAGCTGTTTCTGCAACCCATTTGGCACGTATTCATTGCGAAAAAGAAACATGCGCTGTTCTAAGGGCATAGGCTCTTACTGTACTGCATGTACTATACTGGGTGCTCAAATTGATTCAGTTTTACCGCAAGATATTTGAAATAAATTATGTCACTATTGCGGAACGAGTTTCTTTCAGTATAATCGGCCTCGAAGAGGACAATAGAAAGGGTATTCCCACATTCTCTTTAAAACCTGTGGCATGGATACGCAGTTAGTTGTCATCTGCAAGTTTATAGCACCCAGCCTCCCTCTTCTTCCGTATAATTGAGTAAGTCACACTAAACAGGGCAGCGTACCTACTTATCAGAATTAAAGGGTACAAAGACTACATTTCAAACAATGATTACAAGTTTGTTTTCTTACTATCTTTTGTGTGCGAACCTGTAGAAACTGGAGGTAAGAGAGACAAAATTAATGTACACAGCGTCCAACTTCATCATGAGGTGCTCCTTGAAGCATCCCTCCAGATCGAAAATAATTTCAACCACAAAATACGGTGCTGTATAATGATTTCTATTTCGCTGGCAATGGACAATTTGAAGGGCACACGACATGCATTCTTGTGTATTTAAGTCCATTTTTGGGGGGGGGGTACAAAATGCAGTCACATGAGTTATTTAATCTCTCTCTAGGCTGCAGAGTGGGGTACTTTCAAAGCAGTTCTTTTTTCCATCCCTTCAAGGCTAGGGTGTGCTGACTTTTACACCTTCCATTCAAACTGAGTCGCTGCAACCCTGAACTGGATTTGGAATCATTTCTCACGTTATTTCACATGAAACAGGATGGGAAAGAAAGAATGAAAGAAAGAAAGAAAAGAAAAGAAAAGAAACTTTTGGTAACTATGGATCACCCCAGTATTTGTGCTGATAGAAAGACACGATGGCCGTTGACGATCCCTTAACAACAGCACAATAGATGCATCACTCTACGGCCGAGAACGGCGAACATGCAATGGGCCTGCGACACTTGGGCTAGAGAGTTGGAGAGTATCTCCACCACTAACTATCCTACCGTAACTAGCTTTCAGCGAATTATTTGCGTTAGTTTGAAAGTCATAAGGGCAAATCTGGAGCCGAGAGCAAGCGAAACATTCTACAGTTCAACACAAATGAATAATCCTCTATCAAAAATAATAATCTGATGTCTGTTTAAAATATAAAATACAGCCAAAGAATGTATTAAAGTGACACTATTAGAGCTTCTAGTTGCAGGATGAAACCACTATTTTGGGTAACATTACAGTAATGAACCCTGTTTCGGAACTCCTGACTAATCCCCTTATATTCACTTCTTTTTTGTATTATATATTGCCATTTGAAACAATTTATTATCAAAACACAACTATTACATTAAATGCTCATCAATCTTCGTAGTTTTATTTTTTCAAAATTCAAACAACAATCTAGATTGTCAGGCAACGACAAAAAAACAAAGGATGTGAGAATAATTTCTTTAAAATCTAAGTTCATAAGCTAGGGGTGATTGTGAGCGAGGGAGTGAAACTTAAAATGTATTTAATATTGGTTTAAAAAGTGTCCCTCAATATGTAGATTGACGTGTTTTTAAAATTAAATTTGTGTTAAATAGTTCTTTTTTCTGACTGGGAAATTTTGAAATGAAAGGCATGGTGACATATTGTCCCCCCCCCCCCAAAGTACATTTAAAATTTTCTGGACTCAAAATAGAGGCAAAAAATGGGAAAATCACATACCAAAGTGTATTAATAGTTAGTGCAATCGTTGTCCTAATGGTCTAGTGGTAACCTTACTTGTCTCGTAGATCTGCGTCGACGGATATTTTAAAGCATAAAAGTCCTTAGTAGGGCGCCTAATGGTTTTCTTACGTAAAAAAAACCTCAAGCCTTCAAGAGGCTTCTGAGCAAAATTTATCGGCCGTTTCACACTATGAATTGAATGCGACGCCAATGACCAGGGATGTTAAAGAGAATCCTTAAATAAACCACATAAATAAATAAATTGCTGCAATTTTAAAACTGTGAATATTTGACCATTTTCATTAGCATCTTACTTAAACGCTTTAGAATGCGACGCCAATGACCAGGGATGTTAAAGAGAATCCTTAAATAAACCACATAAATAAATAAATTGCTGCAATTTTAAAACTGTGAATATTTGACCATTTTCAATAGCATCTTACTTTAACGCTTTAGCAAGCTAGTACACAATTTGATTTTACAGAAATTATTTATTTTCAAATTTAGAGCTGAAGAGCATTTACAAAGCCAACATATTTATTTGACAATTTTTTTTACCGCCACGGGTGGCCGAGGTCGTTAAGGCGCGGACTCGTGGGCGGGAGGTCTGGGGTTCAAATTCCGCCAGGACCGTCCTACCTGAATGGAGTTTTTTCTAGGTTTTCCTCAGTCCTCATAAATGGCAAATGCCGGGGAGGTACCCTAAACTTAGGCCTGGAACGTTTTCTTCCTAAATCCTTTCCCTATTTATTATTTCATCTCGTGTATCATCAGTGTCCACCGCCTGTGGTGCCTCAGTAGTAAAACGGGCGTTAAACACTATTAACAAAATTGACAAATTTATTTTTTGTAGTCAGCCTCCGTGATTTAGTGGTAGCGTTTGTTACTACTAATTTGGAGGTCCTGGGTACGACTCCTGGTCAGGTAAGGCTGTTGTTTTTTCTTACCCTGAGAAGCCAGATAGGTTAAAAGTGCCAGGGATCCCAAACTAATTTGTGCCATCATTAATTCATTTCATCCATTCATCCAGACTACGTTTAGGTACCCAAAAATTTAAGGAACTCCCCTAGTGCACCATAACTAGATCACCTTCACCATTCATCTCCACTGGAACAACGTAGTGGCGCCCGATTGGCGTGCCGACCTCAGAAGTTTGCTACAATACCGCCGTGCCAGGAGGAATGTTTACTAGTTCATAAGACAATGGGCTAGCATTGGAACAAAAAATAAATAAATAGAAAGGACTTAGAAATGCTCTCATGAAATATTACACAAGAAACATTCTTAAATGTTGTTTTTATCATAGTCAGTTCCTGTACGTCTTGACAGTGAAACACTTCTTTTCATCTGTTTACAGAAAAATCAAATGAACAAATTCTTTTCACTGCTGTAGTTGTTCCTAGAATTGTCATAACAATCCAACAGCTATTAGTACAAGATGTAACATATCTCGAAAGTAAAATATATATTTTCAACATTTGCAGTTTTAAAGTCTCGCAACATCGACCTCCCCTATCCAATCGCTGAGATCCCCATGTGACACGCGTGGCACAATCCTCTCTTATCCCCATTCATTTATGATCGGAATTTCGACAGTCGGGCAGTTGTGTTGTGCAGTCGAGAGTAATATTTCATCAAATAGAGCAGATACGGAGTCGTGTGGCAGAATGAGTCAGGAATTACGGACAATCCGGTGCCCGGTTCCAACACGAAAAACTATATTAAAGTTAGTGCATATGTTTAATGAAACAGGTTCTATTACTGACCGAGAGGGAAGGAAAAAAAAAAAAAAAATCAAAGACGGTAGGTGCTCACAGAAGAAAAACTTGATGAAATAAGAGCTTCCATTAAACCCTCCTCGTTTCCCTGGTTTTACGGCTTGTGATTATTATGTTTAAAATAAAATATATTCAACTAACCTTCACACATTGGAGGAACTTAAAATAAATATTAAACGAATTTAAGTCCATAAATAATGGGAAACTTATGCATGTCATTAATAATTTCTTAAGATGTGGATTGTGTATCAGGGGAAAATGGGCAACATTCCCAGCACCTAATGTAAGAAGGGTAAATATAAAATTCTGTTGTTTAAGAGGTTTTAAAATGGTATAGCGCTTGAAAATCGCGATTACGCAAGAAAATACCTGAGGTCTAACGCCGATTGGCAGAACTATATATCGGAACTTTTAAACTGCTCTCACTTTATTATTCATAGTGTCTGTTCTCTAAAAAATTTATAATGGTTTTATACGTTGCATTTAAAAATCGGGACAAACGGCAGTTTTTCCGAAATACAATCAAGGCGAATTTTTGTGACCTCAAAACTAGAAAATTCCGACTAATCGGGACCTATGGGCCTTTGCAAAAGAAAGTGTCTAAATGTAACGCTCAATCTTAGTGCAGAAGATAAACTGTGAAATAGAAGGGAGCAGTTCTTACTCCAAATAAAAGTGAAAATAATTATCTGTGATACTAGTTATTTTATAGATATGTTGTAGGTAAAGCCATGAAAGGGTTTTGGCATATATTAATTCAGTTTATTAAGCAGTGTCGGCTAATGAGTTTCGTTACTTGACTATTCAGCATACTTGCTCTATCTGCTAGCTAAATTGATCATAAATTTAGACACATATAATATAGACACTTTCTCTACTAACATTAACCACGTTTACATGTCGGACTCAAATCGATTTGAATTCGCTTTCCGGGTTGAAAATGTGCGTACAAATAGGGATTCAAGAGCCAAGTTTGATCCTACTAAAAACGGGAATGGTTATGAGATTCATTCCAGAATGGTAAACCAAGATTTAATTGAGTATGGTCGTGCGCACTAACATATTACACAAAATCGATCGTCATTTTATATTTTCTCACAAAATACTCCATGCTTTTTGTTTTATTCCATGTAACTTTTTTGTATCTGTTTTCTTTCCAAAACTTACAATTTGAACTAATAATTAATTCGTTGTGAAATATGTTATTCAACATAAAAAATAGAGTAAATCAGGTTAACCAACACCAAAACTTATGTAAAAATCTATATACTGATTAAATAACAGCATATAAGCGGGGATCATACTGAGTTCGAATTCAATCCGCAAAGTGTATTCAAATCGATTCGAGTCAGACGTATAAAAGTGATAATTGTCTTTCAGTTATTCCGTTACACTTTTAGCGAATTCCGAAGGAATGTAAGTTATTGTGGTTTGTCCATGAAACGATTTTTGAAAAAAAAAAGTCTTCAAATTTCCATCGATTCTACCTACTAGGCATTAGTGCATTAACAAACGATTCGTCGATTTCGTTAATCTGCAAAATTGGACCACTGGGGGTGGGAGTTAACCTAGAATGATATATATAAATTTTGTTTGTAAGAGCGCTCTGTAATAACCTCCACAAAACGTTTTCGTTACAGGTTTTTAATGCAATAAAATTTTAAAGTCAATGAAAATCATCGAGAATATAGCAAATGTGAAATCTGTCCATTTGCATCGGCATCGTCGATTAGTTAGCATTTTTATGCTTTGCTTTTCTTTTGCGATACTTACAGATTGCAATAATTCTCATTTTGTTCCCCTAATACCGCACAGAATTGCCGTTGCTTATTTCATTTCATTAATTAATAAGGTCATAATTTGGATCTTATGTTCTTTTTTAAAGATGCCCTACTAGGTGACGATTTCGCTTAGTTTGCGTGACGGACTTTTTTTTTTCTTCCAAGATACCCCATAAATAGAAATCTGAGGATCGCACTGGCCATGTTCTCGCTGATGAGCCTATTTCACATTCAGTAAGGATAATTCTTCTAAGAATGGCGTGATTACGTTATCTGCACACCCATGATATTTTAATAAAATAATATCGTAATTTTTATCATTCTATCTGTGTACAAAATCGGGGCTTTCCGCTGTTGTTCTGTGTCACTAAATGACATTTTAAATAGAACCATGCTTTGTCCATGGGGGAGAAAAAAAGTTGCACAATAGAGTAATTATTCAAAACCCGGTTGCAGAAATTTACTCTACTTACATTATCGCGTGACTACAATTCCTGAACAACGTTTATCTTACGCGGTTTTAATTGCAAAGTTCCAAGCCGAGGTTTGAGAAATTTCTGTTTCACTACAGCCCTGATGCACTACAAGTAACTTAAATGCATAATAAATTAAATAAATGTTCATAAAATGAATCACGTATTCGTATTAATTGTCTCTAAACCTCCTAAGGGATACGAATTTCACATTTAAAAGTTTAATGAGGTCTCGAAAGAAACACTTTCTTTTCACTCTCGGAAAGGGGTTGGGTGATGCAAGAGCTTATTCTGTATCCCACTGGGCGATGACTTATCATTTAATCTCCTCACTTAGCGGAAATGTGACATTTAGCTTCGCCTCTGTACCAGAAATGTGAGGAGAATAATGCTGACAATGCTCACACTTGTTTAATTTCTTCAGATATCTGTGTATTTTCTAATTTCCTCCAGTTTCTGTGGCAGGCTGCGGCTGTGCATATTTATTTGTTTTACATACTCGTATTCTCGTCACACTTCTCTTATAGTTTTTTTTTTCCGACCTTGTATCGCTTGTGTTTTAGAAACCGAAGCCAGAGAAAATTTCCATCAAATTTGATGATTTAGTAGGTGCCTATGAGTTACTTGAATGTATTTAACCCCCTTTCAACTTTTGTCACCAAGATATGGCCTGGTCAATTAGCTGCGTGGAATAGTTTGATTTTTTAGACCTAGCGGTACACGCATGGTACACGCATTCTGGAGGTCCTGGGTTCAAATCCTTTTTGTCGGCCATCTTGACCTTAGTTTTTTTCTTAGGCGAATGCTGGATTAATATTTACATTTCACGATTTTTCCGCTCTCCCATTTCATATTATTTCATTCCGTGGGTTTGTTACAGAGTCGAAAATCCGAGGGCGTGTTATGATAGTAACTTATGTTTTAGAAATGTTTCTGGCCCGGCCTCTAGAATGGAAGCGGATCTTCCGAGGAACTCGAACTTGGGGGAGGCCTGGGTGCTCTATCTGAAAACATGTTAGGGATCGCGCAGCCAAGCCCATAGATAGTGGACACCGAGTGTCTCCCTCACCTCATCCCTTCCGCAGGTGTCCCATTGGGGGCGTAGGCACGAAGGGCCAGTGTGAGTAAGGGTCAAGTATCCTCCGCCCCCAGACCATCCGACCGTGATGCCCTGACTTCATGCAGTAAAGCTTTTGGCAGCTCTCCAGGATAAAGCTTAGGGACTGTTGTTTCCGGATGTGTGTTAAAACATTCGTTATATCCGCGGGTTTCAACAGAAGGCTCCCGGGACTCTTTCCTCTGTTCTTAAAAGGGACTAGTTCGTTACGCTCCTTATAAACTTAGAAATAAGTTTATAATTAAGGGATTGACGCACACGATCAAAGACTTGTGGTAGTGTGCCAAATATTTCACGCTGCATAGATCTGTGCGACAAGGTCCTCCTCCTACAGCCCTTAACAATGGCTGTATTGATTACTGAGAGCCCCCTGCGCTTTCGGGTTTTCTTCCGCCCACACGTGCATGTTGTGCAAGTTCACGATGCTGTCTCGAGACTGCTGTTACTCAGCAGAGGACCTTACCGCATGGATTCATATAGCGTGTGAAATACTCTGCATACAGCACAAGTCTCTAACCGTGTGTGCCAATCTCTGCATCCTGCTGTGTGCTCTGTAATCAAGTTGGAGGGCGATAATTCGAACCCCTGTTGCACTTAAATGCACGATGTGATGCTCTTGTTGGATTGGTGGAGGATTTTTTACTTACTAAACGTTGTTGTCCATGTTGTTTCGAATCATTCTGTATTCTTAATTTTCCCACCTTTCATCTTTCTGTTTTGATGGGGACAAAAAAAAAAAAAAAAAAAAAAAAAAAAACTAAATCTTCCTCTGCTGTTTGAAATTCAAGCATCCAATATGCTTTGAAAGTATTCATAGGCACATCAACCTCCAGTGATGTAGTCATATTAAATATTGTCAGGCATTATTTTTAAGGGGTTCATAAATTAGTACCGTTATTATTAATTCACTGTAATCATGTTTTCGCCCTTAGCGCAAAGACTACATAAGGATAAGATGGACAACGGAGAATTGGAAGTAACGTTGAAGCATTATGCCCTCATAAGAAAAGACATACAAGCCTCTACGGTACCACAGGCTCTATCTGCCGTCCGTTCGCAGGTACATCAGCTCTATGGGAGCTATTCTTTCATCCAGTGGGAAACTTGGACTTTAAACGTCTAAGTTCAGACACCAGGGACTCAAGGTCAGGGAAGCCAGGATTACAAGTCCAGTATTGTACAGGAAAGGAGTTAGTGTCTACTATGTCATAGTTTGCTGGAATGGCCGCCAGCAGTTAAAATGGAATTAACTTAAACAGGAGCAGAAAGGGAAGAGGAAAATGGAAGTGCTTGTAGAATAATCGGGATATGAAGGCAAACTATGCCCAGGGCGGAGCTTGAACCAGCGATCTTATGCTCTGAGTATTAGCTGTTCACATTAACAAGCTGCTGCTGACGACACATCTCACTAATTGTTCTTTAATGACAAAACTCTAGATAAGCCATGCATTTGTCGCTGGTGACGATTTGTTATCAGAGGCACAAGAAAAACCAATATGCTGCACATTCCCATTGAAGCTTTCTCTGTTTCTTGATTGTGTTTTACCAAAAGTTCCTGTGAAATGAGCTTTGGTTTTCCATTTCCCTCTTGCAAGTTGATTCCAAGAATTGACAATGAGGTATCGCGTCTCTTTCGTAAATGTTAAGCGACTATTTTAATAGAAATATTTTAGAGACTTGAAGTATGTTACATAAGTAGAGAAAGTGAGTTCATTTCATAAGAAAAACCATATATGTGTTTGTGTGTATGAATGCATACTTTCATAAAATGTATGTGAAATGTATGGTGGCACAAGGATATCATTTACAACTTCTTTTAGGACAAAGAAATTATCTTCATTTTAATTTGCATGAGAGATCTACGAGGGTAGGTCCATAAGTTTCCGGCCTCGCCGATAAGGATTATCGCCTTCACAAAAGCATTATCTGGTGTCATACCTTATCTGTTAAGTAAATAATTGCAGCTGTAACTTTCGCTCCTCTGTGTTCATTTGTTCAGATATAGTTGCATAAAGAAGGCTATGTGTAGAAGATTGTGACATGTTCAAAATGGTTTTTCGAGCTGTTATTGAGTTCTCAAAAGAACAACTTACCGCAAATGAAATTAAACAGCGATTGGACGGTGTATTTGGGGAAGCATCCCCCTCATATTCTACCGTAATGATTGGGCCAAACTTTTTCGAATGGGTCGAGAAAGGAATGAAGACCAAGACCGTGCAGGTCGGCCCTTGGAGGTGTTCACTCCTGAAAACATCGCTCTTGTGGAAGGAGAAATTATGGAACACCGGCGGCTCAAAGTAACAGAAATAGCAGTGAGGTTGGGACTTTCTAAACAACAGTCCTTCGAATTATTCATGAACATTTAAACATGAATAAGGTTATTGAAAGATGGGTGCTTAGACTTCTTTCCTCAATTCAAAAGCAGAAACGAGTTATCTGTTGTCAGGCATTTTTGGAGCTCTGCCGTAGCAATAAGAGAGAAGTTCTGCAAACAATTGTTACATGAAATGGAACTATGGTCCTCTACTATGACCCCATGTCCAAAAGAGAATCAATGGAGTGATGTAAACCTGGCGAAGCACCGCCTCTAAAGGCCAAGGTCACTCAGTCAACCAAGAAGATCATGGCCACAATCTTTTGGGACTATGAAGGAATAGAATACTCTTCATTGACTTCAAGGAGAGAAACTCCACATTAAATGTGGAGTACTATGCTGGCTTACTACACAGGCTACGAGCTTCTATCAAAGAGAAAAGGCGAGGAAAGTTTAGTGGTGGTATGCGCCTTCTTCACGACAACGCGCCTGTGCACTTAGCTCTTGTTGCAAAGGAAGCTGTGAAGAAATGTGACTTCAAGGAGATCGACTATCCACCATACAGCCCAGATCCAGCTCCTAGCGACTATTTTATGTTCTCAAAACTCAAGAAGGTCCTTCGAGGAAGGAAATTTAAGTGTGACGAAGAAGTGATGGATGCCGTTTATGCCCATTTTGCAGGCAAGACTTCTGACTATTTGGGAGGAGGGTTGAAATGTTAATTCAAAGATGTGAGAAGTGTATTGCAATAAACGGTAACTATATTGAAAAGTGAAATATAGTTTTTGTCTTTATCATACCTAGAAAATTGTTAGGCCGGAAATTTATGGATCTTCCCACATATGTGCTTGAATTGAGGGGTTAATGTACTTCCGACTCAGTCGGCAGACGGGTTGCTTACAGCCACCACGCGCCCGGGTTCGCGGATGAACTTCCATTTGAAAACACTGTGCATTCATTCTTTTAAAGCTCGAAAGGGTCACAAGTTCCCTCTGATAATGCTCTCTTCCTTTTAACTCAATGCGTGTGTTATATTAGAAAAATACAAAAGGCGTGCTCCTTCTTCGCCAATGCAACAAAAAGGGGCGATTTGTCCTAAGAAATGGGACTTATTCTGCCGCTACGTATTAGTTCTGAAACCTTCTTCAAATTTCTCGGATATAATTTGTTAAAACACTCGCTGTTCCATACGTATCTAGATCTCCATTTTCTTTGGTAATTATAAAAGCACCTACGTGCAATGAAACTGAAAACGCACTTTGCCTCGGACATAATGATTGCGATAGAGCATCGCAGAGTTTATCTTCCGCATTTAAAAGTTTAGAAAATACAAAATGTTCACATCACGCTTGATCCGAGAAAACGGGCGGGAGGAAGCCGGCAGAACGCTAAGTAGACAACGGCATTTTAGATCTGAATTTACGGAGTATTCTACTCATAAACTTTTATTAATCTATGGCATGCACGCAACCATAATTTTATTTCACTAACCTGGTACAGTAGCGGCTCAAAGTGGTAACCTTCGGTGTTCCCTAATTCCCAACATATTTTGATTATGTTTGCATTCACACCAGAAATTTTTCTGTTGTTAATTTCTGCTCTTATAATGTTCATCTACAGTGTGCAGGTTATTTCTATAGACTCTGATTTTTAGGGTTCGCATAAACAATAATAGCAGGCTGTAAGATCTGAAGAATGTGTGGGCTATAACCATTTATAAATAATTCTGTATTCAATAACCTCCCTCATAGTCTACAAAGAATCATAGTCAGTAGGGGCTGTGGCAGAATCTTGTTGAAAATATGCATATTGTCTCTCAAGATCAGTTAATTGTTCAAAAATATGTGCGAGTATTTGCATATGATACCTCTCCAAATTTACGGTACCTTAATAAAATTTACATTCTATTATTCAATTTGCTGTTATGGCACACCACACACTAATCTTTTCATCATGCAGAGGAATTTCGTGATTTATTCTTGGATTTTCTGTGCTCCAAAATCTATTGTTCTGTGAGCATACCTAACCACCTAGATAAAACCATACTTCATCAGAGAAAATTATTAAATATAGATCAGCAATACCGTCATTAAGTTTAATTTAAACTGGGAAATGAAGCTATAACAGTGAAATAGTAAAATATAATAATCTCTTCAGAGTTGGATGTTTAGAGCACTCTTTATGGTTTCACTTAAATGAGCTTTACTCAGGACATATATTTTGTGGAAGTATCGTCCACATCATCAGCTCCTAAATGACTCAGTGGGTGTTTCATTGTGTTCGATCCCAAATTGAATTAATATTGAAAGTAAAATATAATGTTGATATATAGTTGGTTTGGTGACACATATTTCAATTACTTGGTATTTAATTGCTCATTTCTGCTGATGATGGGAGCAAATGCTCCCAAAACATGAGCAATTAAAAACCAAGTAAGTGAAGTATAAGTGTCACCAAATCAATTCTATATCAAAATTATATTGTATGCAATAAATGCAATGTAACTTAACTTATAAGGATGTTCAATTGTTTATTTTGAAAAATTGAAAATGTTAGTGCATACCTTTTATCATTAAACTTAAACTTAAAACATATAATTTCAGGAACTGAACTTCTTCCTCACAAGACAAGATGGGTGCTGGACAGGGATCAAACCCCCTCTGGTTCATAATTTGGCTTCTTATCCTAATTTTCATCTCTTTTGAAGTGGCTGGTTTCTGTGCCTTCTTCTACATTTTTATTCTTCCCATTACAGTCTGCATTCCAGATCTCTCGGTATGTGCCATGCTATTTTATTTAATCATATAATTTGTAATATTTTGAAGTATTTTAATTATAAGTTGCTTAAATTTTTTTTTCTACAACAATGTTTAAAGTTTAAATTTATACACTTTTGCCAGGTAAAAGTAAGCTTTTATGAAGGAAGTAGTGCATATAAAAGTAGTGCCATTAATCTTTTACACATTGCTATTCATTTTATGCATAATAAAAGAAAAAAAAAAGCAATGTTAAATATATATAATTTATTTAACCATAAATAGTGATTTCAACATCAGCTGAGCATAAGAGAATTAATTCTAATGTTGTAAAATGAAAAATTCTAACTATAGACTCTATTATTCTAAATTATTATTATTATTATTATTATTATTATTATTATTATTGTTGTTGTTGTTGTTGTTGTTGTTGTTGTTGTTGTTATTAAATCCATGGATCTTACAACTTACAAGAAGATATGAAAATAGTCAATACATTGAATACAATATCCATAAACAAACAAATTATCAATTCAAAATATCATCATTGACTATATTCATAAAAACAGAACTTCAAAATAATGAATAAGAAAATGACATGCCACACATCACAATATAACAAAACAAAAATATATAATTAAATGCAACAATAATGGCCTGAGAGTATAACAAATCAATACATGGGAATAAATTATTTGTGCCAATAAATACATGGAACTAATAGGCTTATTGGAGAATTTTAATCAAGCAGAAATTTATAGCATTTGCTATTAAAGAAGAAGAAAATTCCTGGTCATCAGTATAAGATAAAAGTTTCAGTTACCTATTTACTGTAGATGCTCAACAACCAAGGCCTTATCCTTCATAGCGGAATTTGTTGGACATAAAACTCATAATATTTTAAATTGATTTATAATGTTATTTTTTCTTTTAATTTTAATCTGTTGTAGAAAAAGCATTGTTTGAAACTTTCCATAAAGTATCTTTTTGATACTCATGTGATTCTGAAAATTGGCATGCTTCTTTTAACAAAATCCATATTAATGTTAAAAAATACACTCACTTCACAAATTGATACAAAAATAACTGCTTTGTATCATAATGGTATATTTTATCATTCAAGCATTTTGATATTTTATGAACATTGAGTATAATGTTTAAAGCTGCATTGAAAATGGATTTTTTTTCTTGTATGTGATACAACTAAACTCTTATATTAAGCATGGAAATATAAAGAACATAACATGCCATAATATTGCTTATAGAGTATAAAAAAACTGCAAAAAAATACAGATTAGTGAATGTTCCAATAAGTAGAAAAGAATACAAAGAAGAATATCAATACATTATCCACTCAGCACTACATAATGTTTCCATAAAAACTTAGTAGATAAATGATTAAAAAGTTTAAATGATACAAAAATATCAAAGACATAAGTTTGCTATCACAACTAAAAGAAGATATGCAATTCAAAAAATTTGTATACCACTGAAACATGTTCAATAAATTTTAAAAAGATTAAAAAATGAAAATAAAAACAAAAAACAAAAACCAAACAGAAAATAATGTTGGCTCCTCAAAAACAAAAAAGAAATTTGAAAACCTGTACTAAAGAACATTTCATAAATATCTATTACATACAGATAGAAAAAATTAGTGGTGGCAGACCATTTTTGCTCAGAAAACCATGATTTGGATAAAAAAAAAACAAATTTATTGAGACACACTTGCAAACCTTTGGAACTATCGACATGGGAAAAAATGTACATCACCAAAATAAGAATTGTGTTTATGAACTTCAAGGCAGCATCATTGGATCTATTCTATAAATTTTTCAGATTATCTACAGAGTAGCCTCATAGCCACAAAGGCATTTGAAGAACTAAATATTTGCTTTGAAGCTAATAAGCTTTAATTAAACATTGGCTGACAAAATGTTATTCAGTTTAAAACTGAAAGAAATTTGGTATCAGAATTAACTATTATTATACTAATTTCACCATAAGGAAAGTTCCTCACGCCAAGTTCTTGGAGCTAGAAATTGATGAATAACTAAATTGGAAAATACATATAAAGACTATTGTTTCAAAACTCAACTCTGAGAAGTATGGATGGATTTGTGATCTTGAATGGACTTGTGAGGAACTAAAATGCATTAAGATTAGTATATTATGCATATTTTCATTCCATCTTGAGGTATGGAACGGTTTTTTAAGTAATTCTGTCCACAGTAAAAAAGTGTTCATCTTCCAAATAGAAGGGATCCTCTGTGATATTTGTTCTTGACAGTTGTGTACTCTATTATTCAAGAAGTTCAATATTCATACTCCTACTGAAAGAAAATATATTATATTCTCTCATGAGCTATATTGTTGACTACTTTGATAACTTTAAAATAAACTTATCAACACATAATTACAATACTGACTTAAATAGACCAACAAATTAAATAAAAATTTTTCAGAAGGGTAGCTATTGCTCTGCAGTGAGAGTATAAAATAGTCTTCTTCAGCTTCCTTGAAATTTCAATGTAATTCACAGAAAAAATTTCAAGAAAAAATTAAAGACCTTTTAAATATTCAAGTCTGCTATAATATGGTTGAATATTTTAATTCCAGTACAGCATAACTAATAAAATTATCATATTATTCAACTAGATTGGCAAATGCAAATGTTTTTTATTAATATATGGTGGTTATAAAGCTGCATGTCATATATTATATATATATAATAGAGTATTATAAATGGTAATGATATTTTATTATATTCATATGTTGTGTTTGAAAGTTTCATAGGAGTGTAAAGTATTCAATATCCTTAAGCAAGAACAAGAACAAAAACAAACAGTAATAAGAGAATAGAGAGAGGGAGAGAAAAAGAAAAGAAGGGAACAAAACAAAATAATATAACTGATTTACAGGTAACCTAGAAACTCTACAAAAATGATCCAATTTTGCTCTATAGATTTAAGAATGACTCTCCTTAAAGATCTGGACATAAAGTAATTTCATATGCAGATTAATGCAGTAATAGAAATCTTAAAAGCTCTAGAAATCACAATTATTTCAATACATAATGCATATATTATCATTTCTGAAATAAAAATGAACTGGACCTCAATGTCAAAAAAGCTAAAAATATTTATTTCAAAACATAAAGATTATGCCTGGAACTTTTACACCTGGGAATCTTCTTCAATCATCTTTGAATTTGATGAGCTGACTGAGTTAACATATATACAAGTCATAGATAAATACACATTGTGCAGTAAAAAACATATACTAAGTCATCATTAATTTCATAAATAAATACACAACACAACACACCAATGGTAATAACTGAACCAAACTCAACCACTATCAGATCTACATTGACAGCCAGAAGCTGGTATGTATAGACCTTGTTTCAGTCAATGGTAGGATACATGTATTTAGGAAACCCACTAAGTTGAAAAACACTGCAAGTTGGTTCAAAATTCATTTGATCATTCTGTATTTTTTGTTACTTGCGAATCTGTGAAAATGTAAGTACACTACTCTCAATAATGGAAGAATAGTTAAACTTTTCTGTTAACAAAGTCACAATATGTATAAATCTTTTTAAACTAGGTGTTACAAACTCACATTTGGACCTAGCTTATTTTCCATATGCTGGTTGCTTACAATTTATAGACCTTGCCATTGAGATCACAAATGTTTTTAATTACTAGTTATGTATTTCAATGAAAAATATAACTGAACAGTATGTATTTTTCCAGTTTTTGCACTACACTTGACACCATCTGTTTGAAACCAACTTTGTGAGATTTGCAATAAAAGATTCTGAAGTCACAACTCATTTTTGGAAGAAATATGGATATAGATTATCCTTGATCTGTGGGCTGTATAATTAACTTTTCAAATGCTCAAAGTGTTCACATTAATATGTGTTCACAAAGTGATTCAAAATTTGTGTGCAATGCTTTCTCATCTATGGATAATTTTTTTCCCTAATAGTGAAAAAAATTTTAAATTCTAATTTTGCATTATTTATTTTCAAAATTTAATCATTCTAAAGATTACCTAATTACCTCAATATGTGTGAAAATGAGAGAACTTTAGACATTATAAGAAGAGGGACCTATGAAGAGAGTAAATTCATTTTGAGAAGTTTAAACTCCAGTCAAATCAAATTATCTTTTTATTCTCTCACAATATTTCAAAAGCCCATCATTTTTATTTTTATGTTTTAATTGTTCACATATAAAACAGACCCAATGCAGATCAACCTCTTTTTAATTATTTTTCCACAGAATCAATTTTAAAAAATCTAACCAGTGTATCAAACATGCAAGTTATACAGGTCTGTCCTATGTAGTTTGGTGTTTTTGCACTCACTGCTAGGGAAACTGACTTTGCTTATTAATAGATCTACTTACAAATACAAAATACAAAAATTAACAATACGAAATTGAAGTAAGCTACAAGCCATAATTTTCTTGGAATTTACATAGGTCCTTGTCAACAAGATATAGCGCTGATTACAAAAGCTATAATCACCATATGAAATTGGTAATTACTCATTTTGTGATGCTTGCTTGTTGTGTGCATAAGTGAGAGAGAGCAATTCACTTCACTTCACTGGATCTTAAAATCAAAGACAATATCACTGGCATAAACCCTGTTAATTGTAAAAAACAATGGATGGCATGGGCAAGAATAGATATTGTTGAAATTAAGAGGTTTAAGAAAAGATGACAATGTAGATTTATGTTTCATATATATACATATATATTGAGGTTAGGATAGTAAGATAGACTGTATATTAAAATGTATGAACGTTAGGTATTGGAGAGAGGAAATATTGAAAGTAATCTGGGATAATTTACAGCCAGAAATAAGGATAAAAAGAATATTTAATATGACAGGAGAGCAAGACATTAAAAAGATAGCAAAATATTTAGGAAGATTGAGAGAAAAATGCACAAGGAAGATATGAATAATAGGAAAGGGATGATGTAGCTTATACAGTAGAGTATTCTATCACATACAAAGTCATTGTAGATAATCCCTAAGCGCCCAAACAAGGAGATTAAGGGTAAATAGGATTGTGTATGTTAAGCAACTCAATTACTGGCGCAAGATTGTAACTATTATATAAGATTTTTTTTTTATTTTTCTGTTTGTTAGGTTATATAATAGAATAATTGTACATTTTATTTTTGATTGAGGTTGGGAGATACCTTCTTCTGGATTCTGGAGAGGGGAAATCTCAGCAGATCAATACCATGGGCAGGAATGGAGCCAGGGCCTTCTGGACTAGCCAAAGACCTAGGACTCACTAACAGTAGAATAGCTTCATTTATTTTTGTTTATGTTTCATAGTAAATTGAAAATTGTTATGATGATTTTCAATCATTGATTATATATTATTCAGTGTGTTAAGCTCTAAGAGTAACTTAAATTTGTTTAATAAACTTATTTTAAAATGTGAATTAGTAAGGTAATGTCTTAAGATTAGTTGGAATGTTGTTGAATTGTTTCATAATCTTTTAAATTATGTATCTTCTATTAATTTTTTGAAATACAAGTAGATATTATATAGTATAAAACTAAAAAGGCTTTAAGGCATGGAAAAACTTCAGCCAATATAGCAGAATTATTACTTTGCTTCCAGGCACTGACAGATTTACTTCTTAAAGGAGTACAGTTCCCACACTACTGTTGCAAGGCTATGATGGAGTCACGGGCACTTTTCTGAAGACAAGCTGATAATATTTCATCAAATAATCCCAGTTAACCGAGGACTACCAGAATGGGAATATGCATGTAAATAATACTCTTTGGAATGATTTTAATATGAATTGCAAAAGACTTGTATCCCAAAGGCTGCTTTCATGTTCACTTTTAAATAGTGATAGGATAATAATAAGTTGCAAATATAGGTTTGTTGTTTGCTTTTGTAATTTTTTGATAGTGTATATGTTGATTTGTCTCAATAATAGATCAAGACCATTGTCTGGATCATTAACAGAAGAACTAATATTTTTCTACTGCTGTAAACTTATATTTTTTATGCTTCTTGACTTACACTCTACATGACAGGAATGCAGCAATGATAAACTGTCTTGAGTCCCCAATCATTGTATATTCATAATGCAATGTGCAGTACAAGTAATTGTAATATTAGATTTATTCATGTTGTGTTCAGCTAAGTTAATTAACTAACTCCATAATTCTTTCCACTAATGCACTAGAGAGCAATAAAAGATTACATTATCCAGGCCATATATTTCTTTGGAACTTTAAAGACTTTATATGTAACATTTCCTAGTGGACAGTATTTAGAATGTTTTAATTTTTAATTAAAATGAAAGATAAATTTTCTAAATTCACCATAATGTATAGAGCAAAGCCAGTTCCTATTTCCATTGTTTTCCTGAGCAAACTTTTGTGCTATAGTGAACTTATGTTATCCTGTTTAAACTAAAAAGTAAGTAAAATATTACTTTTCTGTTGTTGCTCGACTTCAGTGCTCCTAGCTCCATTGTCAACTTTTGTTTTTATAATCTTGTATGTAGTTCATGTCAATTACTTTAGAAACATAAACAGTGGATACAGATGTTCACAAAATGCAATGGCAGAATAAGTAAGCCAAAGAATGTTGGTACCTATAATGAATAAACAAAATGAGCTAAAGCTTTAAATTCTATGTCTCTGAATAATGAGTGATATATTAAATAGTTTTCATATTCATGAAATGGCAGTGTAATCTTGAATTCATGCTTTTATAGGAACTGGAATATAGCACTTCATTATAAGTTAAGAAAAGATTATTAGACATTAGTTGATTTTGATGCTTTAGTTAGCTGCTTTAAGAAAATTATCAAAGGACCAAGAGTACCAGATACTAATAATATGATATACAGTAAACATAATTAGTGTAAACCGGATATAAAGAGAGTCCCTCAATTTTTGTATATTTTTCAGATTTGAAGATCCATGTTAGCACTGTTAGCCTGGCTAACAGTTTAAAATTTATTAAATTCAATACATTTAAAATACAAAGTACTAGAATCTCTTCTGTATAATAGACACATTAAATTTTGATAAATTTGATAAATGAACACATATAGTGTTCCAAGTGCCTCAATCTTGCAAACTCCTTTGAGCAGTCTCAGTGAGGCTGATGTGGAGAACTATGTGAGAGTATATGCATGCTTATTGTAGCAGTTTGATAATGTGGCTTAATGCATTTCTCTCTGCTAGCATGCTGGCATTGTAAGTGCTTTGAAACCAATTGAGATCTTGGCAATGCACAGTTAAGAGTGTAAAGATTGAATTTTTTGGATTGTTTGAGAATGTCTGCTATATTATAAGTACTAAACAGCAAGTATTGCATAATTCAACAGTAAGTGGAGCATAAGATCATCAAATCGACTCGCTAGATAATTAAGAACATAATAGTTGCTTCACTGTATTGGTTCCAACACGAAATTAAATGTTATATTTACTTAACATTATCTTGAAGAAAAATGATTTTATAATAGATGACTTATTAAGTTGTGCTTTTTTGGGATTAAGTCTTGCTGAGAAGAAAGAAATAATAGATAGAAGTAAACCAACTTCTAATTTAGACAGTATAGGACAGACAAAAAGGAAAATACGTTTTAACAAAGATGGTGTTAAAATGATACATGGATTGTAAGAAATTGTTTTCTTTGATGTGTTGTCTTTATCTTCTTTTTTCAACTTAGAAAAATGTTTGGACAACAAAAGGGGCTTGTAAAATAAATAGTTTTTATGTGCTCAAAAAACAACATGAGCTATCTGTTAACACAAATTCAAGAGATACCCACTAAATTATCATTCATTTTCATTGAGAAAAGCCTCTTGAAAAACATAAAAAGAATTTGTATTTCCACAACAATTGCAGACAAAAATGTACATAAAATGTACCAATAGTAAGAGGAGATGAATGCATATATATATAGAGCAAGAGGAAGCTAATATGTGTATCGCAAATGCAATCTTTTTTAAAATATATATAAAATGGTCCATTTTTCTATTAATTATGTCTTTGTAATGTCCTCAGTATAATAGTTCTTTTACCAAACTTTTAGCATTTGCCTATGCAAATATTTTTTAAAGTATGGTGAGTTAGTAAAATATGAGCACAATGTTACATGCATGTTACTTTAAATACAATGGAGACTAACACTACTGATATTTTGAACCATTTAAAAATAGATATATATTATTATTATCATCAATAACCAAGCTAATAAAACGTAATAGTTATATTACTAATACTCATAATTAAATATTTCTTATTATTTTGTCAATCATATACTAAACAGTATGTACATTGAAATTAAAATAAATAATGAGAAAGTTTAATTTTATAGTCCATATAAACTTATTTACCTCAATTAAAAAATTCTCATCTTAAGTTACATGCAACTCAACAGCTATGGGTCAATGGAGTTGTGGCTCATAACATAAGTGGGAACTAAATAAACAAATTTCAATTTAAGTATTTTAATAATAGATATAAAATATATAGTTAAAATTTTCATAGGATGACCTAAATTGAGATTTAGGTAACATTGATTGCTAATGATGTGAGCTAGGATTTACCAATTTAAAAATTATTTTCTATTAGCCTTTTTGTTGTAGCTACAGTCTTGATCAATGTCTGTAAACTTACAAACAGCCAGTGTTCAGTCTTTGAGATATTTGTTTGCCAATGTAGTAACAATACAATGTTATATTTAAAATTATGAATTTGTTGGCAACTAATAAATGAAAAGATTTTGTTATAGTTTTTTTATGCTTGTAGATATTTAGATTGATTCTTATAACCATTAAAAACAAAGTAACCAAATTACAATGCATATAAGGTGATGCTGTTTTGCTCCTACCAAATGAATAAGTAATTTTTGCATACTGTGAATTAATTAATTTATTTTATTATGAACACATTACTTTTTCCTCAGAAACTGTTAAGAATAATAACTGTAAACTATTTAAAAAAAGATGTACATAATGTATGCAGTCATCTATTTTGTGTTTCATATAGATTAACTGACATTTGAGTTATTATACATCATTAAGTTTATTTTGTAAACTAAACTTAGATAGACTTTGAATTGAAAACTGTTTAATGCATACTGCATCTGTGCATAGAGTTTTATGGCTTCTTGCTTTGATCATGCTAATGTTTAGGCATCGTTTAAATGCTAAATGGCTAGCAAATTACCAAACAATTTGTCACCAATGGACAAAGTTCTTTTTTGGTTGAAGTGCAAAAATTAATAGGCAGCTGTGTATGAAAGGTGATATATCAGTTATTAATAACATGAAATAAAGCTATTTTACATCTCTTCCATATTCCTGGATATGATATAATGAAAACAAGAGATTAAGTATTTGTAGATTAATTGATCTATAAAATGTATCCAAAGTTAAAGAAACTCATCATATAGCAGTTTGCTTTGAACAGGATATAATAAAAGTAACATGGTAACCTGGTGTCTATTTTCATTTGGAAAGATGGGGAAAAAAAAGTTAAATTTACATACAGTGGCATAAAAGTATAGTTTTACTTTTGTTTTATATTTATTGCAAAAATCCATTTATTTATTTTAAAAGCATATGAAGTATGTAAACATAGAAAAGCAATCAAAAATATATCAAAATAAATGTATGAGTATATTTTATTACAGCAAGGGATATCATTATTTTTTTTTATACTTCTGGGCTTCTGCTATATGACATTGGCACTTGTTGATGAATTACCAACCTGTATTTGTAAACACTTTGTTTATGAAGCAGATAAAATTTTAAATACTAAATTTATACCAACAAATGAAAGAAGACACATATTTTTATAACATTAACTTTTCTAATAATTAAAAGCGCTTGCTGAAAATAAAACTATAAAGACTGACTAGGTGCAAAATGTATCTATTTGAAATCTTATATGAAACTTCTAGAACTTCTCATAGTAGTCTTATCTTTTCTTTCTTAGATCATGAATTTTGCACCAGTTAACAGCATTATGCATGACTGTAGGCTGGGCATCAATATATTTTAACAATTTTTATTTCTTACACAAATTTCTGCATAGGTTTAGTTAAAATTTGTTATGAGAATTTTATGACAGCATTATTTAGAATGTTTAATTACTTGATGTTATTTTCAACATGTATGAACTACTAAAACTATTGAAAATAAAGAAACTTTTGACCACATAAATTAACTTGTCATTATATTTAAAAATAGTTCAATTGGTAATATTTTTAAGTCTTATGAAGAGTATATATGTTCAGTAGAGATGTTGAAATACATTAGATTTTTATATTCTTCAACTTTTGAACTTCACATGAAGAACTTGAAATAAATGTGTAGTGTTTTATATGTTTAAATTGAGTTAAAAATGTTAAAGAAACATGAATAATTTTATAAAAGAATATTAATAGTAATAATGCTAGATAATAAAATATTTTATGTAAAACACTGGAATAGAGTGTTTTATTTTTATATAAAATTATAAAGAACATGAACCTTATTTCCATGTACATATAATTCTTAAACCCTCTCTAATTTGTAAGTCTTACAATTTTATTTGATACTGTTTTGAATAAAACAATTATTTGTTTAATATTAGAGTTGCTGTTGCTTTGACTGCATTGTCTTCTCATGGTGTTTGTAGATTGTGGACTGAATACTATAGGTGTAAGTCTGTAGGTATGAATTAATGATGGCTCAAGCAGTCCTTGATGCCTTAAAGCTATCTCATATTCATATTCTCAGGGTAAGGAAAAGCTCCGAAAAAAGCCTTACCTAGACAATTTGATCTGACTGGGATTTCAATCTAGTAGCCACAAACACTAGACCATAGAGCAGTCCATTATTTTTCTACTGCTGCAGCAGCGCCAGCTGAAAAGAAACCCATATTTATGAATAATAATTACAACAAAATTTAACAGAATAATACAATTTTTATTATAATAAGTGAATTGTGGTTCAGCTAAATACAAAATGCAACTAAAAGCTCCAAAGTTACTTGGAGGTTTTTCAGAAGCATGTTAGGAATATGTATTTTTCATTTTTCATTTTTTATTTTTCATTTTATATTAGTTAAACCAAAGGTGCGCATTATTATACACCATTAAATAATAGATACATTATTAAAATGTGGGCTAGAGAATTTAAAATCACGCGCCTTTGAGCTTAGGAAGTACCTTAAGTGCCGGAATCATCCAGGGAAAGTTATGGAATTCAGTTGGCAAAGGCAACAACCGAACAACCAATGGGTAACGGCGGCTAGATTTAATACAGTTTAATGGCATATGTAGCAGCAGAAGCTAAGCAAAGCACTAATGCTGCACTTTTTAAAGTGTTGTAAATTCTTCCCTAGGTGCTATAAATCAAAAAGTGGCGATTTAGCGTTTGGGCTATTTGATTATGGTAAGTTTTCAAAGTGACAACGCGGTATTCCATGTTTTGCAAAAAAAGTAGAATTGATGCACGTGTACAACTTCATTTATATATTATATCCTTTTCAGGAATTAAAGGCTTACGTACGACCACATGTGCACCACCAAATAAGGTTGACAAATCTTCAACCTTATCGGGGCAGTTGCAAGCGAAAATAAAAGCAATGGGTCCGATCACGGTGGCTGATTATATGAAAGAAGTACTAACAAATCCTCTATCAGGTTATTATATGCATAGGGATGTGTTGGACGAAGGCGGAGATTTCATAACCTCTCCGGAACTAGGTCAGCTGTTTGGAGAGGTAAGTTTGTGTAATTCGCTGGATAATTTAAACTAACAATTCGGTGGTTCGTCTCCCGAATGCGTAACATGAATATTATAATTTTATTTTATTTACCACCATGTCTCGCATTAGAAATGCACTTTTTCGCCCGTAGTTCGTAGTATTAGTAGTCCTTACATTTAGTTGTTGGAAATACTGACAGGTTAGGTTCAGTACGCAATGAAGCTATTCAATTTTGCAATAGTTTCATTATTAGGTATGGCACATATGTCTGCAAATGTACTTAACTACCCACAATGGAAACTTAAGTATAACCTATTATCAGAACTGTTACATGCTAAAAGTGGCAGATAAATACTCTTATTGTTTGAGAATAAAGACATGGTATATTAAAACAGCACAGCAATATGTTCACCATAATAGAAAGAAGTACAATCTTGTATGTCAAACATGAATGACCTAGCAATTTTTTAATTGGGATAAAGGTTAAGTTAGGTTTAGTTTTATCATAGTAAGAGTTTACAATTATTTTATTGGGTTATAAAAAAAGATAGTGAGCAAGTGTAAGTTTAGGTTTAATAGCCTTATGAATAATGCACAGAACGCAAGGGATTATCAACAATAAATAGAAAATAATAGGCCATTAGATGTAATTCTGAGCATGAACGTATAATATTATTAAGAAAATTTTCCTTGTTTGTCCATCAAATAATCTCAGATGTTCATAAGACCTATGCGATTGTGGGCTCTTAAAAACAGGTTAAGATTTGCAGTGAATGTAATTTTTCCATGAGTTTGGCAAAGGACAGCAATTGAAATGGTTTTTATGTTCCTATATGCACTTTTCTGTTTATACTATTTTTTCAGTTATAAGTATATTGGCATAAGTATATAAGTATATCACTTCCACTGATGATTTTCTAGTGTGAATACATCATGAAACAACAGTTCCTTTATAACATAGCTGTTCCAATTGAATTTGGTTTTTGCTAAACTTGTTAAATGAAGCATTTTAAGGATTTGGTAGATTGTGGCAATGGGAACAATCAGATGTGGGGAAGGACAAGATTACTTCAGCATGGGCTAAAGGTTTACTGTGAAGATAAAGCAGAAGAATATACTTGGCATTAAAAAGAAAACAAGTTAATCCAAACACTGGAATCTGTGGTAAATTATAATAATCTGATTGGAATAATTATGTCCTTACAATAGCAACTCATAAGTTTCGGTTGTTATGCACATTATTAATGCTTGCCACACAAATTTCCATTTTCATAATGATATAGCCCAAAATGGTGTTGAATAAAGTAATAATATATTGTCTGCATTTTGTTTTGCCCGCATACAGACTGAAATGGCAGCTGGAAGTGCACAGCACCGTTGGCCATACCTGACCCATTTTTTTTAATTTTATTCTGCAATGCTTATATTCTGATAAATTGATTCTATATAAGGGCATAATATTCCAAATTAATTTTTATTTATTCCTCTTACATTTATCAATATAATTACAATTTAAATTCTATAGTACTAATACTATAACTAAACAAAACTAAAACTTAGAAGACTAAGCTGGTACTAGACTGCAGCACTACAGCTATTTTTAACTATAACTTATAATTAAACCTACAATTGCTAATGGTACCCAGTAACAATAATTACATTTACAATGAATTAATTTACAATTTTTATACAATTTAATATCTATAATCTTCATTTCTGTTGACGCTTGGTATCTGGACTGCTCCCTCACTGGAATCCAGGCAAGAGGATCTGTACACCAATAAAGTTGCTGCTGATCTCAAGCAGCAGCTATGCTGGTCCATGGTGCGTTGACAGTGCAGTTTCCTTCTCTTCTCTTTTCCTTTCATTTTCTTTTACTTTTCAACTTTTATCTGTACCTTATAAAAGTAAACATATTGGCCCATCTAGACACTTGGTTAAGAGCACCCAGCCGAACATATGATTGGCAAAGTGCTGACAACATGCCTATCCTTTTTCCACAGAAGATGAAGTTTCTCCTTCCCAAATTGGTGGGCTATAAGACATGCACTTCAGTAACTATGTAATGACAAAATTTTAGCATTTTATAGCAAAATGTTGCTGATGTATAGCTGAACCCCTGCTTGTTCTAACTTTCCAAGGTTTTTGCAGTGTTTGTTCTATCAAGTAGTGATATTCAGTTTTTTCTCTGTCAACACATTAGGCCTGTGTCTTATTTTCTTGTATTTTTGAATTTGAGCACTATTTTATGAACTGCAGATATATCGAGTAGATGAATGCTGGAAAATGTTCTTAAATTTCTGCAGTACATTGAGCAATTGATTAATTTCTTAAAAATTACAGCAAATGAAAGTGCATTGTTGTTCTGTATTAAATATTCAAACCATGGAAAACAGAGAAATGAAAGGCAATAATACGGTAACTGCTAACTGTTCCAAATCTAACACTGGCCTCATCAGCAGTAATATGCACCCTTGACAATGTATGCAGCTGTGACCTGCCAGCTTCAGATCTGGTCTGCATCAAGGGAAAAACGAAACTTACAACCCAATGTTAATAAAAACTAATTAGTTATAGTGTTTTACACATTTATTTATCTGGTTTCCTAAGAAATTTCTATAATCTTAGATATTTGTACAAAAATCTCTTGCTTGCTATTAATTAATAGTTGAGTATTTAAAGCTATAAGGGAAGCAAGCAATAGTGCCAGTTGAGAATTAGTTTGTGCTCGAGTGATAGAAAGAACTGGCAATAGAGTCTGAGACTGATCAACTCTGCGTAACACACAAATTGTATATAACACTTTTTTCAATTCCATATTCTATGTAATAAAAATATATTTTTTTATTCTTGTTATCTTGATTTTACACGAGTTAATATAAGTGAGTGTTAAGTTATAGTATTTTTTATTTTTTGCTATGCAGCTATTGAAAAAAAAAAAATTTTGAAATCAGTTGCAATAGAAAACTGTAGCAGACATTTTAAAATTTCTGTGATTTGCATTAAAAATGATTTCATGTGAAATAGAGGTAATGAGTGCTATAGATTTCAAGCTTTAATACTTATTCAATTTGGAATCAAACACAGTGAAACAGAAGCAGACAACACTTTATTTAGGCCACAAGAGTCCACCCAGATATTTACCTACCCAACTTCTACGAATGATCCATTAGTCGTGAACAGCTGATGATGTGGAAAAAATGCCCATGAAACATATGTCCTGAGTAAAATCTCATTTAAGTTAAACCAGAAAGTTGTTCTAATATTCCAACTCACAGAGATTATTTTCAAGCTTTAAGTAATTGTGATACAGATAATTGATTCTGGCAATATGTTGATTTTTTTATTTTTTGGTTGTTTGTTGCTAAACTTTTTTTTGTTTACTTGTCTGCAAAGAAAACCAACACTGTTGGTACGAAATTTGCTTACTTCCCTAAAAGCAACATCATAATAAAATACTTACTATATTGAAAAGGGGATATATATTTTGCACACCACTGAATCATGCCAAGGAAATTGGCCAGTCTGGTGATCTAGTGTTAACCATACTTGCCTCGTAGATCCAAGGACGTGGGTTCAATCCTAAGTATGGCTACCTTCGGAAGGGAAGTAAAGCCAAGGGTCCCAAATTGTAGATTTACAGCATGTAAAAAACCTCAAGTCAGAAAGAAGAGGTCTCTGAGAAAAATTTATTAGCCATTTCACACCTGAATTGAATGGGATGCTGATTACCGGAGATGTTAAATAGCATCCATAAATAACCCAAACCAGCAACAATCTATGAAATAGGGGATTGGGAAGCAGAGAATGTAGAAAAAGTTGTAATTACTGGGGTTACTAGCTTGCTACCTAATTAGAATTGTTGCAGGGTATTAAATTTCACATATTTCTGGCAATCATTTTCATTTGTTGTTATTATTTCCATTAATATTTAATATGAATGGGGTTTGTAATTATTTCCATTAATATTTAATGTAAATTATACATGTACTTTATCGCATCCACAGTGAAAATTACCAGTGTATAAATAATTCTAATTGTTTCTGTAGTTTATATGTTTTATGATAAAAGTAATAAATATTTGATTTCATATAATAAGTTATTTATGAGGATTTCACTAGCTTTATTCCACTTATTGGACATGTTTCAAAGGCAAATTTCCTTCATTATCAGCATGGTTCCACTGTCAGCTTTCCCGCATGGTATTAAGATGTTGCTCTTTGGATTTTATAAAATTTTTGCGAGGTTACTGTTGTTGTCTTAATGTGTTTAAGGAACACATGAGAAATGTAAAATATAAACATTTGGAAAAATCAGCAGTAGCATACCATTTCTGGGGGGGGAACCATGATTTCCAAAATGAACCAAAACTCTTAAAAGCTCTTCAAAAACCGATAGAATTATCGATGTGGGAAAATATATTCTTGAATAAAAACAAAGAAAATTTAGTTAATTTTCATCTTCCAAACAACAGTAATCTCATCAAAAAGTTTATAAAATCCAAAGAGTGACAGTAGAACTGTGCTGACAATGAAGGAAATTTGTCTTTGAAGCATGTCCAAGTAAGTAGAACAAAACTAGTGAAATTTGAGTGATTTCCTCATTTGTTATATGATACTATATTTCACTGTGAAAATCATAAACTATTCAAATCAATATTTGGTTTATTTGAATACTAATCATCACAATTAATGAACATTTTTTTCTATCAGTCATTATGCCTAATCTTGAATTTCAGATGGTTGCAGTATGGTGTATCAATGAATGGCAAAAAATTGGCATGCCAATCCCATTGCAAATTGTTGAAATGGGGCCAGGTCGTGGTTCTCTAGCAGAAGATTTGCTTAGGGTAAGACAAGTTTGTTTCAAGAAAACTAAACTGAAGCTCAAACTATTTAACATTGATGAATGTTTTTATTCCCAAGGGATGACTCGGTATCTTTGAATACTCGTGACCCAGACTTCATGGTCAACACACTAGTCTGTTGACTGCCTCCTTTATTTGGTAGTAGTGATTGCTGCTAATCCGGAGGTCTTGGGTTTGATTCCCAATCAGGTCAAGGTGTCTGTGTAAGTTTCCCCCCCCCCTTCCTCCAGAATTTTTCCTAACCCTGAATGCCAGATGGCTTTAAGATGCCAAGAACTCTGAGCTCATTTGTGTTATAATTAATTCATTTCATTCATTCATCCATTCATAGGAACAACATAGCAGAGCCCTGTGGTCATCCTAGCCTCAAAATTTTGCTACAATTCTGCCATGCCAAGGGGGAATGTCTACAAGTTCATGAGACATGGGTTGGCATTGGACAAAAAACTATTTAAGTTAATTTAAGATACGATTATGTCAAATTCTAGAATATCTAGAGAACGCTCATCAATATAAAGACTGCTGAACATAAAAATGACATAATTTATGTGCAACATCTCACAAAGTTCCATATGGGTATTTTATCCTTTCTGTTATGCATAAATGATCTAAAAGAGAATGGTCCACATAAGGGAATTAACTTTTAACTGTTTGCAGATGACACAGGCATCTTGATATCTGATATAAAATTTGTATACTAAAAGAAAAAAATAGAAATTATATAACTCCATGGTTCAGTAAAAATAAGTTAGTGCTAAATAAAGAAAAATGTTTAGCTTTTGAATTCCATCATGCAGTAAGTAAAAATCAACATTATTCTAGCATAATTTTAGGAGGGAACAAAGTCAGTGCAAATAAAACAACATTTCTTGGGGTATGGATAAATGATAAACTAAATTGAATCACACATATTGTTGCATTAAGAAAATGATATGCCAAAAAGCATACTTAAACAATTGATGAACACTTCAATACTTAGGATGGTATATTTTTTTATCCTGTACTCTCTCTTTTCTAATGGAATAATTACCTAGGGGCATAGCACTGAACAGTGATGAGTTGAAGAATGCTGTTTTCCAGCATTTTGCAGACAAAGCTTCAGACTATTTTTTATTAGTACTATGTCCTCAAAGCTGCCAATTTTCCCATTTCTTCATCATGTAACTGATAGTAATTCTGTAAAAAAAAAAAGGCATTATGGATTGCAATCATTAGATTTTCATTGTCATAATGTGGACCCTTTGCAAAATGTTGTCATTTAAGAGATTGTCAAAATTACTTTTGGGATTTTGATATGCAGATTTAAACATTTTTATTTTCTTAGCTATAAAATAGGCAGGGAAGATTTAATATGGGATTAAACACAATTTTTAGTCACTAAAATATGAAGGAAAATATTTACATATACAAGCGTCACCCTAAATTTTTTAGAATGATGGACAATAAGTAATCAGAAGCTAAATCAGCTGTTCCCATCAATAGATTTCTAAAGTAGCAACATGTGCAAGTCAACATTGTGTTCCCTTGGCACACCTTGTGTGTGTGAACATAATCATTGTTGGATCACTTGTAGGAACTCAATCTCAAAAGATAGCATTTCCTTGCCAGATTTTATTTATGACTTTAAAGTTGAATTTAGCAGGGAGAGAGAGAAAGGGAATACCTTGAAAGATTGTGCTGCACATTTGGGGATCTTTGTCCTTTGCAAGCAACCATATATTAATGATTTGCAGAATTTAAAAGGGGGACTCTCTTGAAGATGAAGACTGCTCAGGATGGTCCTCAACATCAGTAACATGAAAATGTAATCGAAGTAGAGCACATATGCCTAAGTCCAGGTTCAGGAAGCTGTAAATATTGGATCGACACAGTAAAAAAAATATTGAAAGAAAAGCTTGTCAGGAAGCAATGCAGTCATTGGATCCCACATCACTTCACAGATGAGAAAAAAGAGTATGAGTAGCTGGAAAATGCTGGAAATTTTGATGCAGGAAGGTGAAAAAGCATATTTAACATAACAGGTGATAACAGCTGATATGTGATCCAAATAATAAACAATAATAATTGATCTGGGTCTTTCCAGAAGAGAATCTTCCAACAAAAGTGAAGAGATCCAGAAGCATTGACACGAAGATGATCTGCTCTTACTTCTCAGTTAGCCATGTTGTGACAGCTATGCTTGAGGAACAAAATATAGTCACTCCAGATGGTAATTTACAAAATGGTTGCCCAAGTTTTTGATATGCTGAGACGGAAGCACTCAGAGAGACCTGCATGGAATCCTGCTGCACCATTCCTCCATGTGCACTGCACAGGAAACAACTGAATTCCCGTCCCCAGCCCCGTACAGTCCAGATATGACTAAAAACATAATAATATAATAACTTCATCTTATCATTCTATTAATTATGCCAATTTCCCAGGTTTATCTATTTTAGTTTCTATAGTACGAATATATGGAAATGATTTTTTTAATTCTTGTTAGTTTTTTCTGTTCCGTAAAGTAAAAGAACAACTTCATGGAAGCCCATTGCAGGGCTGCAGTGGCTGCATATGAAGAATGTGTTTATATCATTACCAAAGAAACATGGTACTCAGCATTCACAAAATGGTTTCAGTGAATAGGATGTATAGACTGAGGCGAAGAGTACTGGATAATAACCAAAAGTGTCTTTTTCACTGTTACTGTTTTCATTCAGAAATTGTTCATAAGAAAAAGGTTTATTGCTTTAAATACTTTTAATATACTTTGACTGGAAATAAATAATGGCATATGTTAACTGTCTGCATTAAAAATTAAAATTGCTAATTAATATTTATGAACATTAAAATAATTTCAGAAAATATTATTGTATAATAATTAACTGTCAAAAATTGCTAATTTTTAGAAATTTTTTTTCTCTTCTTTTACAGGTGTTTTCAAAATTTGGAATTGTAAATGACGTTAGTCTTCATTTTGTTGAAGTGAGTCCATGTTTAAGTCGGGTACAAGCAGAGAGATTGTGTGATAAAGTTACAAGACCTGAGCCTAACCCAAATCAGCCATGGTATCAGGTTGGCACTACTGCCAGTGGAGTACCTATTTTTTGGTATAGTCATGTTCAGGATGTGCCACGTCAGTTTTCTTGCTTCCTTGCACATGAATTCTTTGATGCTCTGCCTATACACAAATTTCAGGTAATTGTATCATGCAAAAGCTTTATACCTGTTTGATAATGTGCATGGATGCAAAGTAATTTAGAAAAGGCCTTGAGTTTGACTGGCATAGTAATATTAAATTAGGAATTTTTACTGAATGGTGTTTATACTGGGGTAATGCTGTATGTTATGATCCTTCACAGATTCTCAGCAGTTGAAAGTGGAATATATTTGATGTACATGCATGGAGGTTTTCATTTGTGCTTCACTCCCTTGTTCTTTACTATAGCATTCCTTGATTACATTACAAAATGCAATGTTAATACAAGGGCTTTTCAATAAAGAATGATTGTAATTATTTTTACAGGCATGATTTCTCTCGTTAAAATTTAACCTTACAATATTTTGTCATATTTTGTACCATGTGCACATGGTACTAATTTCATTGTTGTCACTTCTGGTTCTCCCCTTTAAGAGGTCTGTAAGTTGAGATATGTTCATTTCTGCTTGCAGCAAAATGGAAGTAATACACAACAAACAATATGCTGCTCTCAAATTCTGTTTTTGTTTCAACAAATCTTTAGTTGAGGCCTATGCTTTGTTGCAGGGGGGCCTATGAATACTTTATTTTTTCTATAGCATAGCGAAAAGATGGCTTAAAATATTTAAAGAGGAGAGCTAATTAATTTCAAAGAAAGGTGGACCTGGCCCTCCAGTTTGTGCTCTAATGGAAGAAAACTTTAGCACTGCTGCTGTCATTGTGAGAGAGGATCATGGAATAACATTAAGATCCTTTCAGAAATTCTGAACATTTTCTGAATGGACCCACACATTGATAACTGAAAAGTTGCACATGAGACATGTTGGAGTATAGCGAGTTCCAAGATTTTTGATTCCTGAACAAAAGGACATTTGTATGCAGTTAAAGATACAGGAAGATGTAGGGTTTCTTTTAAATTTAATCACTGTTGATAAAACTTGACTACACCATTTTGATACTGAGAACAAACAGCAAAGCTCTGTGTGGAAATCTGCATATCACCAACTCCAAAAAAAGCAAAAGTGGTTGGGTCTGCTAGGAAAGTTATGGCCATCTCATTTTTCCTTATTAAGGAATTGTTTCAGCATGTCATACCTGCACGCACAACTATTAACTAGGCAATACATGATCTTAAAACCATGCAAGTACATATCAACCATAAAAAGGGCATATTTCCTTGCAACAACATTGATATTACATAATGCAAATGGTGTTGCTGAATATCTTGCCAAAGTTAATGTGAAGTGTGTCCCTCACCATTATTATAGTGAAGATTTAGCCCCATATTACCTTTTTCACAAATTAAAGAAAAACATTCATGACGAGGCATTTTCCATTATCATTTATAACATTTTCTGTTTGTGAAGGAGCTTTGGGTTTGTCTATTTTAGTTTCTAAAAGCAACGGTGAAGGCTGTGGAGGCAGTTCTGAAGGACCTGTCAAAAAATGGGTTCCAGTATATCTTTGAAGACTGGCAGAAATGTTGGGATAGATGCATTATATCCAATAGGGAATACTTTGAAAAAGATCAGCAAGATTATGAGGTAGGGTAAAGGTATGTTGCCAGGAACTTATGAACATTCTTTATTGAATAGCCCTAATGGATATATGAGTATTTAACATCATTTTAAAATTATTTTACTATTTTTCTATTGTATTGAAGAGAATGCTTTTTTTGTTACAGATCTTATTATTAGGGAAATATTAGTTAGGTAAATGTGTGCTTATGTAGGAAAAGGGGCCACATGGGAGTTAAGAGTTATTGGTGTTTTAGTATTCCTCAATATTATCTAGTCTTGCTATAAATACTGTTACACGGTTTTAGTTAAGAAACTACAGCAAATTTTGAATATTTTTTTTTAACTGCATTTGATATTTTATTTTGTTGCTTTTTCCTGTATTCGAAACATTAGGCACCGGTTAGTTCTCAGAATGACTCCCTTTTATATACATACCATGTATGCAAGCATAAAGTCTCTTGGACCAGTCATTTATTCCAGCTTGCACTACATCCATCGGGAAATCTACCACTGCTGATCCCGTGGATCATTTGAGACTCTCAATATTAGGGTGCCTTTTCTTGCAATCTACACTTCAAGCACTGACCACATTTTGAAATCCAGGAATAGGCCATTGAGCACAATACTAATATGTAATATTTGGAACTTTTCTATCAAGTCAAGTCTTGGTAGACTTTGCCTTGTAGAATGGAGTTAAGTCTGTTGAACTTCCAGTGCTTCACCACGGATTGTAGCAAAGTGGTTTGGTACATTTTGGCGATGATTGTCAATCTCATGACAGAAAATGAGCTTGATCAAACCATTACTGAGACAGTATGGTTGCTTCTTTGGACCTTGAGAACTCACTCACAAGCTTCTCTGGAAGTTAAGGCATACACTTTCATCATTTTGATGGTTGCAGCTTTCTTCACTATTGAATACTTTCTCATCAGTAAAATAGTTTTCCAGTGACTTGTTAGCGTAATGCCATAGCAGTCATTTGCATCTCTACATCCTCTGCTGCTTCAGTTCTTCAGTTAAAAAATAACCTGTACTGTGACAAGAAGTTCAAGACATTGCCTAAACACTAGGGACATGGATCTCCTGGATATCTTCATCTAATGACCATTGCTTTCTCCTTTTGAATTGAATTTTGCTGAACATGGACAGCCACTGCTTTGACAATAGCTACAATCCTCAGAGCATGGATGTCTGGGTCTTGAACGGTCATCAAAAGCACTGGTCCTACTGAAGCATTGGGTGGTGTGGTACACAACATTCTTCTGATTTTCAGCTTTTCAAGGATTTGGAAAATCATGCTTGCAATTTCCAACCCTATGAAGGGCCATCACAGCAACATTATTTTTATTATTTTTCCTTTCCATGGTTAAAACTCTTGCTGATTCACCTGAGGGTGGTAGTGTCTGGCAAAAAACCTGATAAAGTTCCTTACAAAATATTATACTTATGAAGCTGTTGACAATGGAGTAGTAATATATCCTAAACTTAGGTATTCATTTTTTACATTGAACTCCATTTACTTACTTAGGTAATTAAAGTAAGTAAATGGAGTTCAGTATAAAAAATGAATACCTAAGTTTAGGATTCCTTACAAAAGTTTGTAAGTTTTTAAGGCAAGAGTAAGTACTTGAAATAATAAGAAAGAAAAAATATTATTTCTAAGAAATTTAAATGACATATACTAATAGTAATAGTTATAACAAAAAGCATTTAACATTATGGCTCTTAAAAATGTTATATGCTGTAATTGCAAATAATTATTAATGTACCGCGATTACATTGGTTATGTTAATTTCATATTTACTAATCTTCTCACAGATAGCTAATAAAACTCTGTAAAAGTTTGGAATAATAAATGCACATTTGTTTTCTTTATTTGGTATTAGGAATAACTGCTATAATAACCTGTGTTTATCTGTACTAACATTTTATTCCTGTTCGAATTTGCAGTTTGGACATATAAAATTATCCTTCACTGTCTGATCCCTTTTTATACTGACTGCAGGTGGTACAAGATATTTCTCTCCCTTTTTTTTTTTTTTTTAAGAAAATGTTCTTGGTGTTAGTGGTTTTCATTTTTCTGTCTATCTTTGTCAAATCAGATGTGGTTGGTGATAGAATTTTCTTGCATGATGTAGTTGGTTATTCATTGAATATAAGTATGTAGAATACACGAGTATCCTGTATTAATAATAAAAGGCAAATGACAGAAATGTGTTTATATAACAAAAATTGTATGCACTGTTAAGTGCTCCTTTATTGCATTGGTGTATTAATAAACCTTTTAGTGCAGTCCAATTGATATTATAATTTAATATTTATACATTTTTTATTTAGGCCATGAAGATAGCCATGGTATAAAATAAAAATGACCTATACCAATGACTTTTGAAATTATCTTGGAAGTTAGGAGTCTCCAAATGCCCCTTTTCACGTGACATACACATATAAAATTTGCATTATACAGTCATTTATTTTTCACTGAAGTGTACAAGACATTTCAAACTTTGTTAGCTGATTTCTGGCAGGACAAAAAATAAAATGATTGATGTGAACATATATAGGTGATTCAACTGAACGGATTGAGTAGTTATGTAATTTTGACATTTTATAGACCATAAGTAACGAATTTCCTTGGCATTGTTTTACAATACTATCAAGATCAGCATTAACACTAATTGCACTACAGAGAACAATATGTGCATAAATGACTAACAATTAAAATGCATAATAAGGTATTCATGATGGCTGGTATCTCTTAAGATTTGTACAATATTCACGAATATGGTTTTTCTCAATGAAAACTAGGCCTTATTAAAGTTTAATCTGTAATTTCCTTTAGTGACTTACGACTTCAGGAATCTAAGTTGTCCTGGAGCCAATGAAAAGAGCTGCATCACACGGTTATATTTATGTTAGGATAGAAGTAATAGTGAACAGATAATAGTTTGACTTAATAGACTGTTGTGAACCTTTTAAGGAAAGTAGTGTGTTTGAAAGAAAGTTAACCAACCAGTTGCCAGTAAGTGTGGAAACATGTAAGTTTCACATGCATTATACAGAAATCTACCATCAAAGGCAGCAGGGAATTGCAAATCTCACAGTTGTGTGGAAGATTTTGTGTAAATGGTTATGGTATTATCCTGATGGACTAATTGCTGCAACCATAAAAAGGAAAGTAATTGCAGCTGCATTCTTTCTTGATAGTAAGCAAACTCTTAACAGAAAATAATGATTTTGCAAAATCTTTAAGGTACTCATTGACAAAGACACCCTCCACCTTCTGATATAGTAAAAAACATCAGAATTAGAGGGACGATAAATGCTCCTGCCTCCATGGAGCTCATCTGCAATTTCCCTAAGGTGAAAGAATTGTTTGTTCTAATCAGTGTTAAAAGTGTATTTGTCCTTTCTTTTTCATTGAACAAATGATGATGGATATTTCATATTTGTGTATGCTATAGTAATGACTCCTGCCACAGTTTGTTTCATTCTCTAATTTGTTAAAATAGAACCTGTGCCACCTTTTAGCACAGACCATGCTTGATCTGCAAATGCTTATAAGAAGTTATTGCAGCAACTAGTGCATCTGGCAAGAACTTGACATAAGCTAGATATGTACCATGTTATCATATAACATCTTAATATGTAGAAACAAACTTTTTGATAACTAGAAATGTTATTTGGAAGGTATTATAAACAAGTAGAGCAATAAGCGTGTATAGTTCGACTCAATCATACAATGATATTAATTAAACTTTTTGGTTTTTCTCTCTCCACTAATACCAGTTTTATGTACTGAATTTCATTAAACTTGAGATACATATGTTTCAAATTGTTAACATCATTTGTACTATGTATTTTAATGTGTCATCAATAGTGAGGGAACGTTTACTAACACACTCGTGAAGTTGCCTTAGCATCACCCTGAACTCTGCCCAGTTCCAACGTAAACAACAGCAGGTTTCTGCATTGCGCCCACAAACTCTTTAATTTCCTTCCTATAATGTAATGTACCCTAACTTGTGTCAGGCTAATGCTGATAATCTTGTTTGTAAAGAAATTGTTCCATCTAGTGCTGATTGATACAAAATGGTATCATAGCCCATTTACAGAAACCTGACATTTATTTTTTACCTTAAATGAGAGTTTCCTCAAATTGGGGTTTCAACAAAATGCCTACATTTTTTATAAATCTTTGACTTGACAAAAATAGTACCAAAATACATTATTTATATAGTTGCAATTACATAAATTTCTCTATGCCATAAATGCTGTAATTCAAGATTACAATTTTCTATCATTTGTACTACAATGTCGAAACATCCAGAAAGTAATGTTTGACAGCAACAGAAGAAGTTACTTTGCCTATACACATGTTTGCACAACTCTTGTGTCTCATTTTTCAAAATAATCAAAGCTGGCAGTTTCCTTTTTAGCACTGTTGCATTTTAAGTTGTAACCAAGTTTACTCTCCCTGTAATAGAGTTGCTCTTGTTTAATGATGTGATTAACATCTGAACAATATAAACTGGTAACAGCTTCATTGAATGTTGGTGGTTTTATTTCTTCATCCCTGTCATTGTATCCATCATCAGTCTGCTTCATTTGAGAGAATGAATTTCTTTTTATGCTATCATAATAAAGCAAAGTGGCATTGGTTTGAGCAGTGTAATATCATTAGTCTTTGATTTTGCTCAGTCTGTGACCTTTGTTATTTGAGAATTTTATATTTGCTACAGTCATGTTCAGCTAAACATTTTGTTAACACTAAATGCGAATTTTATGCTAGTGCAAAAAATTGAATATAAAATTACATTGTTCTTATGGAATAATTATTGGCACTAGACATTTCTTGCATTAATGCAGGTTTATGCTAAATCTAGGTCACTCCAAATTGGGAATGTATTGTCGGTATTTATATTGAGATATGGGCCTATATTTTAAACCTTATATGATTCTTAAGAGTCCATTATTACAGAGTTCAAAAAGTTGTGTTTTTTGAATTGCGATTTGTTTTTATATTGTTGAAATAATATTGCACATTAACTGTAAAATATACAGTAGAAGATATCTTACCAGATGGAAATCTGAAGTTCAATGAATTGGGAGTTAAAATTTTTCAAATGAGGTTAAAATTCATATTACATTTATTTTTAGTACAAATTTGAATACAATGCAATTAAATGACTTTTAATTTTTTGGTCTTTCCATTCAATCTTTTATTGTAAGTCCATGTGAATGCAAATTTGTTTATCAAGAATAGAAGTCAAATTGTTATCAGTGCACTTAAAACTTGTTGGCATCATACCTTGGAGTCATGTTTGTGATAGAAATTCAAAAATGTACAGTATGCTGCAATTTCACGCCCTGAATTAAATGGGACTCTAGTGACCAGAAATGTTAAAGAGTGTCCTTTAATTACCAAATCAAATAATAAATAAAGCATGATTCATTGTTTCTGAATATCAAGGTGTTTCAAGATGTATATACTTTCATTATTACCTATGTTATAAAACATATGATGTAATCATGTGTTATGTGCATTATTTCCTTTCAGAAAACTGACGATGGCTGGAGAGAAATTCTAGTTGATATCGACCCTAAGGCAGAAGGGGAGAAATTTCGATTTGTCCTCTCTCGGTCATCAACACCAGCTTCTCAATACTTCATTAAAGTAAGTTTGAAACATTTTAGCATAACTGAGTAAGAGTTTTAATCCATGGCTCTATAAACTATGTATCTGAAGAAGTGACAGATTTTTACTAAAGAAAGGCACATATTACTTTACAATTAAAGTTAACAGTGATGGTATATTTCTTTTGTGAAAAACAATTGTTCATATCATCAGCTGTTAAACAACTCTGTCCCTTCCCTCTCCTGCTTATTAACTTACTAATGTATCTATCTCTTTTAACATCCCCTTTAATCTCCTGATAGAACACTAGTGACCTCTTTCCTCTCATTATAGAATGTAATATCTGTTTGTCTCTATCCTCAAACCTTACTTTAATTTGTTTCAAAAACCAAATCACTTTTTTAACCATACACCACCCATTCCATTCCTTGTTAACTCTTTACCAACTTTGTTTATTCAGTAGAAATCCCCTGTGCCAAACTCCTGAAATTTTGACATTCATTTAATGGAGAAACCTCCGACATCTATTGTATCCTAAACCAATAGCTCAGAACTGTTTCCATTACCCACCCTCTCACACCATCTCTTCCCAAGTTTCTAATTAGACAAAACATTATTAAAGAAGAGTATAAGTTCATATCAAATGTGTACATTCATAATCTCAATACATTATAATTAACATGATGTTTTCTCTATTTATAAGACACTTATTTGCACAGAATGATTTTGATATTCAGAGAAGAGGGAGTATTGTAGGTTACCATTTCCATTGTAAATTTTACTTTATTGTCTTGTAGGTTTAGTAATTTGATAGCATCTTCTTTCCGTTAACTATTGCAAAAATGTCATTTACATAAACAGTTAATGTTTGTATATGTGTACAATCAGGCATTTATGAAATCAACAATTGCAACAAAAAATGCTAAGGTAAAAGCTACTTTACATTTCACGGAACACATGAGAAATGTCAAATACAAACATATGTAGAAATCAGCAATATCATACCAGTTTTTGTTTTGAAAATAACGAATTCCATAATGAGCCTAAACCTCTTAAAGCTACCCAGAAACTGTAAAATTAATTGTTTAGGAGAATTTATTTATACAAAAAATAAAGAAAATTTAGTTAAATTTGATCTTCCATATAACAAAATGGCCTCATCTCCAAATTCATCAGATATACAGAGAAACATTTGTATGTCATGTGGGAAAACTGACGATGAAACCATGCAACTGACTTCAAAACATGTCCAAGTAAGTTGGCAAAAATTAGTGATATTTAATTGATTCTTTATCAAACATTTTTAATTACCCTAATTCTAAATTTAATAACATACTGAACACCATTGAAGAATTGAAAATCATTCAGTATGTTTTGAGCCCTCAATAATGAATCATACTTATAATTTTTCCAATCCATATATACAGAATAAAGAAGAATAATGGAGAATAGAGTGCAAAGGGGTTAGCAGGTAGCATTGTGATAGTTATTAACTGAATTCTTGTGGCGTTTATATGTTAAAAAACAAAATATTTCTTAATAATCTCTTCTGAGTAGGATATTTAGAACACACTTTATGGTTTCACTTAAATAAGATATTCAATAACTTGATGCATTTTTCTATTTCTCTTTAATCAAATTATTTAAAACTTTTCAACAGCCAAAAGAACCAAACATATAGGAAAGGATTTATATAAAAAAACATGAGCATAATAACCTTATGAGTTTTGACATCCCGGAGCAGACAGCACTTTATGTAGGTTTATCATGAGACCACCAGAGTGAACCCGGATTCCTACCTACCTACCCAGCTTCTATGAATGATCAAACAGTCATTTAACAGCTGATGATATGGACAAAAGTTCCAGGAAATATGTATTCTGAGTCATGTAAGTGAAACCACAAAGAGAGTTCTAATTCTCTCAAAATTAGAAGAACTCAGAAGAGATTATTAATGGGTGTTTCACTGTGTTCGATACCAAATTGAATTAATATTTAAGATATTTCTTCCTTATTTCCTCTATTGTAATTGTGTTATTACAATGACATCACAAACAGTGATGAATTCAGGTCAATACTTTTGCATTGCAATAGAAAGGCACTCAGGTGAAACATGTAATGCCTTCTTGTCCTTTTGCTCTAGCAGCTTTTATAGATATATAATGTGAATTCAGCTTTTCAATTATTCTGTAAGTTGTGACAGCAGTTAACAGTCAATGCTCTTAAAACAGGAAGATGAAAAAAGAAACCACATTGAAGTTTCCCCAGAAACTGGAGTGATTTTGGAACACATCGCAACCAGATTAGAGGAAGATGGAGGGTTTGCTTTGTTTGCAGATTATGGTCATGATGGAACAAAAACTGATACTTTCCGGGTAAGCCATATTTAAAACCATTTTTAACATTAAAGGACAGATAAGGGTTTAATTTTGCATTTCTAGAGAAGATATGTCCTGAATTTCAGGCATTCAAAAGCCACAAGCTACATGACCCATTGCAGGAGCCAGGAACTGCAGATCTCACAGCTGATGTGGACTTCTCATACTTCAAGAATATTACAAAGGACAAACTGTTGACATTTGGTCCAGTTGCACAAGCTGATTTTCTTCGAAGAATGGGCATAGATGTGCGATTAGAAGTAAGCCATTTTTATGTGATATTTTTTATATTAATTTTTATTTTTTATACTATGGATGCATTTTTAAATACACTTGTAGATTTTTTTAAAGATTAATATCACATAATGTCTTAAGCATTATGAAAAATTTTAAAAATAAAAATATGGAATCTGACTCGGTGAATCATGCAATAATAATCTCTTCTCAAACTATTTAAACATGCTCTTTCTTATTTCCAGTAAGTAAAGCCAGAAAGAGTATGTTTAAATAGTTCGACTCAGAAGAGATAATCAGTAATTTATTTTAATACAAATTAATTAGCATATCAAAATCTGCCCATGCATTAATGTTTCACTCTGTAAACGATCATAGTAGGTTAGTAGGTATTGCATAACAGAAATTTTTTGTGAAGGGTATGATAGCAACAGAAATTTATAGAGAAATGACAAATACTTAAGGGACTCTGCACTACAATTTTCAACTGCTTAAAAGTAGACTAAAGTCATGCAGTCGTGAAATTTGGAAGATGATTTGCATAGCAGATGATCAAAATTTGTAGGAAAAGTGCTTGGTGTGGTACTGAAGAATTGCCATATTAAGATATCAGAAATTGCTGAAGCTATAGCCATTTCAAGTAAATTGTTATTTCACATTTTGACAGAGAAATTGTGCCTGAAAAAATGATCTGCAATTACTATGGTTGTTTACACCCAGTCAAAAGCAAATCAGTATGCAAATCTGTGAGCAGAGGTTGGTGCATTTATAGATAGATCTAGCTGATTTTATCCACTAATTCATGGCATTGATGAAACAGAGATGTACTATTACTAAATCCTTGAATTTTAGGTTCCAAAAACTAAAATTAGGTTTTTTCATTCCATGTTTTAGATATATATATATATATATATATAGGTTTAAAATTTTTCATTTAGGGCATCTTAGGTGGACCAATTAAATGCAGAAATATGCCAGAAGACTGGGTTTATCAAAGAAGTAAGTAATCTTGCATCAAGACAATACTGTCCCTGATACAGGTGTCAAAATTGTGAAAGTCAATGAATTGGGTTAAGATTTGCTATCACATTCATCTTACTCCCCAGATTTGGCTTCATCAGACTTCCATCTCTGCAAAGCTGAAAAAAATCCTTGTTGGAAATAATTTTCATTTTGGGAAGAATTTAAAGCATCATTTGAATATTTTTCAAGCTTGAAGGAATCTTCAGTTCCATGATAGGATAAAGGCTTTAGAACATATTGGGGCAAAGTGCAATAGTGTCAAGGGAGACTATGTTGAGAAATAACACTTTCAAAAGAGTCAACAGCTTCATTCTAAGAACTTTTCAAATGATCCTCCAGGCTTCAAGTTAATCACATTACAGTTCATTCTTATTTTTAGATGTGATTTTTCACACAAATCTGTGTTTTGGCTAAGATTTCAAGTTCAGAGTGTTATAGGAAGAATTTAAATTTATGGGTGGGATTCAAAATACAGATCTTTGACTTATTCTACTGAAGTTTGGTCACTGCTAACCAAGTAGACTTTAAACAGAGGCTTAACAGTTGTAATACTATAGAGCATCATGTGGTGAGTGCCACTTCTGCATAGGCATTGTTGTACAGCATGCTTGCTGAATTATGATTCAAGTTTTAACGCTTTTGTAAAACCCATTTGTAGAAGTCACCTCTCTGACTCATGTTTCTCTTCAGCAATAGGCTATCCCTAAAGATTTTGTTTGTTTGGCTTACTTTTCGTTCTTTCAAAGCATTTTTAGATATGGCTTGGTGTTATGGGGTAGTAATCCAAGGATAGCAGAAGTGCCAAAAACTCAAAAAAAAAGTTACTAGAATATTAACAAACTCTAAGAAAACTGAACATTGTAAGCCACTATTTGTAGATCTAGAAATTCTTACAGCTATTAATTTATATATTTATGATGTTTTGGTACACATTAAAGAAAATTTCCAAATTCATAATGTAAGAGGTGAAATATACAGATATAACACACGTAACAGCAACAGAATAGATATGCCATATCATAGGTTGTAGAGAACCTCTGGATATTATAAACTAACAGGAATAAAAAATTTCAATTCACCTCCTTTAGAAATAAGTGCTGTAAATATTCAGCTATTCAAAGATAATGGTTAATTATACATCCTTTCTACAGCATACAAGAATTTGAGGTAGAAAATAAGAGTAATATGAAATAACAAAAGTTACAATGTATATAATGTAAATAAGCTGTTAATCTTCATCCATATACTTTAAGCCTCTTTCTCCTTTTTTCTTTTGACAAAGCCTATTGTAATTACCAAATGATGAATAAATTATTATTATTATTATTATTATTATTATTATTACTACTACTACTACTACTACTACTACTACTACTACTATTACTACATAATGTAAGTTTTCATCCAGGTTTATTTTGTACTCCACCTTAGAGCTTTGGCTGAATAACAATGGATTCATTACAGATTATATACATAATTTACAACTAGAAGTTTCTTCTGGGCTTGGAAGCCGTGGTCTGTTCGAGTAAGGAATCCAAACGTTTCATCCCCACCTGCGGAGGACATCTTCAGTGGCTTGGTCTGAGTCTTCTGGGCGAAGGTCCTGGCACAACTGAAATGCCAGCTGGAGGGGTTATATTTATATATGGGCTGCTCAAAGGGGATTGGTTTGGCTGGAGCAGGGGGTGTGTACTCGAAGGGCAGGGCATCTCTGCTCTGATTGGTGATTGATTCACGTGAATTTTCCGAATGTGGGCTTGTTTTATATGCTCTAATATCGGATGCCAGGTTTTGCTCAGTTTGAGAGCCTCTCTCTTTCTGTTGAAATTATTAGGGTGCTTGTAGATTTCTATTGCTTCGCATTGTAATCTAGCGTGGTAATATGGTATTAAAGAGAGAACAGATGTTTCATTATACTGGATAATGTGTTCTCCATCTGCCCACATTGCATGTTCTGCGACCGTGGACTTATCCGGATGGTCCAGATGGCAGCATCTCTTGTGTTTGGAGATCCATGTGTTGGTGCTTTGTTGAGTGGTGCCTATGTATAGCCCGGAAGAAACTTCTAGTTATATGTCTGACTCCGGCTGTGAAAGCTTCCGACTACTTATATACATAATGTTTTTTTTTTTAGGTATTGCTTCGAAACTGCACTCCAAAACAGAAAGAAATCTTACAAATGGGATATCACATTATGATGGACAATGATAAAATGGGTGAAAGGTTTAAATTCTTCTCCATGTTTCCATCAGTATTACAAGACCATCTGGCAAGATTTCCTATCAGTGGCTTCTCTGATAATTAAATAGGTAACAACATTGAAAAAAATTCTTAAAAATGATATTTTTATCTCAGTGATAGAGAGGTAGAAATTAACATAAATCATTAGTTTACATAAAGCTAGAAAGGTGTAGATTTGAAGTAATTTCTAGGACATATCACTTGCATTTGAAATATTGAATGTATATGATTTGCTAATTCAGACTGTGTTTTGACAGGCAGGTTAATGTTACTTTTGAAAGCAATATTTTGTACACTGTAAGTGTAAAAATGTGTTTAATGAAACTCTGAGGTGCATTAAATGCACACAAATATTTTTGAACCATATGAAATGGATCATATGAGATATGCCCAATAAAAAACTACCACGAGCGTAAGCTCAGCCAACAACAGCCAACTTTACTAGAGCGCAAGCTCTGTCAATACTACTAATCAGAGCGAAAGCTCAGCGAAATATACCGACAAAAATTTATGTTCTTTAGATTTATTAGAACTCAGAAAAGCTCTCCTTAAGCACAGTTGGTTAGTGCATTGATTCCAACCATCTAGTATGCAGAAGGCACAGGTGCTGTTATGTGTTAGGATAAAGCAGAAAGGTTTGATGCTTTTTATCAGAAGTAGATATGTACCCATATCTAAGATTTCATTTTCCAAATTCACTTGGCACAAAAATAATTTCTTCTTTTCACTCACTTATTCATTTACTGAAAAATATAAAGTATAAAATGACCAAAAAAATTCTGCCCATTTCAGAAGAGGTATTTCAAAGTATCTTATTTGGAACAAATATCTTCCTTTAAAATTAAGTTCGTGTCAGAACTAATACAGTGAAGCAACTAATATATTTGTAATTAGCTAGTGAATCCATTTAACATTCCCCACTTACTGTTGAATTACACAGATGTTTCACTATCACCCCCATTATCAGCTCTATCTTCATTATTAAATATAGACATCACTATTGGCAACTTTGTGCCAAAGCGATGGAAGACTATGAATTTAATTGTGATAGAACTGCTTAGGGCAGGAAGCAAAAGTCCATTCAGTGCAGTTTCCTAATTGGCAAAGTTTTGAAATTGCTGTTTAAGATTATTATCCAAAGAAAGGAAATAGTTCAGAATCTGGAGAATATGGTGGAATACTAGAGTTTCCCAATCAATAGGAGAATACTGGTAATACAAGCCAACTTAGCTTATGGGATTTTGCATTATTATGTAAAAAGAATATCTTTGTGATTCATAAGTGCAGGCTCCAAGTTTTCAGTTGTTCATGCATACATTCCAGCTGCTTAGGGTATACAATGTTGATGGTTGTTTGGCCAGTTGCAGCAATGCATGATTCACAGTACCCCACACAGTCCACCAAACACAGAACTTTACCTTCTTTTGGTACAGTGGTGGTTTTGGTGTTTGGGTAAATTCATGGGGCACCAACCATAATGATTTCTTGGGGTTTTGTAAATGATCACTTCTCATTACAAACCAATTGTTGATGACTAACAATTCAAAACAGGCATCAGCATGTGCTACCTTATGAGTCTTTGTCCAATTAGGTGAAACCTAGTGCCTGGGTTAATGTCTTTTTCCTAAAGATAGAGATGTAGTGGTATAGTTTGTGTATTAGCATTGAATTGGTGTACAAAATCCTGACAAGTCTAGCTGTGTTTGCCTCAATAGTTGCTAAGAGAGCCTTGTTAGCCATTGTTAGTATTTATGTCCATGGCTTGTCCTCAAGGATTTCAGTATCTTCCTGAAACTTTGCAAACCATCATTTGTTCATTAGCAGTATCAATACTGAAGGCTTGGCATTTTTTCACTGCATTGTTCCTCATTTTAAATTCATAGAGGATGTAAGCTTATATAATCATCATCAGAATGGTCATGTTTTAACTGTGCTTCTTAGAATATATGGATAACACCAGGAAAAATTTACCCTGCCAACTTAACAGTCTCTCAGCAACAATTCATTCCCACTTAAACTTTGTTATATACAGAAGTGTTGTAAATGCTTGATATTTAATCACTGCAAAAAAAACCAAATTCTCTTTTTTGATCAACTATATAATTGGCATAGGACATTAATAGAGTGAAACCTTGATGCATCATTTTGAGCAGAATGGAGTAATAATAACCATGAAAGCTGTAATTAGAAAGCATAAAAAACTGCAATTGAGAAATAATTAAAAACTTATATTCATATAATTTTAAAACATCTAAATGTAGTTGTAACGACTCATATGAAACTTTTTGTCAATCTTTATATTTATTATGTTCAAAGAATAATTCTTGAAATTTAGAGCATAATCATGTGCTATCACAAAGTTGATACTTCTGTTCTAAATTGTAATTCAATAAAGTTTGGATTGCATACCAGCAAAACTGCTGAAATTTTAAAATCTGCTGAGGACATACTCAAATTTTTATAAACGATTCAGTGTGTATATATATTTAGATACCTGGAAGAACAGTAGTATGGCAGTGTGTATTATAAAATAAAATCTTATCATAGTATTAGCAAATGTTTTTTAATAATGAAGTGTTAACAAGTTTGGTTTGTGCAGTGTGAAGAAAATTTCAGGAAAGATTTCTTTTTAACATTTTATGTGGTTTAGCAATCTATGATCATATGATGAACAAATTTCATTTAGAAATAAAAAGTGCAATGAACTATTCATGAGGACAATTTAGATGATATGGCACATCACTTGAAAAATTCTGTATATGAAATCCCTTTTGAAATAATTTGGATAGCATATGTGTATTTTTTGCAAAAAAACTGAAGTGCATATAGCTACCTAGATCCTCGCTTGTTACCTGGGTGGTCAATGGGCATAGCTGTGGGTGATTAGAGTGGAGCTTGGTTTCAGTAGCTTGTAAGAAGAGACAAGCATGGCAATGAATTCCGATAGTAAGAATGACTTTTTTTTAAAATTGTAATAAGGTCTATCTGCATTTTATTAAACTCCATTTACTGTAACCCATAGTAAATGAATTTCATCATTAAAATATCAAAGTTTTAAAAGTTTTCAGATAATCTAGGTGTGTTTTATGTAATTTGTACAGTTTTCATCTCTTCTCTTAACAAGAGTATCTCCCTGGGAAGTTTAAATTTATAATTTTACTTTTTATAGGACAACATATATCAAACTTGTAAAACTCATGCCACTTCTCATTAAGGGAATGTATGCTGTAGACTCTTTACCAGTTTTGTTCACTTAATATGTTGATTAAATTGTTTATGCTTGTTTCATTAACTAGCCTTAATATTTTTTCTTTCCTGATTATTTATTTTTTGGCAAATGAAGTCTATTAAATCAAAAAATTGGGCATAGTGATCTGACAGGTAGGTGTTTATGACATGCACATTTATTTTGTATTTTTTAATATTAGTTGAACATAATCAGTGTTACTTGAAGTTAAAATAGTTGCCTTTGTAGGTTCACAAATCATACTTTTAATATTGTAGATATTATAAAGTTCATTCATATTTTTATATCCCCTATCTAAGAAGTTGTTATTTATATTTAGATCACCTGCAATAATGTCTTGTGATATATATCTAGATAAAACTTTATTTAGATGAATTAGAAATTCATCTATGGAAGTACTTGGTGATCTATAGATTCCAAAATTAATAATATCCTTCTGACTGGTGTGTATTACAATACCAGCAATTTCAAAGGTTTTTTTCTATACAGTGTATTTTTTTAGTTTAAGGTCGATTGCTCCAGCATACTATGTGTTTATATATATATATATATACATACATATTACAAATCCGCCACTTTTTATGCACTTCTTGAAAACTTGGCAATAATGTTGTAGTTTTCTACAATATTCAGTGACATTAATATCTCTACTTCTCATATTCCTTGTTACTTTGTCTGAGAATTTTGTTCATGCATTTTCTCAGCTTCTGTATCTGTTGTAATGGATTCATTTACTCGCCATCTTTAGATTTATTTTCTCTTAACATTTCTATTTTCTTTTTCTGTTGAGGAATTATTAAGAATTTCAGAAATTTGTACCTTACTTCATGTCACTCTTTCACACTGATGAGTTACCTCATCAAGGGAGACTTTTTCTGTCACGTATTTGCAACCCTGTATAAGTACTTGTGTATAACTTTTGCTCATGCCATAATAAACCAATGTTGTCCGGTTGTCTGTTTTTCCTGCTTCTTTATGAAGGCTGCCTACATCCAGCCTTCTATTGGTGGCACCATTCAGCAGTATGTACTTTCAGTTGTACGAATTAGATTTTTTTTATCCCTTGTTCACAAAAAAATATAGTTGCCATGACTTATCCCTTGTAGTTGCATTCATCCATCTGCTTTCTCCAGGTGTTATTTCATCATTGCTGCCTCTTCCCCTCTTTGTTTTGTATGATGAACTTACTGATAAGCATCTTTTGGTAGGAATTTAAAATTCATTGCCTGTTTTTTGTGTGTAAAAATGACACCATTAGTAAGTTCATCAAACAAGCTACAAAAGGGAGAAGAGAGGGAGACAAGGAAACAATAGTTGGAGAAACACCTGAGGATGAACGTGGTTTCATTAAAAATATGACAAATAAATAAAATGTTTGATGAAGTTCCAGTGTCAACAATCCAACCAAATATTCTTATTTTTGGGGAATCGCTTGTTCAAATTTCAAACTTAGCCACAAAAGCTTATGAAAGGTAAAATATTTTATTAAATTATTTTTAATGGAGAATAATATACTCTGTCATGAGCTTTGTTGCTGGCAGCTTGGATAATTAAAATTAACCTATTTGTACATATTACAGTATTAAATATTCTGTTGACTTGAATGGATCAACAAATTTACTAAAATTTTTCCAAAAGAACAGCTATTATTCTGCAGTGCAAGTATATAGTGCAAGTCTTCCAGCTTCCTTGAAATTGCTATGTAATTCACAGAAGTGCAGGCTTTTCAAGAAAAAATTAAAAACATTCTGACCCTCTCAGTATGGTGATTGGAGATTGCCTCTTAAAATGAGAACCAGTGTTTGCTGCATGTTATTCCAGGTATCTGCCCTTTCAGCAAGATAGCAGAACTCTAAATATCTTACAGTTTTATCTATGATTACTGACACATTTAGGAAGAAAGTTCTGACTTCCCATAAAGGAGTTCATAATATTGCTAAGAAGGAACCTGTTGGTGCATTGACATGCTTATTATTCCATTGTTGCTATCATGCCTATATCATTAACCTAACAACAGCTCAGGAACAACAGCCTGCATAAGTTTACATAGAGAAATGCAGGATTTATGAGCCCATCATACCATAAAATCTGGAGAATTATCATTGCATCTCCATAGAAGTTATATGGCTGATAGTTAGGGCTAGAGGTGTCTTTGTAAACTTATGCTTACAATTGCATTTAAACAATACTTTATTTATGACATTTCCAATGTTATCATTAAAGATTTGCTGATATTTATATACATTAAGAAGTTGGTATTAAGTGGCACTGCTTCACTAACTGGTAAATTAATGTCCCCAGCAGAAGATGAGAGCAAGTCTGTTGAAACATGTTCTGATAAATTAATCAATTAGTGAAGTAGTATCCCCTAATACCAACCTCTTAATGTCTATAATTAATCAACTTCCACTATTTCCATTAAGTATACAATTACAGGTTCACTGACTATTTTGAAACATAGAGAAGAACCTGAAAACATTAGAACTGATGTATTTGCTATTTATTTTCTTGTTCAATTTCTGGTTATTATTTTTTGTTTGCTTACTGTTTTCCCCCCGTGTATTATATTTTTTTTAAAGTTTATTGTGTTGTATGCTTTGTTCTTGAGGACAGTTCTTTTGTTGGAAAAGCAGGAGGTCCTCTTAGTAAATTAAATACTGCCCTCTATAATATGAATTAATATTTATTTTACTTCCAGCATAATTTAACTAATGAATTTATCATGCTATTAGATTAGGGTATTTTCTAAATATGGTGAAGGACTTTTATTAAATAATAAGTGATGGTTATGAAACTACATTGCATACTTGTCATTGTACAGTAATATACTTGGGGGTTTATTGAATTCTTATGTCATTTGTTTGAGTTTTATAAGTTGTATAATGTGTTTAATATCCTTGAACTTCACTTATCATTGAATCTCATATGCTACAACTAATACTACTGAAATAATCACTGTTGCAGTAAGGCTATCATATTTTAATGAATATTGATGTGATGTGATAAAATAATTGATTAAGGAGCAACAAAACCAGGAAGAAGGTTTATTTACATAATAAATTACATTTGCAGAAAATCAGCAGTAATAATGATTCATCGTTTCCCTTCAGTTAATTATAAATATAACAGAAATATGGTAGGATTAAAGGAACTTAATTTATTTTACTGCATGCTTTAGCCCAGCACACTTAATATGTAAATTATAATATTTTTGTGAGATAAAAACCAATGGTTTTAGGCTTCATTACTGTGAACATATTGTAAATAAGATATAATTTGTAACAATTTCTGAAGAAAATGCTACTGTAATTATTACAATAAAATATTATGTTATAGCCAATAGATATCTGCATAATTATTTTTTCATGTGAAACATTTGATAGAATATCCATAATGAACTTCTATTTTAGAATTATTATTTTTAACACATTTCACATGTATTCATTTTTATGAATCTTCAAATATTCTGTATGACAGTTTAGATGCAAAGCCTTCCTAAGAAGCACAAAATACTGTTAGGCTATTTGCGTTAAAAATCTCATAATATATCACTCCCAGCATCTTTCCAACTTAAGGTAAGATTCTAATCGAATATAATAATTTAAAAAAATTGGAAGTGGAAGGAGCTTTTTTTGTTAATTGTATAATGTTCTGCCAAGGTCTTTCAAGATGGTGAATGCATTGAATGAAATTAAACCAATGGTATGGCTGCTTCTAGAGGATGCAACTTTGTATTGAGAGTGGACAAGACTGCAAAAAAGAAACAGGCAGAATGGTGTGTCATGGCATTTTACTTAGTGGAATCCCAAAAATTAAATAGCTTCCCTTGAATTGGTTCATTTTACAGAAATGTTGCTGAAAGGAGTAACATGGAATCCTATTTTCTGCTCTGTTTCCTCAAGGAATTTGAGAATTTAACTGTTCTAGGAGTTTATAACAAGGAGTTTGAGTATAACTCAATATATTTTATCTCATGATGTACCAAATTTTGTGTATATGCTATACAGAGCCAAGATGTCATTGGTGAATTGAAATTAGAACTTCAGTTCTATTATATAGGGAGTTGATGTTGGCATATTTAGCTGCACGACAAATATTTCTCTTTATGATATATGCTGTATAATAATGTAAGTTTTTCTATAATCACAGTACAATGCACACAGCATACAGTACAGTCACCATTTAGGATGGTAGTAAATTGAGGAGGTTCATTGCAGTGATTAATATATATATACCAACAGGTAAAGTGACTGAGTTCCCATTTTGTGCTGCATCCTACAGTTTGTTCACATTCTAAAATGCATGGGATGCACTCTGCTTTTCTGACATTTTTCCTTCTGCTACTTCTACTTGGTGATAGTGTTCAAAGTGTTAAAGAAACACCTAACTTAATTGCAATAAACTTTTGGTAGTGGGTTAGTGCTGGAGACCAAAAATTTGACTTTCCTAATGATGTCTGGAGTTAATTGTAAATTGCAGGTTTACTTGTTTCTATTCTTTGGAATCACTTCAATGTACGACTTTCCCTCTGTATTCTACCATTGTAAATTTGCCAATTTGACACAGTAAAAGTTTGACAGGATGGACCTGATGGACTTTAAAGAGCTTATGACTACATTTTCGGTGATAACTTTACCCACTGCATACTCGTATAATGGATGCTATTTTCGTAACATTTTTTTTTTTTTTGATTGATTTATATATGGACGCTCTTTAACATCTCAGTTCATCAGCGTCCCATTCAACTCGGGGCGTGAAACGGCCGACAAATTTTGCTCAGAGGCCTCTCTTTCAGGCTTGAGGTTCTTTTTCGTGCCGCAAATGTACGACATGGGACCCACGGCTTTACTTCCCTTCCGAAGGAAGCCATATTTAGGATTTTTACGCCCAAAAAAATCCATCGGTCCTGGCCAGGTTCGAACCCGCATTTTGGGTTTAGGAGGCAAGTATGGTAACTACTACACCACCAGGACCAACTTCGTAACAATGGAGCAGTGAAATAATGCACATAGTGCATTTGTAGTGTAAATTTTGTTCAAAATTGATAATTTGGTTGTGATTATGCAGCAAAATTATTCTGTTGGCATTTCATCATTTCACATCATGGCCCTGTTCCAAGCCAAAACAGGATATTAAAGATAAGGCACTTTTGAGTTATTTTTTATGCTTTTAAAAAGAAACCACCAGGCCCCTTGGACAATATAAGAACTCATGGAAAAATCATGACAATGAGACAGGTGCTATTAAGTAGCCCTTTGTAGTACTGGGCAAAACAGTTGTTTTTACACAACGGTTGACACCAAAATAGTGGCATACAGACAATAGTTTTATAAAAAGCTGCAAAAATCTATTTGTTACTCCTACCGAAGCTACAGCTGCATGCTGATGAGAAATCCATTGTCAAACATGCACCTGCAGGCAATGGTTTTATTTATGTACAGGGCCCTGTTTCATAAAAACTGATAATTCAGCTGGTGGCAGGCAACAGTTTTACAAGTCAATAACTGGACAATAATCAGTTTCAAAAAGCATGTCAAATTTAAAAAAAAATTGTCATGAGAAATTTGTCATATTTGTTTTATGAAACATAATATTGCCACATACAATAGTGACAAGCTGGCATATTTATAAAATTGTCAAATAGATTTGGCAGGAATGTTTGTTTACCTGTCTTAGCATGTGCAGGCAATACTTTATTGCAATGTATGATATAATTATAGCCTTAATGTGACATATGATATAGCTAAGCAATAATGAGCATAAGTTTGTAAAAAGTTTTTTCCCCCTCCAAAATTAACAATGCAAAGTACGCTTATTATGTTTTCTTCTATGCTCTTATAGCTTATCTGATATTTATTTTGTAACTGTTGTCAGTCATAGCTAGCTTATTATTGTTGCTTGTTTATGTTTATAAAGTGCTAATAGTAATAATTTCATTAGTCGAGGTATTATCAAGTACATTGCACTTCGTCAGATTTAATTTACATTACGATGTAATATAATGTAATTAATATTATATAATAACAATGCACCCAAATAAATATTAATGCTGTGTAAATAGCAATGATCTTAAATGAATATAGTTACTGCTTCTACGATTGTAGTAACATAGTTATTTGTTGACAGTTTTGTTGCACAATTGTCAGCTTTATGAAACAGCAATTTGCTATGTGACAAGCTACAATTTTGTACCTGTCCTATTTGATATCTGTAGGTTATAGAAAGATATTAGATGTCACTGTATACTAACAAACTTGTAACACTGTCATATTTGTCAACTCTTATGAAACAGGGTACAGTTGTGAAATATAATTTATCATTTACCAGTGTATTACAATGAGAATGCACAAAGCAGTGTTACAACTACCCATGTTATTTTTAGGCAACAATTTCATTCTAGAATAGTTGTATTCCCAAAAGCGTTATATTTGTCAGCCCTAGCCCTTGGCAATTAGTTCAGATAACATGCACTTCAGAATGTCGCCTACCCAATTTCCAGATCTCAGCACATTCAACCACTTCCTTTGTGGTTATTTTAAATCTCAGATCTACATTGATAAAACCTAGCTACGTAAGCAAACTTAAGACTGTTTATAGGGGGAAATAGTTCATACGAGATGTGTTGAAAAAGTCGTGTGAAACTTGTACGGCTATCTAGAAATGCTGGGGCACATGAAGAAATGAATGAGATAAATTGTATATTCAAATAGCATTATATTACCTACTGTAAAAATTGAAGTTAGATTTCCTTTTATTAATAAGTCAATGTGCAACATGTATGTATAATATTGACTGATTTGTAAAAAATATGGATATGCACCACTGCAACACTATTATTGCAGATTGGACCCAGTGAATGCAAACAGACTTCCATAGCAGTCTTAATGAATGTCAGTATAGCCATCTCTCCTTATGTATATGCTTTCATTAGAGGCAATCACTGGTTAGCTCCAGCAACAAGTTATTAGTATACTACAGAAAGTACTTTTGAGTCAAAATATGTAATAGGAAAATAACAAGTAAAAAATATAACACTTTAAATTGGATCATTTTATCATTTTTGAAGCTATAAATAAAATTCATTTTATTTATAGCTTCAGTTTATTATGGAAGCTGCTGCTTCCATCATCAGTAATTGATAAACTGAAATCTCTTTGAAGAATTAAACAGAAGTTATTAACACTGAAGCAACATATCATTTGATCTTAGCAATCGGCATAGTAACCTATTATATCTCTTGCCATGCAATATATGCTGGAGTGTGCTAGTCATGAGTTTCTGAATGTAATACAGCCCAGAAACCAAGGCTTTTAGACATATTCCAGAAATGCTGCAACCAAATTGCTAAGTGTATGGAATTTCAAAGGGGTATACCTCAAGTATACCTCAAATATCTTATTTTCTTTAAAGCTAATTTCTAAATTATCTTGTAGATAAACATTTTTTATTTACGGATTTTCTTTAACAGCTAAGGTCATCAGTATCCCATTTAATTCATGGCTGTCTTGTCATTCAATTCTGTCTTTTCTGACTGAGGTTTTATCCAGATTTTCTTCAGTTTGTATGATTGGAAAGTGTCGGGAAGGTACCCTAAACTTAGCCTGGAATGGCTCTTTTTCAAAAATCCTTTATGAGTTTATAATTTCATTTCATGCATCCGCATCCACTGCCTGCAATGCCACAGTAGTGAAAACAGGTATTCAACAATATTACAAAAAGAAATCTTAATAATTCCTGATATATACCTACTTTTGATATTAAGTGATTCTAGGTGCTTCAGCATATAACTTAGCAAACTGCAGAATGAATTTTTTTCTTTAATATTCAAATGACTGTCCTCTTGATCCATCTGGCCAGGCAGTAGTCTAAGATTTGTTCCTTGGTACCTACTTACAAATTTTATAAGCTAAGGAGGTCTGCAACGAGCTTCACCCAGCCACATTAGGACAACTGGGGAGCAACCTGATAGAGAGAGAAGTAAAGCATGGGATATGTAATAGCTGCTTCATGATGAAAGGATCTTGTCTGTGATGATCCATGCCATGCCCTCAATGGAGTATAGTGTAAAGATTACTATCATTTTAATGTTAAGATTGTTTTGTTCGAATACCCCATTTGGTATATTACTCCCAAAAGATCTTGATACCTGCTTCTTATCTCCTTGCTGAAGGCATTTTTCATTTCTTTAGGCTTTTACTTCGTGAGTTAAGCAGTTTTATAGTCTTTTCTTTATCTTAAACACTAATGAAATTGTGGTGTTTAATATTTGAATACATACTCACACTGCTCTTATTTCATTGATTTCAATTTCTCTATAAGGTTTATTTAAAAGCATTTAAAGTTCAGGTTTTTCCCTTCTTGTGTTTTGTCATTTCATTTATTTAAAATTGTCTTATAATACAGTAACAGAATAACACATTTTGCAGGACATCAAAATATATACATTAACAAACATTAACAATTATATATTTACTACTTGACTAACGACTGCAAAGATTTATGAGAATGAGTGATTTTTTCAAGTTCTGCTGAACTGAACTTGAGCACAGCAGCAATGGCATTTAGCATGTGCCTCTTAGAGTTTGCATCATTTGTGACCAGAAAACTTAGCACTACATTTTTCAGATATTCGAGATTTGCTCCTTCTCTTGATTGGCAACGCTGCAGTCTGTAACAAAAAGAAAAATATTCCTGTACTCTTACAACCATGAATCTTTTAACAGAGAATGGCAAACAGTAAACACGTTTTTGCTTAGCACCACATATCTGAACTATTTTCTTAAATAAGTTTTCCGTAATAAGACTTGGAATTTCAATGAAAGAGAATGTTAACTCTGAGGGTAATTTTAAAAGTTCACAAAATAAAGATAGACTCTTTTGAATTTAGCAATTAAAGTTTTTCAAGAAATCAGCAGCTTGGAATATGATTATGTTTTTACTTGGCTGATTTCTCAATAAATTTTACTTGCTAATTCTAAATGCCGAAAATGCCTGAAATCTATCTTTTGAAATTGTTGTTGTTATTTCTCAAAATAGTCTTCTTTGACATTAATATACTTTCCCAATGATGTTCTAAAGCTTTTATCTTATCATAGAAATCATATTCTTCCAGATCTGCAAAATACTCCTTAAGTGTGCTTTAAGTTCATTGGGTAAACATTTCTTTCCATCAAGGAACTTTCTCAGATTTAGGGAGAGGTTTAAGTCTGATATAGCCAAATCTGCAGTATAAGATGGATCTAGTAGCAAATCATTCCCCAGTTCACTGATTTTTACAATTGCAGTCATCTTGATGCTTTCATTTTTGATGAATACTCTTTTTTGGCATATATTTTGCCTTTAGTTGGTTTAAAAGCTTACCATAGCATGTTTCATTGGAAAGATAATCCATTAGTATGATGATGCTAAAAAAAAATGTATTGCTATCAATAGACTTGTCTATGCAGTTTCAGATATTGTCAAAATCTAGAGTTAACAAAGTATATATAACTAGAAATATTAAATGGAATTTTTACAGTGAAACTAATCATATGATTGAAATCATTGTATGATTGATCAAACTAAACACTCTTATTGCTCCACTTGTCTATAATTGTAGAACCGGTTTCAAGGACCCTTGTCCACATGATCAGCTAAAACATCTGCTGAATACTTATTATGCTAGGGGAATGTATATTCTGCTATGGAGGAAGTGTTATGAACTTAAAGTTTACATTTTCATCCCAGAAGTGTAGAAGTTTATTAAACTGTATTTGTAAATGTAGATTTTTTTTCCCCATATTGCTAATTCTGTAGATCCTTGTACTGATTTTAATAATTTTGCTTTAATCAGTATGTGGTGGGTTTCTGTTCAGAAATGAAATGCTACTGCTGATTTCTCCAATTGCTTGTATTTTATATTCCTGAAATATTCTTTTAACCATGTGCTTATGTTTCTCTTTGTTTTTTCACATTCTGCACGCTTATTTTTAAATACCTACTTTTGTACTTTTTTAAAACCATGTTTAACTGCTGTTCTTTCCATTTGTTTGTATTCTTTGAAATATTCCTCTTTGCTAATTTGTAAGTTAACTATCCAGTGTGTTAAACTGTTGATAACTGCATGTATGTGCATTGTGGGGTTAAAACTGTCAGCTTTAATGTGATTTTCTGCATATGTATTCTTTCTATATATTGTACATTCCAGGTTTTCTTGATGCTTGATTATTTTGATGTCTGAGAATGATAACGTGTTATCTGTTTGATATGTGAATGATATGTTTTTATCTTGTATATTCAGAAGTTTTATGGCAACATCAATGAGTTTTTTGTTAACTATGGCAAATATATTGTCAACATATCTGTACCATATTTTAAATATGTATGAGAATGCTGAGTTGATGTATGTTTCAAATCTGCTCATGAAGAGGTTAGCTAAATAAAGATCTGGGCTGCCTATAGTAAGGTTGATTGTGGTTTATAAAATTGCCCTTGAAAGAAAAGTAGGATTGGTTTATGCAAATTTCGTTAGTTTAATATATTCTTTTATTTGTGATCATTAATTCCACTTGTTCTTAACCAATCATGCAGATAAATTAGGAGTTTTTCTTTAGGTATGCTTGGAAACAGCAATTCTACTCAAAAGAGGTTAGCTACAATGAGATAAGGGGCTGCCCATAGTAAGTCCTGATTCTTGTCTATAATCTTAATTAATAAGCTGTTCTAGCATGAATAATGAGTAAAAGAACTAAAAAATTTGGTGTAAGCAAAGTTTATGCAAATCATGAAAAAGTATATTTTGAAAACATTGTCAAAATGTTTATAATGCAAAAGTAGTTTTGGGGTTAGCAAAATACTAGGCTAGATAACAAAGGAATGAAAGTGGTATTTGTTACTATTTCTGGTATGTACAATATTTTGCCATTAAAGGGTAACTATTATTACTGCACAATGCATATAAGGTACATTAGGCTAAGTGAACCTAGGATATTCTAAAATTTTATTTCTTCTTAATGGTAAAAGTAAAATGGAAATGTTTTATTTCAATTGCAAATTTGAACAAACATTTGGGAGAAGGTATAGCTGAATTGATACTACATTTCTGATAAACAGCAATGGATAGCTTCAGGTTTATCTATTAATGTACAAGATGTTCTATATTACCTGGCAACTTCTTCCTGAAGCTCACTCATTTTTTCACTGAAAGCCTCCTCTTGATTGGCTATGGATCTCTGTGACTCTCTCAACATGGAATCTAATCTGTGTTTGGCCTTGCGCAGGTTAGATATCTCCACATCCCGTCTAGCAAGTTCATGGGCATAATGTAGCATGTGAGGACTGTCTCCACCTCCTCCAGCACCTGTCACCCCTCCAAACTGTGACATCACATCATCTCCTCCTTGTGCCATCACCATCTGTGAGTTTAAATGCAACATACTTTATATCTAAAATGTAGGCCAAAACCTTATGTAATATACAGGAGCAGAAGTTAGCACATGTTCAAGTTTTTAGTGACAAGGCAAAGAGTTGAAATGTGAACTCCCATATTCATGCAAGTCTAATGCGCCACTGACTATAATGTGTACCCCAAATTTGAGACTTTAAATTATAAAAAAAGATTTGGGCATATTGTTATAAAGCATCTTAGAGATAAGCCCATCCACTTCCTAAAACGATTAGAACATAGAAGTTATAAGTGGACTATTGTTATATCTTGGAGCACATAGGACAAAATCCATCACTCGTGCTGTTGCCAGGACAGTTGGCTAAGGTCAAAGAAGAAAAAATTATTTCTTATGGTGTTACTAGTTACAGATTACCCTTTCTTCCTGTTTTCATGTATGGATTCCATAATTTTTTCTTCAATGTCAGGATGTCTTCCTTTGCAAGGACCAGTGAATTTCTTCCTACTAGCTTTAGTTGCAAATAATACAAATTTCTGTTGCTGCCACAAGCAAACGTTGCTCTCAGCTTCATTAAACTTTCTTCCTGCCTTTCTGTTACCATTTTTTCAGCACAAAGAATTACTTTATGCTTGATAATAAGTTCATAAGATGATGTTCTCTGTTTGCCCTTCATTTTGTGATTACTATGTTGTTGCTATCAAGTTGGCTGCATTTCAGTAGGTGTTCTTTGTTTAGGATAGTATTCATGTCCTTACACAATGGGCAGCGGCTATCCTTGATTAATTTCTCCCTGAAGAGATGTTCTGACTACCTAATGTTCAAAGGCTCTGTGCAATAATAGGCCAACACTAAATGTAACAAAGTAAAAAATTACAGCAATTCTTTATGACATAACCAATGATAAATTTGAATGAAATTTTTGGTGAACTACAGAAGAGATTTACACTTGAATCTAATGCACATCACAATTTTTAATACTATATTTGGACAAAAAGGTGCACATTAGATTAACTAAGTACCGTAGTTTGTGCTTGGTCTTTTAGTTGCTTGCTGCAAGATAAGTAATGTGGCAGGCATCCACATAAATTTTGATTAAATAATTATGAGGAAGGATGGAAGAGTGAAAAGTAATGTACTTTATTATTATTATTATTATTATTATTATTATTCAGTTTGACTTGAATGTTCAAAGCTGGCAGATGATAAGTTTGAATCTTATGCTATAGACAGCAATGGCTTGACGGGTGCTGAAAGATGCATGCTTCCACTTTGTGAATAAACAGAATTGCCATATTGCCATATCTGGGGGTCAGAAAATCCTTGCCTGATTCAAAAAAGGGAAATGCATCCCCAGCGAGTATTGAGCGGGGGTTTCATTGGCTATTTTTTTTTAAAGATGAGTCAGGACAAGCTGTGGCAGTTAATGGAGACAAATACCATAAAATAAGAGGTTTTTGAGGCCTTATTTCTATGGAATGGACATTCAAGAGTTAATTTTTCAGCAGGATAGTGCCACTTGTCACACTTCCAGCAAAACAATTGTGTTGCTCCATGTAAGGTTCCCAGATCAGCTTATCTTGCATAATGTGACCAACAATGGCACCAAGGTCATGTGACTTTTTTCTTTGGGGTAATCTTAAATTCATTGGTTTATGTCAATAAATCCCAAAACATCTGCAAGTTAAAGGAAGAAATTAGATGGATTGCCGGCAAAATCGAAAAGCAAATTTGTGAGGCAGTCATAGTAAACTTCACGAATAGAGCTCTTGCATGCAGCGTTGTAGAGGGGTCATATGCACGATATCATTTTCCATACCTGAAATGGGAAGGTGTGATAACATGGTTATATTCTTGTTTAATGTTTTTTGAAAAAATAAATTCATAATTTGATATATTATAACCGACATGCTTTTTAAATCACTTTATACATTTATATTACTGTAAACAGATTAGATCCATAAATCATCTGAGTGTCAGTCACATCTGTCACAAATATAACCACTTTACTACAGCTCTCATTTCAAAGTGCAGTTAAATTAGTTATAATTATAAAAATTGTTTGCTACATGTGCTTGTCTCTGTCACTGGCAATCAAATGTATTTAAACAAAGTATGTTCTCTGCCTTGTCAGCATCTAAGGAAGTCTGGAAGACTTTCAAGAATCTGTAAAAGACAGCACCTTTTCCTGAGAAGATGGTGATTCTTTCATAACTGAGGCACTGCCTGGGAGAAACATTTGGAATGTTGTTTTGAGAGTTCTAATCTCCTGCTCCTTCTCCTCCAGCAATACCAATGATCTCTCCCTTTGTTTTTGTAACTGATGTTCTAGTAGAGATAACCTGCCTCTATAGTCTGTCTCAATGGATACCAGCTCATCTTTGTACTTTGCCTGCTCCATTTTCATAGCCTGAAAAAAGAAGAAACCTTTCTTAATAGTATGTTTGTATCCTGTTTACATTGAAGGCAGACCAAAAACCTGACCACAGATTATTTATTTCTCATTCTTTAAACATTTGAGGTGCTCTGTCATAAAACATATCTGACAAAAAGCGAACTATGAACTGAATCTTCCAGGTTCTAAGGCTGTCATCTAACGGAAGGAGAAGAATCCCAGTTTACATGGTTGATACTGGCCATGAAAGTCTATGTCCTTCAGAAAGCAAACTTTTGGACAATGGCATGTACAGTTTTTTAATAATCTTGTATGATAGCCATTACAGATACTGTTAACTTCTTTTGCATTAACAGTACATACAATGTTATTCTACCTCTCAAGTTGCATATGTTTTTATGTAAATAAATGTAATAACACAATACTTTACTTTCTGAAGTTGCTCCAATTTGTGTTTACATTCAGTCTCTGTATCATCCAATTGGTTGTTAAGAGTGTGGATTCGATCTTTCAAGGTCTTCACTTGACTTTTCAAGGCAGCAATTTCCATTCCATTTTCTTTCCTGCAAAATAAATTTAAAAGAAAAAAATCTTTAAACTATTATGTCTTGACAAGAGATTAAAGTGTTGGGAATGGTGCAAATATTCTTTTGAACAAAGTTTGGGCAATGGCTCAGTGTTCAGATTACTCACCTTCCATCAAGACAACATCCTAGGGGCCAGATATAATGAATGAATGTTGTTTAACGCCTGCGCCTGTTTTTGCTACAGAGGCACCACAGGCGATGGACACTGATGAATCATGAGATGAAATGATATATTGGGAAAGGATTTTTATATTTTTAAGGAAGGGACTGTTCCAGGCCTAAGTTTAGGGTACCTCCCCTGTATTTGCCATTTATGAGGACTGAGAAAAACCTCAGTGAGTGAGGGCAGTCCTGGCAGCATTCGAACCCAGACCTGCTCACCAGTCTGCATCTTAACGACCTCGGCCACCCATGGCAGTGGGGCCAGATATAGAATTTGTGGTTTGCAAAAGTGGCATTTGAGCAGGATTCCTCCAAGTACTTTAATTTCTCACTTTTAAAAATCATTCTCATACCCATCAACACCCAACACAATGCAATCTTCACAGGGTATGCAACTATAAGGCGACCAAAAAATCTGTTAGTTTCAGGACAGAGTTCAAAGCACCATATTCTGAACAAAATATCTTTAGTATCCTGGTCACCATTGCTATTGAGAGCCTTCTATCAACATAAAGCCTGTACAGAACTCCTTCTAGAGGTAAGTAAAAAATCATCCAGTGCAGTTTCCAGATTAGCTGTCCTCAGAGGTAACAAAGAAAGGAAAAGATAACAGTCTGATAGTGCAATGTCTGGAGGATATGGCATGTATACTATAGTCTCCTAACCAAGACTGATAATGATTTCACACACCACCTTAGCTGTATGTGATTTTGCATTATCATGCAAAAGATGCCACCGTTGTGATTCACAAGTACAGGCTATATAGTTTTCAGCTTTTTATGAACACATTCTAGCTGTTTACAGTACACAGTGGCATTGTTTGGTTGGCTGACAGCAATTTATGATGCACAGTATGCTGCATGGTCCACCAAATACATAGCATAAGCTTTTTTGGGTGCAGTGGTGGTTTTGGTTGTTTGGGTATAGAGTTATGGGCTGCCAACCAATAATGATGGCACATTGGAGTGTTGTAGAGGATCCACTTCTCATTGCAGGTCAACAGCCTCTTAAAAGAATGATTCTTATGCTGATGTGACAACAGACATAAGCTCATGTCGCCTTCCGAGTCATTGTCAACTCATATGGGACCCAGTAACCAAGTTTATATTTTATTTCTAGCTGATGGAGATGAAGCCATGTGGTTTCTGGGTGGAGGCCCTATTGCAGTTTGTATTTAAATTTTTATTAGCACTTTATACATTTCAAATTTCATTATATTTGAGAAATAAAAGAATTAGTAGTTTGTAGAGACTGTAGCTAGCTGATAAAATAATGGTATATGTAGAATAATTGAAGTATTTTATTTTAGTTCCCTTGGTTGGGTTGGAGCCTAGTCCTCTGGAATTCCAGTAGGCTACTGCTAATAATCTGGGACGGGTCTGATGCAATCAAGGTGGAAATTTTGCACTTTGTTTATTTAGAATTTAGATAAAGAGTTAGTATAAAATCATTATTGTATTAAAATTTCTCTTAATAGCGAGGAGGTATACCTAAAATGGCTTGGGCCAAATAGGTGAAGACCCCTTGTAATATTTATTTTTCTTAGCATTTTCAATAAATTTCAAATTTCATTTTCCATATGATTTCTGCATTGATGTTGAATTACTGTGCCACATCCCCACAGGTCTGGCTGTTTCCTCAATAGTCACTAAGAGAGCCTTGTTATCCACTGTTCTTTGTCTTCCTGTTTGAAGTTCATCCTTACTGGAACTCTGTACACCACGTAACTGCAATTTTCTTGTCTGCAAGAACACAACAGCCCACAAGAAAAATTGTAGTACACATATGACTCCAGCTGTGAAAGCGTAAGTTCTCTCATTACTTTGTACACCATCTTTGCACTACCTGTTCATTCATAGTAACATCGAAGGTTTGCATATTTTCCATGCCACTGCAGTAGCAATGTTTCCCCAGATTAAATTTATAAAACATGCAAGCTCATATAATCATCTTGGAGGTGCTCATTTAGGTGGTTCTTCTCAGAATGCTGACTAAGAATAGAAAAATTGAATCTTCAGCTTAACTGCCTAACTTTCAGTAACAAATTGATCTAGCCCTAACTTTATTTAATTGTTGCCAATGTTTTAAATTTGAGAATTACAAAAAAAAAAAAAAAAAAAAAAAAAAAAAACCAAGAGCTTTTTTGGTCAACTGTATAGAAAAATGAAAAACAAAACTCTTTTATCCAAATGTGCATTTTACCTTGGACTCTCCAGCTGTTGCAGCTGTTGTTCTTGTGTACTTCTGTACAATTCATATTCTTCTTTTAGCTTTTGATATTCTTCCTTGCAGGATTTATGTTGATCCACATTGTTATCCTCAAAACAGTATCCAACATTTAAAATCTCTGAATGAGAGAAAAAGAAAGTAAAGATCAATAAAATGCTCAATTTTAATTTTAAAAATATTCCTGCCAACAAGAAGCATGCAATGGCAAGTCCCATATACTCTCAGGCTAGCTTTTAACCTTAGTAATCTTCAGTCCTTTCTCATCTATTAAAAAACTCATTAAATGGTTTAGTATACTTTTATTTTTGCACATTTAATCACAAATATAAAGCACACCATTTGTTATATAAAAAAAAAGAGCCTAGAAATATATTTTTATTTAAATACAATATAGATTTAGCAAGAGTTGCTGCTAATACCAAATTTTTGACAGTTTTGTTGCCTGTTTCACATCAGCTGGCAGATTGGCAGTTAGAGTGGTAGCTTCCAGTGAAGTGGATATAATATCTGCACAATTGATTCAATCTCTCTCAATTACAACTATAAAATTAAAAATAAAAGCATGTACTTTATCACAGGAAAGGTTAATCTTGTCCTGCTACCATACACATTTCTGGCATCTTTTTAGAAAATTGTCTTCAAACACATCAGTTCATCGTCTGAAATTGGGCCAGTTTAAGCCTGAAAGCATATAAGGTCACTGTTGTCCATGAACTGAAGGCATGTGATCCTGATAGTCTGGTAAATTTCTATAATTGGATGTTACTGAATGCTAAGGATAGATTAATTGATTCATGCTTATTCTATACTGATGAAACATGTTTCCATTTATATCATCGATGAAAAATAACAGTACTGGAGTACAAAGAAATCTGATTTTATACATGATCCCCTTGCATTACAAGAAAATCTTTGTAAAGGGTGCAGTAAATGCATACAGAATAACAGGGTCTAATATTTTAGAGAATGTCTTTAATGCAGAAAAATACAGGAATGACACAGAGAATATGTGAATTTTATTTATGGGGGCCAAGGTCGTTAGGGTGTGGACTTGTGAGCAGGAGATCTGGGGTTCAATTCCTGCAAGGACCGTCCTCCCTGACTGAGTTTCCCCCCCAGATTTTCCTCAGTCCTCATAAATAGGCAAATGCCAGGGAGGTACCCTAAAACTTAGGCCTGGACTGTTTCCTTAAAAAAAAAATAATAATAATTAATCCTTTCTCAATTTCTCATTTCATTTCGTTTATCATCAGTGTCACTACCTGTGAGCGTTAGTAGTAAAAATGGGCATTAAACACTATTAAAAAAAATGGTGGAGGTTGAAAAATAAAGTGTATGTAACAAATTGTAAAACATTAGAAGAACTGAAAGAAAATATCAGGCAAGAAACTGACTCATTGTTGGAAGATGAACTGATGTTATGTGAATGACAATTTTCTAAAAAGATGCCAGAACAATATTTCCAACACCTCCTGCATAAGACACATGGTTATTTTCATTTTAAATTGCTCTGACCACCAATCAACCAGCTGCTGTGAAATAAGGAATAAAACCAAGAAAGACTGAATGTATTTAAGACAGGTGGCAGAGAAAGAAAATTGTACAGGATGCTCTGAAGTGACACTCTAGACTTAACCCAGAAACAAATAGATCATATGAAGTTCATCCAAAAAGTACTATCTATTTGCAGAGTTAGCATGTAGGGTAATAGTGACAAAATTAGCTATCCTCTGTCGCTTGCTGGCTTCACTCATAGCAAGCTGAATGTTTATTCAGAACAGGTTAGTGTGGTCTTTTTTAGAATAGTCCCATTGGGTAATATAAATAAAAACAAGCAGTTGCTTTCAAGCTTCTACTTACAAGCAAGTTCAGAATCAAGCATCAGCTCGTGGTTTAGTATAAATAAAAATTTTCCCTCTTTGCCTAGCAATTGCTATCAGCCAATCACCACAACACATCAGCTGAGAGTAAACAAATGCCTATGCCTATTCTTCTGCCAGGAGGCAATTTAAATCTTTGCTGCACTAAACATTCATATACTATCCATATTAAGCATACTCATATTTTATAAACTAAATGGAGATACGGATTTTAAATAACAGAAATGAAATTACAAGGCTTGGCAAATTATTAAATAGAAATCCAGATTTGCCCAAGCCCTGTCATTTGCCAAATGATATATTGAAAGTAGATTATTTTTATTTGCATTTTTGTATCATTTTATTGCTATTCTCTGCAATTAAGTGATTAAAATCTATATAAAAAATAAGTAATTCCAAATTTTATTATGGTATTATAATGAATTAAAGCTCTACAGGATACAAGAGGTTTGTTTCATTGAAAGTTAAATTTAGAGTCTGTTTTATAGAAAATTCTTTAGTTATATCTGGTTTTGATTTGTACAAGCATTCTGCTCTACATACATAAGCATCATTTGTAAATCGCCTTGTTTATGTATCTTCATCTGGTAATCACAGCAGATCAGTATGACCTCACGTTCTGTTTAGTGTTATCATGCTTCAGCAGAAAGAAGAAAAAGACAAACTGAAAATAAAAGTGTTAAAACTTGCAAAAAAAAGCATTACAACTGGAGAAAAAAAAGAGAGAACAAGAAATTAAAGATTTGCTTCCCATTTTTATGAATATTAAGGATTTTTGTAAACTCACATTTTAGGTGCCTGAATAGCTAATAGTTTTTGCAAGCTCACACTTTCTTATCACTTGTTTCTTGTCTACACAACCCCTTTTCTGTCTTCACTTATTTGCTCTTTTCTATATCTATGTAAATATCTAGACCGGTGACAAAGGAACACAAGTTTGCTCAGAGAATTACAGTGATGACGTTTATAAATGTGAACATACTTTTGTGAAATTTTAGTTATAAACAGAGTGATGTGAAGAGTCACACCAAATGAATTATTTTTGCTATATAACAGTCATCCTGTAGTTAGATAAGTTGAATTTCTACTCTTTTAGATTTTTGGCCATGTTATGCTGAGTCATACTGCATACTATTACCAAAGGTATTTTCTGGATGGGAAATCTTATCATATTTTGTAAAATCGGGAACCTCTGTTTAACTTGAGCAATACATCGTTCAATGATTACCTGCTACTTTGTAATGCACCTAATGCATGCTCTCTGTTCTGGAGTAGTAGGATTTTTATAAGGAGTCATCAACCATGGTGCCATTCCATAATCTGAATTACCTAGCAGCAGGCCATCGTTGGGTAAGGATCTAAATTTTTTCATATCTGAAAATCTTGCACAGACCATGAAGCAATAACTCGTAAATCTTACACTTGTGCTGCACATTCTTGTTGACATATACACATTTGGTTTCCTGATTAGAATCTACACTTTCTCTTTTAAAATGATATAATTATTTATATCTACTTACATCCGAGTCCCTGCACCTTGTATAAATTTTTATTTTTCACTTAGGAACTATCATCATGAACTCTACCATAATACTAAACTGCAGCTGAGCAAGCTGAGTTCCAATGGAGGTACCTCAAAAAATAGCAAGCAATTGCTTACTAAAAGTGAGCAAGGGTTTTCTTATTTTTTTTAAACCAAATTGTGAGCAATTGCTCAGCGGCCAAAGTAATCAAGTATTTTGCTTTCAAGGAGGTTAAGAAGTATTTTTATTCATACAAACCAAGCAAATGCTAAGAATTAGTGAGATTTCAGCAACTGCTTGCTTTTATTTATACCACCCATTATGTTGTATGCACTTGGCCCAACATGTCTGCCAATTGGAAATCACTTATTCACATATCTTCAGGTTCTTCTCTGCCCTCACCACAACAACCATTGATGAGCCAAAACATTGGTCCTGCAGCTAGGGAACAGAAAAAATTAACACAGAGCTTGGTCTGAGCTAAGGAGGGTGAGGCACACATTTCATGTTTTTCATGATCAAATGTTAAGCAGTAAATTTGCAAATGTAAAAACATGCATTATCGTGGTGATGGCACCAACCAGATGGATACAGTTTAGGGCACTTTCATTGGATCTGTTTGGCCAGGAAATCTATAACATGTTTGTCTATACATCGTTATTCATCAATCTTCTCAAACAATGACAGCAGCTGCATTAAGTATGGTCTCATTCACTGCAGTGGTTGGAGTACCGGGACCACTCTACTTTGTTGTTGAAATGTGGCCTCCTTAAGCTCTTTGAACCATTTAAGTATGGTTAATTGTGGCACAGCATCAGCGTATGTATGCTTCCATAAAGTATTTCTGCAGATGGAAGCAAAATTGCAGGGCAACTGCTCATATGAAGCAATGAAGCAACTTCATTATATATGACTGACTGGCAATCATTTACTCTTTGCGCCCTCTACTAAGTGTGTATGCACTTCCAATTTTTTTCCACCAATCACTTGTGTTCTGTTCTTCTGATGAAAAATTGTTTCACCATATCTCCACAGTGTGATGAGAAAAAAAAAATCATCCTCATCCTTCTTTGACTAACCCTTGTACTTTTATTTTTATTGCAAATTTCATAAACTGACACCATAAATAAATAAACAGAGCCAGTTGAAGTTGTGATCACAATATTCTGAAAGGTTCCTAATGTTTCTGACTTAAGTTGCTGGAATAGTATTTGTTTACAATCAAATTGTCAAGTGCATACTGAATCGCAATGCAGTAAATGTTTTGTTGTAGCTCTGCAATATTTGTAAGCACATTAATATTGTATGTTTTCAAAGAAAATATATGCATTGTGCTGTGAATCAGTGGGATTTGCATAAATATTTGTATTGTGTGCTTTCAGATTGATTACATAGTACATGATTATGCAATCATGGAGTCTGAATCATTAGGACAAATAGAATTAGATTGTATTTTTCATGATTCTTCTATTGATTCTGATAATTTTTGAGCATCAACCTTGAATCTATCAAAAAGTGAACAAAGTACTTTGCTAGATGGTATTTTTTCTGAAAAAGTAAATGAAAATTGTACTTCAAAATCTAGTTGCCATATGCAAAAAATGCGTGCCAAATGCAATAGAAAAAAAGGAATATAAAATAACTATATCAAATTTCTTGCAACATCTCAAAAGGAAACACGATAATGATATTGGCCTAAATTACCAAACATAATTTCAATTTTAATGTATTCAGGAATCAACATAGTGAAAACAAGTATAAAATCTCCAGTAGATAAAATATTTTAAAATGCTTAAACACACTTCTCTGGCTTCACTTCTAATGAACAAGGAAGCAGGCTAATTGAAAACCATTTAAAATTGGATACAATGGTAAAACACTATTAACTTTTCACCCTGAAAATTTAAAAATTCAAGACATGTTTTGTGAGACCTTTGCTCACATTGTCAACTGTTAAACGACTGGTGCATGATGGATCATACTAGGTTTGAAAAGATAGGCAATTGTGTTGACTCTGGTGGTCTGTTGATGAACTTGTACAAAATAAAGTCTGCTTCTGGAATGTCGAAATTAATGAATTTATGTTCATATTTCTTTATGTCAAATTCCTTAGAATGTTGAACAGTTTTTAATAAAGAGATGCCTTTTTCTATTTCATGATTTTCATTCCAAAAATGTGCTTTCTATCTGTTTGTAATGGATATTTCTCCAGTGTTCCTTCAACCTGTGTTGTCTCTTGGTCTTCCCTGTGTATATTTTTTCACAGTCTTTCCAATTGATCTGGTATATACCTGATTTTTCTTCATTGGGTTTGGAATCTGCCATTTTAACTTCAATAATTTGCCAACACTTTATCTGTTCTGAGATGCTAATGTAATGTTGTACTGTTTGAGAAATTTTTTGAAATTTACTATTGACTTGTGGGATTTCCTTTTGTTTTAGAAATCTTTTCATTTTGTGATCAATCAACTGTTTTTGAACCCATTAGAAACAGCTTCAGGTAGCTGTCCAGTAATGGGATAGCCCCAAAGAATGATTTGATGGCATGGAAACTTCCAGAATTATTGAAAAGGGCATAGACATTGGCAGGGAATACCTCTAATATAATTAGTATTAAATGTGTCAATAAATGGTTACTATGCAGAAAAAATTTAGCATCAATCATTTTTGATGACCCTAGTAAGTATTTTACAAGGGGATAAAAAAAGTCAGATACTTTTCAGACAGATCTCTTATTCATTTTTTATTTTTACAGAAACCTGTGTTTCTAAAATTTGTTTCATTAGTGTTTATTGCCCAGTTTCACTGTTGAGGCATCACAGAGGGTGGACACATGATGCTTGAGATGAAATGATAAAATGGGAAAGGATTTTTTTTTAAGGAAGGAGGTATTCCAGGCCTAAGGTTAGAGACTTCCCTGGCATGTGCCATTTTGGACTGAGGAAAATCTGGAAGAAATCTCAGCAAGTACAGTCCTGGCAACCACCAGATCTGCCACTCATGAGTACATGCCTTAACAACCTTGGTCATTTATGTCGATCCATTTCTGAACATAATTCATACAATTTTCTATTTTATCAAACTACCTTGAATATCCATTGGTTTTTCAGAATTTTGATTAGCCAGCAGTAACTGTCCTCGCAGATAGTGAATCTTGTCTATTAAAGCCTGTATATCTAGGCTTGCATCAACTTCACTGTTAGCTTTCGGTTCTTCTTCCTCAATGGGTTCAATCTTGATTCTTGAAAATGTACTTTGCTCAATGTCCAACTGAGCAAGTCGTTCCTGAAATAATACTAATAATTACACTTCTGAATACTGTACATGTGCAAATTAATAATTCATACAAAGGTTGACAGTCCAGTAATGCAATTCCTTACATGTAATTTTAGAGATAGCATATGCAAGAAATTTCTATACTTCCCTTGCATTACAGCAAAGATGCTGGTTTTGAATTCTGTAGATATGTGCTGATAAGGAAGTAAAAAAAAAGTTTTAGTACAGCATACTTTTAATTTCTGAATGGCTGTTTGGTCTTGTTGCCGCAATCGATCATATGTTCCAACAGTGTCTGATAGTTCTGCCAACCTTGCCTCCAAGTTAGCTACTCTCTCCTCATGAATAGCTGCCAACTTTCTTGCTCTTTCCTCTGCATCTGCCACTCTTTTCTGTTCCTGAAAGTAGGATAATACATGAAGCAATCTATGAAAATAATGTAATTTAGAATTTATGATTATTTATTTTCTAGTAGAATTATAAAGAGAAGCACAAGATTTTTTAATAAATAATAAGATTACTGAATGGGATATTTTTTATATAATCTCTTCTAGTTAAAATATTTAAAAATTCTTTATGGCTCATTCCCATGGGATAAAATCAGTCCGAGTTAAAATATTTAAAATATTCGAAACACTCTTTATTGTTTCACTCTCAAGAATTAAAAAATACCAGGACATGTTTAGTGAAACACTTGTTCACATCAACTGTTAAACCACTGATGTATCCTCATTGAAGTTGGAAAGATATCTGCGAGGACTCTGCTGGTCTAGTGATTAACCTAAATACGTGCTGTCTACTTCCGGAATATCAAAATTCATGAATTTATGCTCATATTTTTTTAAGAAAACTTTCCCCATATGCTAAGTTCCTTGGATTGTTAAACAGATTTTAATAACTTTTTCCTTTTTCTATTTTATGATGTTCATTTCAGAAATGTGCTGCCGTAGGAAATTTTTGTTTATCTGTTTATAACGGATATTTCTACAATTCTTTCAACCTGATACCTATATTCCTCTTGATCTTGCCTATGTATATTTTGTGACGATCCTACAATTAATCTGATATATACCTCATTTTTTCTCTTGAGTCTGGAATCTATTTTATTAACTTCAATAATTTGTTAACACTATATCTGTTTTGAGCTGCTAATGTGATATACTGTTTAAAAATTTTCTAAAATTTATTGATTGATGGGTGGTAGTGAACTTTTTTGAAGGTTTTTTCCCCCTGATTATGCACTCAAAGTTGTGATTTGTTTTAATTCTTTTTTGTTTCTGGAATCTTTTTAGTTTTTGGTTGATCATCTGTTTTTTGAGCCCAATGGAAATCATCTTTGTTGAGTAATCTATATATCATGCTGTTAAAAGCATGAGATATGGTTTGTTTTTTAATTCTTGAGAGTGAAACTATAAAGAGTGTTTTGAATATTTCAAATATTTTAACTCATACTGATTTTATCCCATGGTAATGAAGCCATAGAGAGTTTTTAAATATTTTAACTGGAAGAGATTTTATGCTCATTTCACTTTGTGGTCCCTGAATGTTATAAAAACTAGTTTTTATATTTTTCTAGTTATGATTTTTTATTTTGAATGGTGTTTAATGCCCGTTTTCACTACTGATGCATTCATTGTCTCATAGACCTGGACATTTAGCATGGGATATCAACTTTAAAATCCCACTTTAGTCTGTATAATCAAAATATTCCCTCTATTTCTAAATAACTTGAAGGTACATCAAAGCAGTATGATCTGACACTTAAAGTACCTCAAATATTGCAGCCTGATGCTCTGCTTTGACTCCAGCCATCTCCTCCTGCAACTGAACAAGGAGAGGTGGAGCCTCTTCTGCATGCCTTAGTTTTCTTCGTGTTGCCTCAAGCTCATTACGTAAATCACGCAACCTTCTTTCATACTGTTGCATTGTATTGCCATGCAGTTCCTCTAATTGACTTTCGGCTTGCTCTCGTAATCGTCTCTCATCTGATACTAGCTTCTGTAACTCTCTGCAATATTGGAAATGTTAATGTATGTTGAAGTATTATGTCTTGAACAAAACTTAGGATCAGTATAATTCTGTCTCAAGGCACACTCTGGATAATGACTGCTCAATATTAAACACTGGCACATATCTTGGGCAAATGTTCTATAATTACACCAAAATTGGAATAAATTTGCATTTTTATACCATATAGTTGTGTTATGTAATGGATTAACTAATTTATTTGTTTACTGACATCTAAAACAAGTGTAAAAACCAGCAGGAGCATAAATAAACCTGGGATGCAGAACTTGACTACTGCTACTTGAATCTTTATCTGTATATAGATAAAGATTCTAGAATCTTAATAGCACTCTTGAGTGGACTTAGGGCTAAATATATGCAACAGAAAGAAGGAAAGAAAGAGAGAGAATTTAATAAAAATAACACAGTAACATCCTATTTAAACAAACAAATCATTCTCCTGGTTTTCATAGAAGCAATCTTACTGATGTCATTTTGATTAAAGTCTGGGATCTGTAGGATAAAGTCTGTCTCTACAGAAAGTATTGTATACTTCCTATGTTTTGAAATTTGAAATTAACTTGAGTTGGTCTACTCAAATTTTTAATTTCAATTTTCTCTTCCAGTGGTGTCAAAGAAAAAGGCTTAGAACATAAGCTTTGGTTAATACTAATTGTCTTTACATTCAATTAACACAACATTAAATGAAGTCATTATTTTATGAATTCACATGAACTTCACCAGCCTGCAGTTCAAAAACAGCTTATTGTTAAAAATAACTGCTGGACAGTGTCTGCATTGTTATTTCAAATATAATACTGTAATAACTTTTTCCATATTTAGTATATATGACTATATTACTGTTTATAAACTGTTTCATTATAATTATCTAATAGTCATCTAAAATTTTTATTTAACTTTGTTATAGAACAATCAGTCATGTAAAGCTGAAGGCTAAACTTCCTGGGAATGTATATGGCAAGATGTGATTTTTGATATGGGGCATACATAATATAATAATATGGGCAAGAGGCTGCCACCGCCTCCTCCTCCTCCTCTTATCTCTTCCAATCAAAATGCTCCAGAAAATTATGGAGATATTGCAAAGTCTTCAAAAGATACCAGAAATACAAACACCAAGTTCAGTTAGTTAAATATGGTGGACTTTTGTAACAGTGATGTTTAACACTAAGAATTTATTATGATTGAGTCAATCATTTTAAATTCTTAAGTTCAATATTAGTCTCCTACATATATATATTTTTTTAACCCAGAAAAATGCATCAAGCAATAGTTAAGAAAATTAAACATTGACATTTTTGGAGATAGCACAACAGTAACTTCTTAAAGAAGCTGCCACTAGTAAAAATGATTACAAAGACTATAGTTGCTATTGTCTTTAAAATATTTAATTAAGAGCAGGTAAAACAAAGTATAATAAAAACAATGTTCATCAAAAATAAAATCAACAGACTGTTCCTTATGGTAGATAAGATTTTAAAAAATCCTAAATTAAATAACATTATGTGTAGAATATACACAGAGATTTGTTTATGCACATATTATAATGGAGAGGGAGCGCACCTTTTACTATGCTAAATTACCAATCATTGTAAACTATTGCTCAGGTTGTAAGAATCCGTATATGAAAATAAACTATGTATAGCCTATTGTCATATTTCAAATGTTGCATATCACAGTACCTGATCATGACACCATAGTCACTTTGTTCCTTTTCCCGTTCGTGATGTTCCAATGCAAGCTTTGTTTTTAAGTTCTCCATATCTAACTCATGTTGCCGCTGTAACATCTGATGCTTCTCCTGAAGCTCTTTCATTAATTTTTCTCTCTGGAAAAGGTTAGTTAATTTTAGTATAGATTTTGTATAAAAGATTATAAAACTGATAGATAAATCGACCTTTTGATAATTATGAAGAAAAGAAAGCTTTATCAATTCATAAGGCTGCTTATTGGGGAAGTGAGTCACTACGCATAAAATTTGTATTTTTATTTTATTTATGAAAGCAATGATGAGAAAAGTGTTTCAAACTGCCATGTACTTACCGAAGGAAAATTAAGACAAAATATAGAATTTCCTATGCAGATGCTGGCAGTGTATTGCCATTGAGGGGTATTGTTTTCAATGTCCTTATAAGCATATCACTGTAAAAGCCTTATGAAAGCTACCAAATAGTGATATACAATTAAAGATAATACCTTTTCCACGTGTTATTTTTTTGGTACCTATAATACTGTAATTTTGACTTGTTTTATGCTTACATAAAGATTTTAATTGCAGTTATTTTAAGCCTTCATCACCAACACACAAAACAAGAAGCACAAAAATACTTAATTACTCTGTGTTTATTGAATGAATTCAATGGTGAACACACAAATCATTAAGCATCCTTTAACATCAATTTAAGATAACACTTCCCTTATAATATTTCTAATAAGACCAACAGAGTATAAATTATCAAAATTGGGTCATTAAACAAAAGACTGCTTCATACTCTTTTTAAAGTAAGTATATAGTAGTGCAAAAATTTGTGCTTGAGTTTTTAATATTTCCATTTTTCCCACTCAAGGAAAGGCCTTATAATTGAATGGTTTATTTTAAACAAAAATATTCTATAACAACACTATATGATAAATGTAACACTTGGTGAATAAAATTTGGACTGGAGTATTTAATTTTTTTTTTTCCCTGCTCAAGGGATAACGTTAGAATTTAATGGTAAACAAAAATATTCTATCATAACACTACATGATAAATGTAACACTTGGTAAATAATACATTTACTTCACTTGAAAGCTTATATGTACAGAATACTTCTTTGAAACTAACTTCTTCTTTCTCTTGTCGAAGCTGCTTTTTGTCTGCTTGAAAACTTGCTTCCATTCGAGATTTCTCTGCTGAAAGTGTTGCTAGAGAATTCATTAAGGTTGTTAGTTGCAAACGAAGTTGTTCCACGGTTTCCTCTTCTTCCTTATTTTCAGGTGCATCTGTGGTCTGAAAAATAGATAACGAATATAGTTAACCATCTGTAGTGCAAAAAACGACTTTTTAAATTATACTTCTTTCCCATTCTCAGTGTATCTTTGTGTCTTTATCATGTGAATGGTAAGGAACTACTCTATGATATACAATAAAATCTTAGGCCGCTAGAAGCATTGAAATATAAAAACAATACCTTTGCGCTATTATTTTCATTGTTTGAAGTTTCTTTCCCCACTGCATTTTCAATACTTGGTTTCGTGTTAACCTTCTCTGCGGGATTTGCACTACTCAGAGCTTTTAGACTGGCTTCAAGTGCTTCTTTTTCCTTAATTAATCCTTTATATGCCGCTACAACATCTGAAATTGTTCAAAACATAAATATATTAGCCGCAAGAAATATAGGGTTATGTAACACTTAACATATTTTGATCTTGAACTTCACCTCTGAGGCGTGTTTCATAGCGTTTAAGTTGCTCTTTTTGTTCGTTTATCGTTATTAGTAATTCTTTTTTAGTCATTTTTTCCATTTTACTGTTATGTTTGTGTACACGTGTCCAATTTTAATTTGACATTTCTTCGAGTTGCGCGAACACATAAATTGCACAGGATTGCCACCTTCTTCCGTTCAGCTGACTCGTTATCAACTGATTGGATAAGGAGGTGGGACAAATGTATTAATCCGCCTACCGGGAAGCTTTAAATTCTTCAAAGTCGCGTATTTTCATACGGCAGCACGTGCTGACTTACACATGGCGTCTGCTTTGGAGCGTGTCGCCACACGCAACAGTTTTTCACCAAGGAATACTTGTATCTGGGACACGAAGCCTCTAAAGCGTAGTTATTAGTACAGGGTGATTTTGTTTTTTGTCGCTATCAGTAAATATTCGCAACAAACCGAATCATGGCCGGTTAATTATGACCTGAAAGAAATAAACAATTGTATATGAAAAACTGTAAAATTCTCTCTATTTGGAACTTCTTAAAAGGAATAAAATTTTGCATTTTTAAATGCCATAATTCAGTTGCCCCCTTTTTTCTTTCTTTCTTTCTTTTTCTTTTTTATGCTCGCAAGCAACACAGGTCCTTATGAATGAAAAATGAATCAGTTACAGGAAATTCCTCTGAAATATTTTTATATTAAATTTAAAACTCGTAGTTTCAATGTTATTATGATCTTTAAGAGAAGTAGCTCATATTCGGTAGACGTGAAAATTTTTTTTTTTTTTTTTTTTTTTTTTTTGTGCAGACTGTTATATTCCTGTGATTAAATGTACACATAAACTGTCCCCGAAAAACGATATTTTATGAATAGCATTTATAAATATATATTTATAAAAAGTCATGCACATGAAAAGGTGTATTATATGTTGCTTTTTAGCGTGTCTTTTAAGTATCAATATGTAAATCATATAATATTTACATTTAATCTAGCGTAATTGCTTAATGATCATTTAACCAGAGTCATAAAAAGTGGTGCCGATTTTATGTAAAATTTTCTAATGAGCATATTCCCAGTATTCTTGCATCGCCGCATCCTTGCAGCAGTTGAGAACAAGTGAAAACACAAAAGTGCAGTAATTGCATAGATAGCATTAGATTTACAGAAACTGCTGCTCTGTTAGTAATGTTTGCTGACTTCGCAAACGCGAGAAAGAGGTGGGATTTGCTTTCTAATTTCCTCTGACAGAGAAAGGTTCGAGTGACTATGGGAAGCAGAATGCTTGGGTGATTGATAATGGAAAAACTACTATCATCAGGGTAGCGTGAGTTGGTTTTGTTGTTATTTTGCTTTGTTTTTTTTCCAACACCTGGTTCACAAGTGTGCGATGACATTGGTTGTACATTGTTTCTTGTTGACAATCACTTGTTCAAGTGTGCATTTCATAATCGTGCATACTGCTGTAATTCGTTAAACGGAAAGAATATGGTAGCTCATGAACTTATGTTTTGGTTTCATGGTAGCAATGGCTTGTTACTCCTACGACTAATTCTTCTGCCCCTGCATTTTGGTTTACTAGCTTCTAACAATTCTTCAACTGCGGTAAGTAATAGATACCTAAAAGGTATCTTTTATAAAAGTAGAATGTAAGATCATTTTCATTTAGATCAGCAATTTTTAAGGCAATAACCAAAGGACGGAGGTTTCTAGGTTTCTAAAAGAAAGTAATTGTATGTACTTATGTACATCACATACCACTTGATATAGGTTAGAACTTTCAAAAGTACATTTTCTAAGAAAGGGCATTCTCTCATCTTTCTCGTTGAATTTCACTTAGAAGAAAAATAGGATTTCAGGTGAATGCCCTCAGGACATGTCGGTAGAATTTGGTCCGAAATTAAAATCCCATTGCCTTAATGGGATTCAATGCTATGGTTAGTGCACAGTAATCGCAACAAATCGAGCTGCACCAATCTCAGCTTACTCGAAAAAAAATCAATTTCGAAGAAAGAAAAGAAAACTAAGTCAACAATGAACCTGCTTTTTGTTCAGAAAGTGAATAAACCATGAAGCGCAGTTGCTATGGAAAACAATTTATATGGAGTCAATTGAAATCTGTGTTTGCGGCTGTATCTAATATTTTTTTTTCTTTTTACTATTTGCCTTAATTTTCGCACTGGGAAATTGTTGAAATTATATTTAAATTTAAAATCCATTACTATTATGTTAATTTTGTTGGAAAGGAGAATTAAAACATCACGGAGTTCGTGAAACCGTTGCCAATCTTCTTTGAAATAAGGGCTGAGAAGTCCATGAAGAGGTTCAATATTCATAGGATAATTCGACTATGATCGTGGGTAATTATAACAGCTGTAATAAGACAAATGCAAGCAGCTAATAATTATTATTGATCCAGCAATTTCCATGGAAAAGGATAATAGTAATATCCAACAGGTAAATAAAGAAGGGGGAGGAAGAAACTGTTTATGAATTTTGGATCTCTTTCATTATTAATAGATACAGTGAGGTTATTTGAGCTATAGACGGCCTGAGCGTGACTGCTTATTGGGGAAGGGGAGATGAGTCACTACGCCTAAATTTTTTATTTTTATTTTATTTATGAAAGCATAACATGATACTGTATTAAAACTGATAATAAGCACTAACCTGTGTTATACTTATAACTTATAAGGGCATTGAAAACGATACCCCTCAACGGCAATACACTTCCAGCATAGGAAATTCTGTATTTTGTCTTAATTTTCCTTCCGTAAGAACACGGCAGTTTGAAACACTTTTCCCGTCATTGAGAGATCCTTTTTCTCATAACATTTGACGATCAGTTTCTCTTCTTTTCTTGTGAATCGCGTTACCACTTCTGTGCATGAATCCGTTTTCACATATGCACCGTACATAAAAATCGTATCGTATAGTACTTAAGGTGATATTTATGTGGTGGCTTAACTAACGAACAACAATGTACACACATTGAAAGCACCGAGTAACAAATGAACGCAACCACTCTTGACAAAGCCTTTTTCAAATTAACTACAAACTGCGACCTGCACATGCATTTATCCTTGATGACTGGCTCCTGCAGGCAACTGCGTTCTGCCTGCCAGTTACTCAAGTAGCCTGACTGGATAACATTTCCGTCTTCAATTCGTCAGTAATGGGCTTACTTTTAGCTTATGTTCAAATGCAATGTTCAAATTTACTTACAAGAAATGTTTGATACCTTTATTGAACCTCAAAAGACCACCATTCAAACTCTCAAAGACTCATTACCATATTTTTCTGAGGGTTTTATTTAATGCTGTAAATGCATTTTTTCCCATTTATTATACAGTTCCAGAGTTTCTTTGATGTTTTTATATATAATTTGACTTCATATATAATCTATTATTTTATACAATCTTCATTTAATTGTGATGATTTCGGGATTCTTGTGATCATCCATTCTTTTAAGGGCATATGTATATGTAATGTATAATTGATAAATGTTTGCTTTTCATCCAAACTATTTTTTTCGATCAATTGTAGTTATTAGCTAATAGACAAAGATGGTTCGTTTCGGAAAGGGACACTTTTTTCCAGTAAGTGGTCGAAATAATATATCAGTAAATTAATAAATCTCTGAAAGACACTATACAGATGTTCAAGAATTTGATGCTGTTGTAGGAATAATAGAAGAGAGCAAAGCTACATTTTTTCAATAGGTCTGAAACAAAATATTGAATGCTTAGTCAACAAGGGAGAGAGTTTCGGGGATCTAGTAGGCCCATTCACAGGCCCTTCCCGGCCGAATAACTACAAAAATTCACGAAAAACTTCATGTTTTTCAGCGAATATGGTCTCTCCACTGCACTGCTTCCTCCTTGTAATGAAGTTAATGGTGATTACTTTGCAATTTTGTTGTAAAGTGCATTACTGAGTATTTTGAACGCTGCAGTGGTAAATTAATGCAAAATGTAACATTGTGCCATTCGTACTCACACCAAATAACCATCTTCAGTTTCTTGTTTCACTTACGTAGGGTTACTAGTTGTTCAGAGTTAATTACTAATCTCGTGTTTTTTTTTTTTTTTTTTTTTTGTTTAAAAAAGGGGAAGCTTTGGTGAGAGGGCAGCTTGATATTAATGAGAATAAGCTCAGTCTTGCAATGTACTTTTATTTTTCGAAATAGTCCCCTCAAAGTTCAAAGCAGTTTCTTCAGGTTCGAGATTCCTTGAGGAAGTGGGTTTCTTCGAGACTCTAAAAAATACTCGTTTACCTCTTGTATGTCCCCTTCATTTGACTTAAATTTGTGTTGAGCGAGGAAAGTTTTGAGTTTCGAGAAAAGATGGTAATCTGAGGGAGCGAGGTAAAATGAATAGGGTGGACGCGTAAGCATTTTAAATCGTTATTCGGTCAATTGGTCCTGAGCAACGCGGCTTGGATGCAGCGCAATGTCATGATGAAACAACAGCTTTTTGGCCATTTCCGGATGTTTTTCTGCGATTTTTGTCTTCATTCTCTCAAAAAATTGTGCTTAGTATTCTTCAGTAATGGGTTTCCACTTTTCCAAGTAGTCAATCAAGAGAATTCCTCTAGCCTCTAGCATCCCAAAGTACTGAAGCCAATTTCTTTCCAGCAAATGGAACGCATTTTGCCTTTATCGCAGCAGGTTCGCCTTATACAGTTCACTGTAAATTGCTGTTTCGTTTCCGGTGTATAACAATAAATCCACAGTCGTAAACCGCATATAAATATTTGGATTCTTCTTAAACATTTCCAAAAAGTCGGTTAACGCTCGCATATGATTTCGCTTTTGCTCTGTAAAGTTGTTTCATATAATAATCTGTTATGCAAAATAAAATGAATCGGATCAGTTGAGATGCCCGCGGTCAACATCAGAATGATTTGTGACCATAGAATATTGAGACATAGAAAGCAAAGTCGCATACAAATTTTGCTGTTGCCCTCAAGCATTATGCGAATCAGTTGCTTATCAAACCTATCATATATGTTCTCTTGCCTTAAGAAGTTTGGATATAAACGTTTTAACAACTTGTACAATGTCTGTCTGAAAATCTAATCCTAAATATCTTGCATATTCTCAATGAAGCATGCTGTTCCAACTCAATTCATATGAACTCACATAATATGATATTAAGCGGCTTACTATTGATACATGATATGAAATAGCAAGGTTTTTAGTGTTCATTCGTTTGCGTTTTTCTTGTCCATTGTAGTAGAACGCTGCTAGTGTGTCCTTGGATGTGTAATTAACATTTCTCGGTATGTGGGTTTTTCTATCTACGTAATACTAGCATTTGGCCGGCAGATAATGCAAATAGACAATCACTCCCACAGGTAGAAAGTGAAGCCGACAGAGAGAAAGCAGATAGCGTAGTGTCAATTCCTTGATTAAATGATAACTAAATGTTGTGGGTGTTCCTGTGTTTTTTCAATTTCCAATAGCGTCTTTTATATGTACATATAGTGTTGTTTTAAGAACAAGCTATGCTATATTTATGGGAGAAAATTAAAGAAGTTCCATGTTTTACTATTTAATGAAGTTGGGTTTATATCAACATTGAAAAAAAATTGTGGGCAATATTTAGGCTTTAGCATACAAATTGCAATCCTACGCTGGCTTTAGACCTAATTTTCCTAGACATTTCTCCCTCTTCCACATTTTTCATTGCATACGATACGTACTTTTATCAAAACCCCTCAGAATTCCACGAAGTATACGAAAAAGTTTATATCAATTCCCCTAAACTCATTTTTACATATGCAAAGAACTTTAAAGGGATGAGTTTTGGGTAAAATTAATTTTTCATCACATAGATCAGTTTAAATATTCCAATAAAAGGTATAAATGTATAACAAAATTAGCATTTCCTTAACTAACTGCCATATTATGATGAATTTGTTTAATTATTTGGTTTATTTACAAAAGCTCTTAAACATCTCAGGTGAAGCGGACGATAAATTTTGCTCAGAGGCCTCTGCTTTCAGGCTTGAGGTGCTTTTACGTGCCGTAAATATGCAACACAGGACTCACGGCTTTACTTCCCTTCCGCAGGATTACTTTGATGAAAGTTTGAGTACAATAACGCATCTTTAATATCCGTGCATAAGTTTGTCATTTATGCAAATTTCCCTAAACATATATACCTTCAAGACCACAAATCGTAGATGGGATGCAGTTTGTATTTGGAGCCTATGGATAGATGCACGAGCACACACACACGCGCACACACACACACACGCACACACACACACACACACACACACACATATATATATTCTAATGTTTTCAACTTTGTAAAACTGATAAATTTATTTAGCTAGAAAGAGCAACATAGAGAAAGTTGAATGTCAAATCACCATTATTATATATTTCCGGGGTCAGATTAAATTTTTGGTTGGCATTAGTTACGGTGTTCCTCGGGAAAGGATAATTCAAGTGTGTTTAGCCATCAACGAGCTTATTTTCGCCATGATTTATTACATTCATAGTTACCAGTTCCGTAGAATTTGAGATTTCAGAGTTAATTAAATATAATGACTTAAAATTTTGTGCAAATTTTCCAGGAATAACTTCTCTATCGAAAAGTGCAATTTTAAAATTGTTAAATAAAATTAAAACCTAGTGTTTTCATTGACAAGAAACCGAGGCCAAAAAAGAGAAACTTAATGAAATAGGCTATCGATTAGAAAGAAACCTCTCCTCGAAAGTCTGTAATACGAATAACTTAGCAAGTTGGTGTATTTGTCGCCAGTGCGCATAAAGCCATGCAGCGGTTGAATATTCATCCATATATAATTGCAAATGTGCCTGAAATAAATCCGTGGAGGCGCTGGAATAAAATATCCACAAAACCTCTGTGGTCTGGTGTAGCGTTTGCGACTACAAATCCGGAGGTCCTGGCTTCGAATCCAGGTCAGATGAAGCTATCCGCGTAAGGGCTTTTCCTGAGTTTTTCCTTACCCTGAAAAGGTGAATGCCAGATAGCTTTAAGGCACTGAGTTTATTTGCTCCATCATTAATTAATTTCTTTCCATTCATCCCTACAGACTTACAACTACAGCACTCAGTTCATAATATAGAGACCCTGCGAGAAGATCAATGCAGTAAAGCGATAATTATATATATCTTCTGGAGGTAGTTTATAATATTCGGGTAGACATAAGCCACATGCAGAAGAGGTTATGGCATAAGTCTTTTGCAATTCTAAAGGCATTTTGCTAATTGATTATTTTCAGGGGGTAAAACCAAACAATAGATATTATTCTAATCTTTCAAACCAGTTAGATGGGAAAAATTCGTGAGAACAGACAGAGTTTGCAATTGATTAAAACTAATATCAGATGAAAGCTAATCATATAATTAACAATGTGGCAAATCTGAAACATGTATTGTATATATGTGGGTGAATGAACTAAAACCATAACCAAGTGATCTTCATCCAAGCAGAATTTGAACCAACGTCTCCAAAACATGCAACAGGTATGGAGTTGAATGACACAACTTATGAGATTACTAAATATAAACTGTTCCTATTGAAATACATTTTTGGGATAGATGTAATTGTGGGAGCACCATTGTTTATTGTACTTATGATCATATAAATGATATTGGACATATCCATAAGGTCAACATTTCTATTGATTGTGATTGAATCAAAGGTCCAAAGAGTAAATTAAGATGGTGATTGCAGTTATACTTATTGCTTTACTCAGCTATGCAGAGAACAGAACTTACTATGTAATGAACATGTTACACGTAATTGCAGCTCGTAAACTTAAAGCAGCTATAAATGACAATGACCGTGTCGAACATGGACACACTAACACAGTTTAACTGACCGCATTAATAACCAAATATGTAACACTTACAATTTTTATTATAATCCTTATTTGTGAATTAAAGTTATATTATTATACACAGGAATAGACATACAGATAATTTTTAAGTAATAAATTGTTGAAATAGCTATATATTTGAGGAAGGGATTGAGGATTACTTTGTTTACATCAAGTTTGTGCTAAGGCGGAAATGCTAGTTTGCTCATTCGTCGATTGCCAAGTAGGTATGTCAAGTCAACAAAGTGTAACGCCTGTACAATATACCACACCGATATGCCCGATTCAATGCTTCGTGAGTCTGTTATCACGGTCATTCGTTAGAAAGAGTGCTAAACGTGTGACAGCTGCTTACTGCCCAAAATGAGAATGTTACGAATAATAACCTTTTTTGCACTATTCGTGGTGAGTGCTGTCAGTGCTACCTACTTTGGAACGCAGCTTAAAGCAAGTGACCATTGCTTTTGCAAGGTGGGTGGAGAAAATATGGAATATTGTCATAATGTCTGCTGAATACTAAGTACTACGTAGAGGAAAGGCTGCAGGAAACGTTTTTTTTTGTTTACGTTTTATTTTCATAATGTAATTAATTTGCGTATGAATGATATCACAGGTTTCAGAAGTGTCGACATAAATTAAAACGAATTATAAAGTAGCTTTCATATCTTCTATAGCAGAATTTAATATAATGATTGTTAATAAAATTTGCTAACCTGAACATTTTAGGCTATGTATAACATGTCAAACTGAGAAGAATGAATTCGAGAAGTACTCTTAAACATTTCAGCTAATAAGGGGTGAACTTTTTTGGCACTAAATTTGTTTCTCTTGCAAGACGCAAAGGAGAATACATTTTAATTGGCTGTTATGTGCATTATTTGCATTTGTGTGAATAAACATTATGAAAAGAGTGTGTCAAACTGTTGGCCAATTTAGGTCCTTATCTATCAGTTATTCCTACTTATTAGTGCAATATACTCTTGTAAAAGAAAATGCTTGAATTATTTTTTTTAAGTACTGCAGCTTGAGTTTTGAGGAAGTGTAAACTTGCCCATTCATAACCGATTATATTCTATAATTCCAACATTGTTATGCTGGTAAACCTCTTAAATAATTTTAACAACTCAAGTTTTCACATATGATCATTAATTCTGATTTGCTGAGTTGTAATTGTATTTTTTTTCTTACAGTTAAAGGGCAGAATAGATGACTGCAGCTGCAATGTTGATACTGTTGATCATTTCAACAATATGAAAATATATCCCAGGATAAGCAGTTTACTTCACAAAAATTATTTTAGGTTTTATAAGGTGAGTCACTGTGTTCATCATGCTTTGTGAACACCTGGTTAGAACCTGACTTATAGTAACACCATCCAAATCTCGTGGAACAGATCGGTGTCACTGGACAGTGCAGGCGCTTGATATTTTGAGTTCTGTAACCCAAAATTAGATGCTGTGTCACTGGTGAATCCCAAATCTATATGCACTACATATACACACAAAATTATCTCCCTACCATAAGTAGGGCAGTCTAATCTAGCATCAGTCTCCCTAGGTCTATTACTTTGTCATTGTCATAATCTTCTTCTTCAGGAGTTATGCATTTCTGCCTGTTCCAGTCCAAGGATGTTAAATATTTTGTCTTGCTCATGTTTTCTAGGATGTTCCTTTTTCTGTAGCTTAATGTAAAACCATGCCTGCTTTGCTGTATTGTTATCTGACTGGCTCTCTTAGTTTGATTCAATTCTTGTTTCATTTAGATTAAATATGTCCAGTTCCTCTCTTTTATCTCCATTTCTTTTTTCATCTGAGAGTCTATACCTTGCCACAGGTCTGAAGAATTTCATCGCACAACCTGTATTTGACAATTTTTATTTGTTAATGTTCAGATTTCACTTCCATTTGGCATTGTAGACACTGTCTACCCATTATGAAACATCATTTACACGTCTTTGTTGGTCTTGTCTTTGAGGGTTCTTATTGTGCCAAACTTGTTTTGAACTTTGAAAATATTTTTCTATGTCTTAATTGAAATTAATACTTATTTTGCAATCTAATTAGCTGAAAATATTAAGCTGTACAGATAATTTATTTTGTTTCTAATGAAATGTAAAAATTATAATCTTTAATGATACTGTTTAAATTAGAAAACACTTTTGTAAAAAATTTTCAGAACCAGTTATTAGGTCCTGGTCATCTGTATATGTATGATTTTATAATTTAAAATCTTTTAAGTAGTCATATATTATTTTATGATTTATTTTTTCATTTATTTGACTATTGTCATTAAGAAAAAAATTTTTTCAGGTGAATCTCAATCATGCATGTCCATTCTGGTCAGATGATAGCAGATGTGCAATCCGTTACTGTCATGTGGAGCCTTGTTTAGATGTAAGTATACTCTAAATCCAGAATTTTTTTTTACTCATTGATATTTTATTAAGTCTTCATTTTGTTTTTCCCCTCATGTGTAGAGATTGTATCTGAAGCTGACAGTCATAGCTGCAGCACCAATAGAAAATGTTTATTGACACTAATAAAGCCTGTTAGAGCATGTTTAGATTCAGAACAGTAAGTAGTTACAGTGTTATGTGTGTCATTTCTCTGCCATGGCTCAGATTTAATACATAACAATACATTTTCATTTGCTCTAACTTTTTAAGAAATGAATCATCTGCTCATTGTCATATAGAATATCAAGAATATTTTCTAGGTGTTCATCCATCTGGCATCTACAGTTTGTAAAATAGTTCTTAAATTCAAAATAACAGGATCAGTGTTGGACAAGAAAATAAGATGCAAGCATCATGTGTTAACAGAGAAAACACTGGATGATATCGCTATTTCAATTAGAACAATCACTGCAAAAATCTCTTGTAAAGTTAGCACAGCAAGTGGAGTGAGCTTTGCATTCTGCTACTAAAATTTTGTTCCTACAACTTTACTGAAGTGCATGCCTTGCAGCCCACTGACTGAAAAAGAAGAAATTTAATCATCTTTAAAAAGAGTATCAGTACTTTGCTGACCATGCAGTAGGCTCTGGGTGTGGACAGCTGCACTCTGTACTCCCTACTGCTGGCCTGGTTTGCATGCAGGGAAAAACAAAATGAAGACATGATATACATAATATAGGATGGATCTTAAGTCACTGCACTATTATTGTGATTTAAAACATAACCATAAGTTTTGCTGGAATGTCTGAAATCATGTAGCAAAATTTTCAGTTTTCATTCAGTTCTAGCATTTATACATTTTCAGATAATCAGATCCTTCATTACCTTCAGGTTTCCTTGAAAATACTGGGTCTTTTACTTATCTTCACAGAAATAATCACAGGAAATTGAATCATACCAGCAAGCATATTAATTTGCTGTTCCTTGATGACAAATCCATTCCCAAAATTTAGCATTCAGAAATTTTGTAATATAACCCCCCAAAAAGGGAGAGCATCATCTTGAAAGTAGGTAGTTTTGTAGCTCTGGTGTGGTATCATTCTATAGCATTTCTGGATGCCCATATTATAGCCCCTGAGAGAAATAACAGTGCAATTATGGATTCCTTGCCATAGAGTGACTAGTGGTATATTCAGCACGTTTTCCTATAGTTTCTGTGGATTGCACTCCTAAATAAAGCTTGTTTAGTTTGCCATTTAGCATGAAATATATTCTGTATATCCATAAAACACTTTTCCAGAACTGTGGATATGTTGTATTTTACATAAATACTTCTCACAAATGTCTTCTGCTTTTTTTTTAATAGAGCTTAACCCCTGACATCACAGGTGGTGGACACTATATGAAATGATAAATTGGGTTAGTAATACTACATATTAGTATATGTTACCACTTCATTGTCTACAGCTTTGTAAGTACAATTTTTACTTAATGGGTTAGTAATGTTTGTAGTAAAAAAGCGTTCCAGGTATTAGCCATTCAAAGAATGAAGAAACGTGCTAAAAATCTCAGTCAGGGAAGACAGTGCTGGCAGGATTCAAACTTCACACCTATTATTCACGAGTTCATTTAAGAGCAGACTTTGGCCACCTATGTTGGTCACAAATTTCTTTTTAAATTCAAAATAAATTTCATGTCTGAACAAATACAATGAAGCAATTAATTTATTCTTAATTGAACAAAGAGTATTAAATCAAATCACTGTTCCATTAAGAATAAATTTCTTTTTGTTGAGTTATTCCCATGTAGAACATACAGAAGTTTGAGCTGATATAATCTGAGGGCTTTCAATGTGTGTCTTGTACTTAAAAACTTTCTGCAGAAGCTAATTTATGTGCATTTGTTTCTATACATAGTATGTAACTGTACCTTACTGATAAACTTTGAATAATGATAGGGCATACAGAGAGGGTAATATTTTGTTAAAGAACACATGTTCGCTGACACCTTCCTCATACGTTATGCATTGGTTACAGAAGTAAATTCCAACTGCACCTGAAGTATACACTAAGCCATTATACAATCTTTTTCACTGCAGTAATAAATTATTATTCATCTTTATGTTGTGCATTTAGTCTTTCTTCCCTTTTATACTGCATATGTACAAGATCATTTCAAAAGTTCTCGAAATGACCCACAGATTGCAGCAGCAGTTCTGAAGCAGTTTTGTTATCAAAACAAATCTTCCATAGGAACATTTGTGCAATAATACATAGATTGGTCAATTATTTTAGTAGCTATAGCTGTTTGTTGCAGTGCAAACATGTGTATATGGAAAAACTGGCAAATATTGAACAGTGTGCAGTTATGAAATACTTGGTAAAGAAGAGTGTGAATGCAACAGAAATTCATACAGCTGTGACAAACACTCTAGAGGACTCTGCATTGTATTCAAGTGGATATATGAATTTAAACACTGCTATGAAAGCTTGGAAGGTGATCCAAGCAGCAGATGACCAAATCATCACTAAGGAACATTACATGGTTCTAAAGAATTGCTAATTAAAAGTGTCTGAAATTGCTGAAAGTCTGTCATTTTAGGCGAATGCATATTTCATATTTTGAGGAAAAAATTGTGCATGAAAAAATTATCGGCAAGATAAATGCCTTGACTGCTGACCCAGAATTAAAAGCAAATCAGAGTGTAAATCTTTCATCAAAGTTTGGCCCATTTTCACAGAGATCCCCCAAACTTTATACATTGATTTGTGGTTAAAGATGAAACATGTGTGCACTACTACACACCTGAAACAAACAGCAATCTAAACAATGGAAGCATCACAATTTTCCATTGCCAAAAAAATGTGTGAAATTGACTGGGAAGATATGGTTTTCTGGGATGCCAAGAGTGTACTTTTAATTGACTTTATTCCCAATGAAACATCTATGCATATTATGCTAACATTTTGAACCTGTTGAAATCAAAAATATGGGAGAAAAGACCAAGTTTATCACAGAAGAAATCATCTTGTATCATGACAATGCTGACCCAGACACAAGTGTTATTGCAATGGTGAAAATCAGTGAATTTGGATATGATTTGCTACCATATCCACCTTATTTTCCGACTTGGCTTCATTGTATGTCCATCTGTTCTCTAAACTACGCAAATTCCTTGGTGGAAAGACATTTTCATCCAATGAATTAAATTATCAGTTGAGGCTCTTCGAGATTCACTGGCTGATATCTACCATGACAAATGGATAGATAGGGGAGAACAAGTTCCCTGGCCTGCATGTTCCCTCGACCTTAATCCTTTGGATTTTAATCTTTGGGGGGCCCCCTAAAACAATTAGTTTAGGCACCAGACACTTCATCAGCATGCCTGGAAGCCTGCGAAACCATATGATAATGCATGGGAGTATTTGAAAGGGTGCATAGTCCATGATTCAAAGTGCCTGCCTGAGTTTCTCAGTTGACATTGTATTATTGGTTTTATTTCTTGTTTTGGTAAAATTTCATTGATAACTTGAAACTAACGATTTCTGGACATGTTTATATGGACCTTTTTTTTCTTGGTTTTTAAACTTTCATCTGTTGAGCAAAGGATTTCCAGACACATGTTTATATGGACTTTCTTCCTTGTTTTGGTGTGAGGAACTTGCCTCCAAAGTTTGTAAAAGTATTTCTGAAACAGCCTATATATACGTGTAGTGTAAAATCCACTTTTCATTAAATTTAAGACCAACTTATGTCAGAACTAATACATGAAGCAACCTATATATTCTTGATTAGCTGGTTTTAATATTCTTATGCTCCACTTTCCATTAAATTATACAGAACACATTTGACTGTCCATTGTCCATATCAACAGCTGTGAGTTCTGCAGATTTGTTGATGGTTAGATGGACTTGGTATAGCTCTCGTGGATATTTTATGACTTTTTGAATTTATTTTGAATTAATGCTGGTGATAGTGAAGCTACTGGTAGGGCAACCCTTGCAGAATAGCCAAAGGGGAAGATCCAGACTAAGAAGCAATCCAGGAGGGAGTCCAACAACTCCAAAGATGGAGGAGGAGACATCTTAGAAGCCACTGCCTTGTGGTTAAGCAGTTGATTCTGCTACCACTGATTTTTCTATCTGATTGTACTTGATGTATCTCCAATGTTCTTTGATTAGCTTCCTGGTTTCTCTAAACAATGATAGAATGTTATCATAATGACAGAATTCCTAATGAAAAGAAGCCAGGAATCTATCAAGTCATCTGCTTGGAACATTAAGTGCATATTGGCAAAACAAAAAGAAGCATTGAAACTAAGCTCAGAGAACATTGGAGAAACATTAAGTGCAGCAAGGCTCAGAGAACAATGGAGAAACATGAAGTGCATCAGATAGAAAAATCAGCTGTTGCACGTCGGTTTTGGAGAGAGAAAGATGATGTAGAAATGCAAATTGAATTACTGAAATTTGTAGATACACCTTAGCAGCTGGGTATATGAGAAAAAAATTTATAAAAAATAGAAGATAAGGTTATGAACATTGAGATCACAAAAGAAAACAAATTAATCAAACGTTCATAAAATGTCCAGGAGAACTATACCAAGTCCATCGAACAACAATAAATTCTACTGTTAACTCATTGTCGATGTGGAAAATGCCCTGGGAAATATGTTCTGTATAATTTAATGGCAAGTGAAGCATAAGAGTATTAAATTGACTCGCCAGCTAATTCAGAATATCCAAATTTTATTTTCTTATTTATTTATATTTATTTTCATTTATAAACAGTATGAAAATGTAAACATACCTTCTTATTCATTTATTATGGTAATTTCATTTAATAAACAATACTGTAATACCCTTATATACATTTGATATTCTCTGTCTATAATAACATTCACTATCCTTCTCCCTCTAACTATTCCTGTGTTGCTCAGAACACACTGCAACTGAAAGCAAAACAACTATTCCATGTTTCACATTGGATTAAGGAACAGGCAGGTAGACACTTGTATTCAGGGAATCTGGTGCTACAAAGCTTACTCAACCGGATGACTGAGCTATTAGAGCAGACTGAAAACGAAATTTTGATCATCACTTCCCGTTACACCTGTAATGCCAATTCCCCCCCCCCCCCCCTTCTGTAGTAGCACTACAAGGATGATCATATTGATCAGCATTTGCTACCTTACCTGTCTTTTCAAATTTAATAGTGAGCTTGTCTTACAGGTGGAATAACAGCACAAACAGCAGGCTTATCAGCACACTTATGAAAATAAAAGTACTGTTTTGAAATAAAAGTGCATGTATGGTTATAAGTTCACATCCTGAACTGTAGCTTGATCAATGGCATAAAATAATTTATAAAAATTATGCTTACCCGGTTGATGTGTTTCAGGAAGATATCCCAGAAGGACTGAAGGGCCATCCCTTGAAGCGTACTTCATTAAATGAACCTCCAATATCAAGGGTATGTATTGTATTTTGGGCATATTGGGGGGGGGGGGGTTGGGATATAAAAGGATACCAGACAGTAAGTAAATAATAAATTTTTTTATATATTAAAATTAACCCTTATTTAATTGGTGGTTAAACAGGAAGCCTGGATGAAAAATACTTCTAGCATTAAGAGTCACCTCCAGAGGAATAAATATCATGTTTTTTTTGTTGTTTGTTTTGTTTTTTTTTTTTTTTTTTTTTTTTTGTTACTGTTCTGAGGGACCCTTTTTGGCCAATGCAAGTATTTTCTTGAAATTATAGAATTGCTGGATATTAACACAGCTCAGTTATAAGAACCCAGCATTGAAACTTGAAATGATAATTGAAATAATTTAATGAACTTACATTTTTCTGAAGTACCCTTAAAACTGCAACATGAATCCTCTAAAACTGAACTGTCACAGGAGTGTGTTCAGCTTGTCAATTATTTTGGGACTAGAATTGTCATAGCATCCTTTATATATTATTTCAAAAAGTTGATTCCATTATCGCTGTTATATTTATTTTTCAGTACTCAGAGGCTGGACAGAACACTGAATGTAATAATGACCACAATGAGGAGCTGGGTTACCTCAACATGACCATTAGGTATGCTAAAATAAGTTGACAATGCTTCAAAGTATAAATAGTTTTAATGTACTATTGATTTATATTGTTAAACATTTAAATGCAAAGCTTATGAGGGCTTCTGAATGCAGTGAAACCTGAATCCATTATTCCTAGAAGCATTATTTTCCTAAATCCATCACACAGTTTATGCAATCTCAGACTTAATTTTGTTATAAACAATAGGAATAAAACCTGTATGGATTGTTCCTTGAAATATTTCCCTGTGTTAATCAAACTTTTTTCTTTTGCTTTCTTGGCATAAGCAATAGAAATAAAACATGCATTAGTGTTCCTGGAAGTATCATTTTCCTTTATCAATCAAAAATTTTAGTTTATGCTTTCTTGTTATAAACAATAGGAATATATAACCTGTAGATTATTCCTTGAAGTATCATTTTCCTTCAGCAATTGACATTTTTTTTTTGCTTGTTATAAACAATAGGAATAAAACATGCATTGATCGTTCCTCGAAGTATCATTTTCTTACATCAATCAAAAATATTTTTTTGCTTTTTATAAACAATAAGAATAAAATCTGCATTGATTATTCCTCAAAGTATTTTCCTGTATTAATCAAAAAATTTTGTTTGCCTTAGGTAACTGGTATCCTCAATCATTTGTTTATTAGATCATTGATAAGTACTATGAGTACAGTACTATGTTTTTGAAACATACTGTAGCAAAGCACATAATGTTTTCTCATGTGTGAAGTGGCAAAGCGTTATTAAACAGGACATGTGAAAACAAAAATGTTTTGGTAGCTCCCTTGTTGACCAAGTTTGCTGTATCACAATGCTCAATATTCGGGCCAGTTTTATTTATAATCTATATTAATGATCTCCCAGAATTATCTTCATCTGCAAATATGGCTCTGTGTACTGTTGATGCCAATCTTATATTTAGGAATCCAAGTTAAGTTACTTTGCAATCCTTTATCTGCGATGCATAGCAAAATTTAAATAATTGGTTAAAATCTAATAAGGTTAATATTCAAATATCAGTATAAATTTCAATAAACTTGCTTTTCTTAATAATTCATATAGCATAGAAATTGAAAATACATCTATAAAAAACCTTAATAGCACAACATTTTTAGGTTTTTCTTAGAACGAACACAGTTTTATCTTATCTAATACATTAAGCCAAATATCTAATGCAATGTACATATTAAGTAGGAATTTTACTAAAGGTATTTTGAGAATAGTATATTTTGCCTGTGCACAATATTAGCTTATGGTATACTCTTCTGGGGAGCAGCAAGTTCATCATCTATGGTTTTTAAATGTCAAAGAAAATATTAAGAATAATGCAGCAATTACCATCTCATGCTCCCAGTAAAACAATTTTTAAGAAATTAAATGTTCTATCATTACCATTTATATATATATATATATATATATATATATATATATTAGAAACTGTATATTTTGTACATAATAATAAACAACTTTATAGGCATGACAAAGATCATGTGCACTGTACTAGATCAGCTGGGCCAGTTCATTTACAATATCACAGACTTACAAAAAGCATCAATTACTTGTCACATAGGGGTATAATCCTGTATAATCTTTTAAATCTTTTAAAAATCTCAAAATCTTTTAAAAGCACTTCAAGCACAAAATTGGGGGAAAAAAAGTGTTAAAAACCATAATTTTTATATAATGGAGGTATCTTGGAAATCCTTGGATCTTGGACATTTGAATTCTGCAAACTATCATTCATAGTCCTAATTATGGAGATGATAATTTATGTTTAAAAGATTAAGTTGCTGAATACACTTACTTTGGCATCTACGAGGGTAGGTCCATAAGTTTCTAGCCTAACCATTTTCTAGGAATGATAAAGACAAAATACTTTTCAATATAGTTAGCCTTAATTACAATACACTTTTCACATCGTTCAATTAACATTTCAATGTCCCCCACCCAAAAAATAGTCGAAAGTCTTGTCTGCAAAATGGGCATAAACAGCATTCATCACTTCTTAATCATACTTAAATTTCCTTCCTCGAAGGTTCTTCTTGAGTTTTGGGAAGAGGAAATAGTCACTAAGAGCTTAATCTGTGCTGTATGATGGATGGTTTATTTCCTTGAAGCCACATTTCGCAGCTTCCTTTGCAACAAGACCTGTCGTGAAGAAGGTGCACACCACCCTCAGCTTTTCTTGCCTTTTCTCTTTGGTAGAAGCATGTAGTCTGTGCAGTAGACCAGCATAGTATTCCCCATTTATTGTGGTGTTCCTCTTCTTGAAGTCAATGAAGAGTATTCTTTCACAGTCCCAAAAGATTGTGGTCATGATCTTCTTGGTTGACTAAGTGACTTTGGCTTTTAGAGGACGGTGCTTCACTAGGTTTACTATGCCACTCCATTGACTCTCTTTTGGAAATGAGATCATAGTAGAGAATCATAGTTTCATCTCTTGTAACAATGGTTTGCAGAACTTCTTTCTCGTTGCCACGGCAGAGCTTCAAAAATGCCTGACAACAAATGACTCGTTGCTGCTTTTGAAGTGAGGAAAGAAGTCTAGGCTCCCATCTTACACTAACCTTATTCATGTTTAACTGTTCATGAATAATTCAAAGGGCTGTTGTTTTATAAACAACATATGATATGTTGTATCGTATGTTTTTGATGTTGAATACTTTGAATTAATACATATTCTGATGCAAGTGAATCAGTTTAATCCTTCACTGCAACTTTAAATTAATTTTACAGTGCTGCAGCATATGAAGAGTTTGCAAGATGGAAAGCATATGATGATGCGCAGGACAACTTTTGTGTCATGAATGATGATGATTCAGGTGCAGAATATGTAGATCTATTGCTCAATCCAGAGAGGTATACAGGATACAAAGGAAAATCTGCTCATCGCATATGGCACAGCATCTACATGGAAAACTGCTTCAGGTTAGAATGAACTTTGCAATTTCATAATGAGGGCTTAGAGTCATTACAATGCATTTACAAAATTTTAGTTTTGAGATAAATCAAAATAAGTTTTGCAACAACAGAAACACTATCATCATTACCACCTTAATTCACCTGGCTGATATATGATACTTTATTATTATAAAAGTATCTGCTCTCTCTCTCTCTCTTTTTTTTTTTTTTTTTTTGAGTTTAAGTATTACATAAGTAAAGATATGTGCTGTTATGGGTACATTTATTATTTTTGCAAGTTACACCTCATTTAGTATTAATAACAACAGAAATAATGCACTCCAGTGCATATATATTGTTGCTTAATTACATCTAATTATTTAAAACAATTTTGTAAGTCTTTTCTTCTGATATATAGCAAGATGACTGATAATATGCCAAAAATAAAACATAAATAAATCTGATGGCAGTATAAAAATTTATAAGAACATAAACCATAATGCAGGAACTTTTACAGATATCACTGAAACAACAGAACAAAATATGAGGTGGTATCCACAATATTCCGGACTAGTACTACCATCTGAATAATGGTTGCAGTAGTTTTGTACCGCTAAGTGGCAACACTAGCACATCTGATGAGTGAATGTTTAAAGTTTCATGCAGCTGGGTAGATGTGTTGAAATTCTATAGCACTTTCCAAGATACTCTGTGTGTAGTGTGTGGTGATTTTACAATGGATCCAACATTAGAATAGAGAGTGTGCATCAAATTCTGTGCAAATCTCAGGAAAAATGCTATGGAGACCCTTGCAATGATTCAACAAGTATTTGGGGGGCAAAGCATGAGCCCTATACGTGTGTTTGAGTGGCATGCATAGTTCAGGGCCGGTCGTACAGCTATTGAAGACGATGCTCACACCGGTAGGCCTGTCAGCTGCACAATGCCTGACATTGTTGCCAAAGTTCAACACCTCATTTGCAAGGATCGACATCGAACCATTGAAAACTTTGCTCATGAAGTGGGAATTGGTTATGGGACATGCCAACAAATTTTAACTGACGAATTGGGCATGCATCGTGTCGCCGCAACATTTGTGCTAAGGATCCTGACTGCTGATCAGAAGGCACAGAGTGTTGAAGTTTGTACAGAGTCATCATGCCGTATTCAATGACCCAACCTTCTTGTATAGGGTTATCACCGGCGATGCGAGCTGGATATATGCTTATGATCTGAGATAAAACAACAATCCTCCCAGTGAAAGAGCCGGAACTCACCAAGACCCAAAAAAAAGCAAGATAAGTTAAGAGCATGCTCCTCGTTTTCTTTGATACCAAGGGGATTTTGCACAAAGAATTCGTCTGACCAAATCAAACAGTGATTTCCATATATTATTGTGACGTTTTGCGACGGCTCCATGAAAATGTGTGGAGACGGGCCTGAACTTTGGCAACAAGAGAACTGGCTGTTACATCACTATAATGTGACCTGTCACAATTCCTTGTTCACCAGGAGCTTTTTAACGAAAAACAACATGAACTGTTGTCCCCAACCCACCGTACTGGCCTAATTTGGCACCCTGCAAATTTGCTCTATTCCCCAAACTGCAACTCAAGTTGAAAGGGCGTCGGATCGACACAATTGAGAGGATTCAAGAAGAAACGCTGTCTTGTGCTAAACACCCTCAAAGAACATGATTTCCAAGTTACACTTGGAAAATGGTAGAATCGCTAGGACTGGTGTATACGTGTGGAAGGGAACTACTTCAAGGGTGACGATGGTCATTAGTCTCAAAGTAAATTTTTGATCAGATGGCAGCACCAATCCTGAATATTCTGGATACCACTATACTCTGCAGTCATTCATATTCATTAACTTCTGCTTCTTTTCGAGCTGTTCTCTTATCTCTTAATGACCTGCAGAAATGATGCTACTGCTCAGAAATGTCTGCATATTGCACAGATCCAGGAGATATCTTTTATTTTTGAATAGGAACTGAAGAAGAATAAAAAGGTGGAAGTGTGAAAGGATCTTGCAGCCTTGTTTTAATTATGTAGGCAATTTATACTATTTTAAATTCTTTGGAAATTCTGTTGCTATATTGAAAATAAATATGTTCTAAAGCTTTATTTTGATATTAAAACAGCCTTGTTTTAATTATGCAGGCAATTTATACTATTTTAAGTTCTTTGGAAATTATGTTGCTATGTTGAAAATAAATATGCTCTAAAGCTTTATTTTGATATTAAAACCACTCTTGTTTTAATTATGCAGGCAATTTATACTATTTTAAGTTCTTTGGAAATTATGTTGCTATATTAAAATAAATGTGTTCTAAAGCTTTATTTTGGTACTAAAACCAGGTGTCATATGAGTATGTTGACATTATTATTTCCATAACTTTAAACTTTCCCACATGCAATCCAAATAATTTTAAAATGTAAACCCTATATTGGATTGAAATTAATGAGTTTCATTAGTGGACTTTTTGATAATTTGATCATGGCACGTGAATCAGCATATTGCAGATTATAATAATGGCTAAGATCTTGTGATCCCAGTAATCTTAAAATGTAGTTTAGGTTTAAGTAAGTCATTCTTTTGACAAAGTTGAGTGTCATGGATTGGGCAAATAGCAAATTAAAAAATACAGCAGATTTGAAAGAAGCAATTTACTTCCTTCTTTTTGATAATTTGATCATGGCACGTGAATCAGCATACTGCAGATTATAATAATGGCTAATATCTTGCGATACCAGTAATCTTAAAATGTAGTTTAGGTTAGTTTAGGTGTAAGTTAGTCATTCTTTTAACCAAGTTGAGTGTCATGGTTTGGGCAAATAGCAAAATAAAATATACAGCAGATTTGAAAGAAGCAATTAACTTCCTTAAAAAAGGGCACCCTTTTTGGCAAGGTTATGTAATTGCACCACAATTTGTGTCTACCTAATCACCTGGTTTTACCATACCTGTCCCTCTTGTAGTGCTCAAATTATATTTCTTGTTATATTTTGCACACAATGAATGACCTTTAATGACATTGTGTTCTATAAATTTAATGATACTATTGATATTGCCATCATCGTCAGGCACATAATGTAGAGTTCATTCACATCCCTCGCAACTAACCATTTCATTACAACTAACATATTTAATTTCACAAGCATTGTTAAAACATACTAAATTAGGCCACTAGCTGCTTTATGTTACCTTCCCTGCATTTTTGTGGCAGGAAGAGCAGTAGGAGTAGCCTATCAACATAGCATATAGGAGCATGATAGGAGTGAAGATTGTTAGCAGCTTAATAGCTTGGAGCTGTGGAATGAAAATAGTATTCCAGTAAAATAGTTCTTGTTTGAAAATTACAGTGAAATGAGCGATAATGCCTATATATTTGCTCTGTATTACAAAATGACATTTTTATATAATGTATCAATTTTTATTGCATAATTGTGTGTGGAACCTAAGTGCACATTTTACCATTTCTTGGTGCAAATGCTTCATCTACACATCAAAACCAAGCTTTAAAGATGAGTGATAAAGATTTTTAATATACATTTTTATGGTACCCATAAACAGATTTACTAAAACACAGAAAATGGATTGTCCATTGCCAATTCAGAATTCTATTGGCAATTATTCTCATGTAAGCAAAGTTTGAAGTAATGTCACCAATTTCTTCTTTTAATATTTTAGTGAACTCAGCATTTCCTCCTTATTGGAATGTTGGAGCAGAGCTGAGACATCAAGGAGACGAAAGGATTTTCAAATGATATATTTGTATTACTAATTATTTCCACAAGTTCATAAGAATTTTTAATGTTCAGGCTGTTGAGTTTTTTTTTCAGAGTTCCAAATTTCTTTACCAATTATTTGATCAAATTATATATGGGTGGATTTGTATTATTATTGAACCCGCAGTCTGCTGAACATCAGCTTTTGCATTAAGTATTATGCCACACAAGGGGTTAAAGAGCTACCTATAGAATAGGCTACAATAATTCAAGAAGGCATTTAAGTATGTGTACATAAATTAAATTTTACATATCATGTTAGTAGTAGCTTATTAGATATTGTATGTTGGTAATACATTCATTATTAAGAAAGAGAAAAAAGCTTGAAGGCATTAAGTAAATTTTAATCATAATTCTTTAGTATGTGTATCGTAGCACTTCATATTAAATAAGAAGGGGAAAAATAAATCAACTGACATGACAAGAATTGAGCCTGCAGAACATCAGCTTCTCCATTCATAATGCCACACAAACAGTTAAAGAGCTCCCTCTAGAGTAGGCTACATAATGCATGAAGGCAGTTAATAGATGTTCATGTCACACTGTCACATGATTAGTTTAAGATACCAGGGGTTTTTGGCACTAAATATTGAAAATACTGATAGCAAACTGCGGAAAATTGATATTTCTATGCTTGCAAAGCAGCTTTAAAGACATTGTAAACCAATTTTTCACCTGGCGTGACTTTAACACTGACTTATCAGTATGTGATGCAAACATGTTTAACATGAAACTGTGTTATGTGTAGTTATGGACCTCATATTGCCTATCTCAAACTGCTTTTATGTGACATCATCTCTACATACTTTGAAATTTTTTCGGTGTAGTTCATTAACACTGTATATGCATGCATTAAAAAAATTGTTTTAACGGTCTAACTAATGCTTCTTCTTGAAAAAGTGCTTTGGCTTAAATATAGAATGTTTAAGCATGTTTTATCAATTTTCATTTCCTTTTAAAAATGTTGAACAGTCTGTTCATTGTGATGGTAACATTTCTCAAATGAAGATTATTTTATTTTTCTCCACTCTATCTTTTGTGTGTGTGTGTTCGCATGTGCATGCGTGCGTGCCAGATCTCTGCACAATGGCAGTCGTGAAATGTACAAACTGGTTATTAAATGGCTGATATGCACACACAAAAGCACTAATATACCAGACTCTGAATATGACAAGGAACCTTCTTAATTCTAGAAAATTTTCTTGTGTTCAGCCAGAAATCAAATCCAGTAGCTTAGCAGGCAAGTGCTCTATTGACTGGTTATGAGGCCGGGTATTTGAAAAATGCATATATGTTTTTAAAGTACAGTTTGTTTTAGTGAACATGTGTAATTGTGCATAGATATGTTAACCACTTTATTACCCATATTATCTGTCCTAAGAGCATGAGAATAATCAGAAATAATACCTTTTTGTTTACAATTAAAGTTGTGAATTTATTTTTAAGTTTAACAATTTTATTTTTTATTCTGATGTTAAAAATTATAAAAAGATCATTTTTCCAACATGATGCTGTGATAGTTTTGTTAATTTCAAATGCAAATAATATAGCTTTAAATCCATATACATGGTTACTAATTTTAAGTAAATTACAATGTTATAATATTTTTAGTATTTGTTTATTTATGAAACTTGGGAATACTATATTAGTGTCATGGAAATGTAGCATTATAGGTAAACATTATTTTGAATGGTTGCTATTAATTTGCAAATTTTATGTTTTCATACTATGTTTAGACACTATTATTAAACAACATTACATATCCTGATATTATAATTATGCTGCAAAGTAATGAAAATGCAATTGGATATTATTTTAGCAATTTTAATTACTATCAGTGCAATTCCCATGTAGGTGTTTCCATCATGTTTGTCCATTTGAGTTCTGGAAAGAGTTATAAAACAAGTTGATTACCAAAAATATATCAGATATGAATTTTTTAGTTGTAAATACACAATGTAGTTTGTGTTTTTCCTAATATATCAAAACTGCTTGAGTGTGTATAATTTGGCAACTCTAGTTATAATAATGTAGGAAAAGCTAATTTAAGTGTCTTCATTAATCCCACTTATCAATTGGGATATTTGGCAATGATATATGAGTAGAATTTTAAAGGAAATTGAAGTCAAATTATAAAGTAGAAACGCTGATGACCAGAGATTTTAAAGAGCGTTCATAAATAAATCAAATAAATATAATAGAAAAAACAAACAAATATAAAATCCTAGCTAGAGAATATTTTGTGATTATTCATTTTAGTATTTAAGATTTTATATTGGCACATATAACTCATATTAATTTTACATTGCTTTCCAAATATTTGTAGTAGTTTAACTAAAGAGAATAATGTTTATAAATAAATATTAATAACTGTAGTAATAATTATTTTATATTTTACTCCATGCTGGTTAGTACTGGGAAAAAAATTATGTAACAAAATATATTAATTTTTTAATTATGTATAAGTATATTTATGTTACAGACCCAAAAACAGCTACAGTGCATATATAGAGTCTTCTAGGCTGAATGGTGAGTTGAGAAAAATTAGAAGAATGTAATTATCCAGAGGTGATGCAGAATCACTGAAGACACTGACATGTAGATTTTTTTCAGGAATGTGTCTGGAAAAGCGGGTGTTTTATCGTGCTATTTCTGGTCTACACACAAGCATCAACATTCATCTTAGTTCAAATTATCTACTGTCAGGTGAGTTGCATAAGGCATTGTTTGTGTAATAGTTTTAAAATGCATCCATTGTTTGCAACGAGACATATATTAATAAATATACCACCATGTGTTCATATTTAAAGGGATCTTATATCACTTCGTGACATTGTAGTTATGTTTGCTGAGGCTAACTGAAGCCAGTAATCTATTTGTTTTGCTTGATAATGAAACAAAAATAATTTCTGCATATGCTTTCTTTTGTTTCAAAGAATTAAGCAAGAGTTTTGTGCTTTTATTTTTAACCAATATCGATTTGAAATTGAGCAAATAAATTAGCCATCTAAATGTTTGACATGATGCATTACTTCACATAAGCATTAATTAAAATAGCTGGAATGCAATGTAACATGGCTTACCAACCAGTCACTTATGAAATGTTACCAAATTGAAATAACTGTTGATACATTTTGTTAACTGCTGTTAATGACATTTCTTGCCCAAATTAGTATATGCAAGCGTAATGTATTACATTGTTGAAATGGTGGTCAATTGGCCAGCGATTTCCCCCCCCCCTCTCTCACACACATGTTAATGACATTTCTTGCCCTAATTAGTATATGCAAGTAATGTATTACATTGTTGAAATGGTGGTCAATTGGCCAGCAATTCCCCCCCCCCCTCTCACACACATGCGTGCATACCTGTTCAACCAAAACAAATTAACTTTTAAGAATCAAATTATAATTTTCTTTTGTAACATTCATGACACCCTTAATATATATTGTATAATAATTTAATGAAGTTTTGTTGCATAAAAACATGGATGACATTTATTTCTAGTTGAGATAAAGATAACAAAACAAAAAAGCAATTTTGATGTCAAAGGCATGAACTATGTCATAGATCTATGTCTCAAGGGTTAAACTTGCTCTGTAATAATTAAGAAAGGAAGTTCCATTTAAAATTGAACACACAGTATAATAGTATAATGTATTTGTTAAAATATTGAAGCTATTTACAGTGAAGGTCTTGTATATTGATTGATACACAGTATAATTTTGAATTTTAGTAGATTTTCATGGTTTTGTCTGGGGTAATTGGAATATATAAGCAAAAGCTAGAACGCAAAAAGATCACAATTTTAAAATATGAAAGGCAAGCAAAATCAAAACCAAGATTAATCCTGAGTTATGATTCAGGTGCCTTCACCTGGTCCTGGTGGTGTAGTGGTTACCATACTTGCCTCCTAAACCCAAGATCATGGGTTCGAACCCAGCCAGGAGAAATGGATTTTTTTGGGCGTAAAAATCCTAAGTATGGTTTCCTTCAGAAGGGAAGTAAAGCTGTGCGTCCAGTATTGTACATTTATGGCACGAAAAAGAACCTCAAGCCTGAAAGAGAGGCCTCTGAGCAAAAAAGATAATCATAATGAGCATATTTGTAGTGTAGTGTAATAAGTTGCAAAACATAATACTTTTTTTTTTATTAGTGTTTAATGCTGCCAGTTTAAACTACTCAGACATCACAGGCAGTGGACAATGATGATGCATGAGATAAAATTATAATTTCTGAATGGATTTTTTTTGAAGGAAGAAAATGGCATTTGCCATTTATGAGTTCAGGAAAACCTGGAAAAAACCTCAGTCAGGGAGGGTGGTCCTGGTGGGAATCGAGCCCCAGACCTGTTCTCTAGACTGCTTCTTAATGACCTTGGCCACCCGTGCCAGTAGCAGTCATTGTGAAACACAAGAATATAGAAAATGAAGCATCAAACCTATTTAGTGTTCTGAAGGTGGTTGAATTCATCTAGAAAGTAAAAATATCAAAGAATCCAGTTCAAGCAGGAATGGACAGCTGGTAAAAAAAAGTACATTCATTTTGCTTTCTGTTGAACTTAATGTTTTTAGTTGCATTGTTACCTTCATGTACCATCTGATTTGTTTTTATTGCTTTGAATTTGTGGTAAAAAAAATACCAGCCTAATATGCTCTCGTGACCAAAGTAAGTAAAATATGTTTCTGATTATGTTTGATAATATTGGGGATCAAATCCAGAACCTCTTAAATGTAGGTCTGAGACACTTCCTATGAGGTAACTCCCTTGATGTTGTAAACACTAATAAAATCATTAATTTCTTCTCCATTTTTGCCTATCTGTTATTAAGAAAACTATAAAACATAATGCATTCCTGTAAGGAAACTTCCCTCTTTTGTAACTCTATGAAGTGTTGCAACATTTATGTATACAAATTAACAGGAGATAGAGAACACGAAAGCACACTTATTTTGGATAGGAATGTATGTCTGCTGAAGTCAGCTGTTGGCACTGTTTTTAGGTTGGTGGAGGTAATGTGAAAATAGGAACAAGCTGTTCCTATTATTTATTCGTTGATTCATTCATTAATTTATTTATAACAGAAGGTGCTCAGAATTGTGACCATCAGCATCACAGCATTAATTATCATACATGTTTAGCATATTATGAGTGATTGCAGCAGCTACAGAATTCTTGTAATGAGATTTTCTTCTGATTCAACAAGTGTCTCATTCTTGATCTACCTGATATGTTCCTAGAGGAAGAAATTGAGGCATGTGACTTCAGGTGATTATGTTGGCCAGATAATGGGTCCATGCTGGTTTATCCATTTGTTCCCAAACTTGGTCTCAGATGATCCCTCACAGCATTAGTGACTTGTGATGGTGCTGTATCAGTTGGAATCATTCGAATATCCAGTGGGATGCAGTCCGGCAGTTCTGGTAATATGTCTCTGGGGAATGTGAGATAAATCGGTCCATTGAAGTGGGTAGAGTGTATGGTGCAATGAATCTTTCATGAATGATACTAGCCTGCACATCGACGTGGTGATAGATGTCCATTAAATGCCTTATTTCTTCATTTTTTACTCCTAACCAAATTTGATTTCTTTTTTCACATTATACATTACAGGTGGTTCAGAATTCATGATCCGTACTTTTTATTTTTTGGACATGGTTGTACCTTAAAATCAGTCCAGCATCTATAGTAAGGTTTATGCAAATATTTTACATTTAAAATGCAGAAATAAATCCACTCGTGCAGATTTTACTTTTGGAAATAGTAAAACCTGCAGATTTATTTTTAGCCATCAATATTTTGAGCTGATGGAAGTATGATGGTGCAGTTTCAGAAGGATTATTAATAAAAACAATAGAGGGATGTAGACAATGGGGTACATAAACATTTAACAAATCCCAAAAGGAAAAAAAAATCATATGGCATGAGAGCCAGCAAATGGAGTGGCCACTGGAGGAGCCTGTGATCACATATAGCATAGCCAATCCAGTTCTTTGTAAGAACATTATTCAGAAGCTCATGCAAATTCCTGTGAAAGAAAAGGAGCTCCATCCATTTGCAGAAAATGGTCATTGTGATCAGTAAGCAATTGTGGAATCAACCAGCTTTCCAACATGTTCTGGTAGGTGCCACCAACTACTGTTGCTATGGCAAAGAAAAACATGCTGTACACTTTTTTCATGGACAGCATACAAAAAATGCTCATTTTGGAGAGTCTTGGTACTCTATTGCTGCATTTGGTTCATAAATAACAAACATTTGGCACTTGAAATGTGACTTCATCACTGAAGATGAGCCATTTTGCAAAATCATCTTCCATTTGATTATATTTCAATGCAAAAATTACTTCTATTCATCTTTTCTGATGGCATAAGAACCTGCAGCAATCACATTTTATGGCCTAACTGATAACATTTTATACAATACCTTCCACACTGTCACTTGCAGCATGTTTAATTTTCTGCTTCCTCTGACCACTGGCTTTTGGAGATTTTGTTGAAATGCCTCACATTTTTTTAACATTTTTGTAGCACACACTTGGCTGATCAAAACTCTTGCCTTTATATAGGCATCTAATGTCCACAAACTGTCTGTACCATCTGCAAATGTTATTTTCATGTGATACATTCTTTTGAAATTGAATATGAAACTCCCTCTGCACTTAATGACCTTAAAATGGAGCACATAGAATACCTTCTACTGCTGATTCACCAGTATAGAAACTGCAACCTCATGACCCTGTAATGAGGATAAATGAACTGTTGATAACGAATCCCAAACTTGGGCAGCTGCTCGTTCTAATGTTACACAGCTATACCCATATAAGGTAAAAAAATATATTTTATTTGCTTAGAAAACCCTCTCATTCTTTTGTAAAGACTCTATTTGCATCAGGTCTACTCAGACAGGGCTTTATTAGACTTGAACCAAATTAAGGTTGAACCCTATTACCTAGTTGGAAGGCATATAGTCTAACCATATGTTGCTGCACACTTGGGTTATCCCTTGATGTAAGACAAGGTTACAGTAACTGACATTTTCTGTTCAAAAGTCTGAATTCACTATATTTATTATAATGGTGATTTTGAAATTTCAGAAAAAAGTGCATTAGGTCTGGACTCACCAGGAGGCAGATGGGGTCCCCATTTGGAGGAGTTCAAGAGAAGATTTGATCCAGAGACTACAAATGGAGAGGGGCCTCAATGGTTACGCAACCTTTACTTCTTGTATCTGCTGGAGTTACGGGCACTGGCAAAGGCTGCACCCTATCTGGAGCGAGAGGAATATTACACTGGCAATGATCAAGATGATGAGGAAATGAGGATTGCAATTAAAGACATTCTCAAAGTTATTAGGTAAGACTGCAGTTATGTTTCTTTCTAATATTAGATCACTGGAAGAAGTTAATCAATGTAGGTTGGTAGTATATGAAATATAACTTTAACTCTTTCAAAACTGTGTACCAAATTCCATGGCCTATCATACATATGAATGGAACAGTTTTTGGCGCTATTGTTATTAGCTTTAATGTTCTATGTTGCTTTATTTATACCCTGAAATTAATTTTAAATTGGCTGAATCCTTGAGACATGCATAAACGATGTAGGCCATGTCTTTTTCTGACATCAGATATTATTCTTCATTTTATTATCTTCAACTTGACTAAAAATAAATATCATCCATGTTGATTTAAAGTAAAACACTAAAAATCATGTCGTCACATTAAAACTCTCTCTATAAGTTTCACAAACACACTTATAAAAGTAATTTTGGTAAAAATGGGAAAAAATTTACATAAAAAAATATGAATACAAACTTATGAATTTTGATATACCGGAAGCAGACTACATATTGTTTAAGTTCATTAACAGAACACCAGAGCAAACACAGTAAAATACATGCCTTGCTGAAATTGACTCCTCAGTCGTTGTTTTGGTTGACAATGTGAGGAATGTAACTGACGAAACATATACCAAAATTACTTTTATAAGTGTGTTTGTGAAACTTAAAGAGAGTTTTAATGTGACGACATGATTTTTAGTGTTTTACTTTAAATCAAAATAAGATTAACAAAATATATAGTTTCACTGTGTGGATTCCGACATTCTGTAAACATATCATCCATGTGTTTATTATAACAAAACTTCATTAAATTTTTAAAAAGAATTTCTAAGTGTGTCATGAATGTTACAAAAGAACATTATAACTTATTTCTTGAAAGTAACTTCTAAACAGAAGTTTTGGTTGAGGAGGATTACATTGTGTTTGAATAAATTCCTGACCAATTAGCCACAATTTCAAAGTAAAAATTAAAGTAAAAAGATTCTTTTCTTTATGCAAAGAAAACTAGCTTTTGCCTGAGAAACTACTTTTGCATAATTCAACAGTAAGTGGAGCACAAGATTATGAAATCCACTCACTAGATAATTAATAACATAATAGTTGCTTCACTGTATTGGTTCCGACACAAAATTAAATGTTATATTTAATAAAACCCATACTTAATTCTTTGAAACAAAAGAAAGAAAAAAAGATAGCTTTATTAGCTTCATTTAGGATTGATAAACAGAACTATGATGTTGTGAAGTGACATAATACCCCATTTAAATTTGACCACAGAATAGTATTAACTTGAAATGCTAATTGGAACCAGGAAACCAATGGCTATCTGAGGTTTCACTGAATGCATAAAGTAATATATAGTGTGATTAAATGGCAAACCACATAGTGTGGTGCTAATTTTATCACCCAGCATGCTACATCATTTAAGGACAGTAGTTTTATTATGGTATACATTTAATATGAATTCCAAACACTTTATACAAGAAAAAATATAAAGAAACATGCAAGGCTTATATTTCCTTGATAATTGTTATGTTAAAATTATATAAGCAAAAAATGTTTGATATTCTATGATGTTGATTGATGATAATTATTTCTATTCACTTACGAGTCATAGTGGCTGAGCAAGCTCTTTCTCATTGTTGTTGACAATATAATTCATTGTTGTCAATATCACTTTCACTGGCACAACTATCATCTGATGTCAGATTCACAATAATGTCATCTATAATATCCAATATGAATTCATCGTTTTTGCAGTGTTCTGCTTCCTCCTTTTTTCTTATAAAACCCTATCCAGTTTACTTCCATTATTGCTTCAATGGCCTCTTGTGTATGCTCTGGCAGTCTCTACAAATTCAGGTTCCCATCTGCATTGCAGCTCCTGACATGACCTTTTACCTGAGCTTAAGTGAACTCTTTCGGATTTAGGTCTCATATGTAGGTGGTACTGGCAAACTCGTGTGTCTTAAAGTTGTCAGGAATTTACATATTCTGAAATCTTTTTTCTTTGAGCAATGGTCTCCAACAAGGGGTAATAAATCACCCTTCATTCCTTCATTGCAGTTAACACCGTTTCTGCAAGAAACTCTCTCTTTCTTTGTGGAATATTTGATAGGACACTTTTCACATAAGATTAAGTGATATGGAGCATTGTCCAAAAATATAACCAAAGAAGGTATGGTGTTTGGAATAAGCATTTCTTTCACCATTTTCAAAATTGTGATGATTCATTTGGCCATGGTAATCTCCACTGGTGCTCCCTGCCTTGTGGAGAAGCTTCCCTCCATTCACAGATTCCTTCTTGCCTCCAGCATGTAAAAGAATGAGCCAATTGTCTGCACTGCGATTTTTTGCCACCCCAAAATTGTCTCCTGACTACCAACACTTTTGGTTATATTGATTTCCATCCAAGTTGTAGTTGTCGGTCCTGGTGGTGTAGTGGTTACCATACTTGCCTCCTATACCCAAGATCGCGGGTTCGAACCCGGCCAGGACTGATGGATTTTTTTCGGGCATAAAAATCCTAAGTATGGCTTCCTTCGGAAGGGAAGTAAAGCCGTGGGTTCCGTGTCGTACATTTACGGCTGGAAAAAGAACCTCAAGCCTGAAAGAGAGGCCTCTGAGCAAAATTTGTCGGCCGTTTCACGCTCTGAGTTGAATGGGACGCTGATGACCTGAGATGTTAAAGAGCGTCCATAAATATATCAATCAATCCAGACAAGTTTCATCTAAATAAATTAAGTTTCTGCCTGATTCCCACAAAGTTTTAATGTTCACATGGTACTCATGACAGCACTGCACAATCTCAGATTTCTCAATTAAAATTTTCTGCTTGCTTCTACATTTTCTCCTATTCAAGCCAATGGTTTTTAAAACCGTTATCAAAGATTTTGTTCTCCAAGGAAAATGTATCCCCTCCTTTACAATGGGTAGGGGTTTCTCTGCTGTTGAAACTACTTTTTGTGTTTTGTAGAATTCATGAACAACATTCCAGATAACAATTATCAAACTCGTCCACAAATATTTTCTTTACATGTATTTCTTTTCTTTCCCAGTGTTGAAAATACAATAGGACCTATACTTGGCTCCTGAAGTTGCTTTCCCTCCTTTTGAACGAAATTTTCTGACTTTCCACAATAGTCTACTGCCCTCCTTGTTGTCTGCTTCAATGGAAAACTTTAGGAATTCTGCATGGCTTCCTCATCACATTCAAACCAATTAACGAGCTTCTCTGTGGACCACAAGATATTGCTTACAAGTGCCTTTCTCTGATGTACTCTCAGTAGTAATGCATGACACAAGCACCTGTAACACAGCAGAATGCTCAGAAGTGACAGGATCACCACTGGAATACTGTGCAGGGAACAATCACATTGCAATGTGATAATTTCTGTTATGCAAGCATTACAACATGTCATTGGTTCTCCCCGCTTAGCTGCCTTTCCTGCACTCAGCAGAGCTTGGTTCCTTACACTACTTTCCTCTGATCTCTTAAATTCTGGTTATCTTATTGAAATGCAAAGCAAATGAAAACTCAGAATTGCATGCACGTCCTGACTACTAGACCATGCAAGTAGTCATATTATTAGTAGTAAATGCACATGTTATGTTGTAACCTTTCTCTCCAGATCATTTCCAGATCACTTTAATGAGAGCAGTATGTTTAATGGTGGAAAACCAGCTCGCAAACTTAAGGAAGAGTTCAGACAGCATTTCAGAAATATATCACGTATTATGGACTGTGTGGGGTGTGAAAAATGCAAACTGTGGGGAAAACTGCAGGTAAGATCCATTATAATTAGGACACTAATAAAAATCAATTTAATTATTGTAAAACCATATCACTTACATTTAAGAATAATTATTTTCAAAATGTGTTTACATTTATTATTAGAGATATTGTTTATTTATAGTATTTAATTTTACCTCATGAATATAGAAGAATATTCATATTTTAAGAAGTAATGTTTGGTATTCGCATTGAAAGTTTAGATTTAAAAGGATTTCCTGTGACTTTGTTGGTATCCCCAGTCTATGAGCAAAGATGAAACAAATATACAGGATGCATTTCTAAAATCTGGACAAAGTTAAATTTGAAATGCCCTCTATATTGGTCTTCAGCAATAGGTGCTAGTTGGTACTAAGATGTATGGATAAAATAATTATAACCTTGAAATGACTGAGCTAGTTAGGTCAAATGTGAAATATAACCAAAGAGTGATTATCAAAGGTCTTCATGTTGGAAGTATGCCATCCAAAATAATAAGGTTCTACCGGGTACCACGGATCAATCATTTATGATATTGTACAAAGATATGCTACCTAATATAAGCCCAAGGAAGACTTCTAACTGGCAAAAAGAATTCATGTAAAGAAGAAGATGACAAGGATCCGAAACTTTTTCCAAAGACCCCAAGAGCACATTTCAGAAGGTCCAGGAACCTCACTTGGGAATTTGGTGATCACTTTGGGGATAAGTTATTCCTTGTATACATCCTATATCATTAAGATGCAATACATGCTCTCTAAGGCCACTAAGGCCAACAGACTTGCCTGCTTCAATTTGCTTGTAAGAGAACAAAGTTGCTGCCCACCTAGGTGTTTCTTTATTGAAAAGATTTTTACTGTAGATGCCAAGGTTGTTAATTGTTGATTTGGTTTATTTATGGACGCTCTTTAACATCTCAGGTCATCAATGTCTCATTCAATTTAGGGTATGAAATGGCTGACAACTTTTGCTCAGAGGTCTCTTCTTTCAGGCTTGAGATTTTTTTGTGCTGTAAATATACGACACAGGACCCACACTTTGCTTCCCTTTCAAAGGAAGCCATACTTATGATTTTTACGCCTGAAAAAATCCTTGATCCTGGCTGGATTTGAACCCACGATCTTGGGTTAGAATGCAAGTATGGTTACCACTACACCACCAGGACTGACAGATGCCAAGGTAAACTAGAAGATCAATCATTGGCTTATATGTGATGTCAAAGATGTCTTCATGATGATGGCCAAGATGAAGTTTCCATATTCAAAGTGTAGTCTTGAGTTAATGCAATGCCATGCCATTGTTTTTCTTTAAGGGAAAAGTAGTCACAAAGGAGGTTTATTTGGGGATACTGAGGATGGTAGTGAAGCCTTGGATAGTAGTGTGGTACAGGGAGGCCATATATCTTCCAGCAAGATGGTGGAGATATACCATAAATAACACTGGGCAACAAAAAAATAATTTTTGAATGTTTCGAGCACTTCATGAGGCAATTCCTACTAATTTTGGGTTGAGAAAAACAAATATGACAATGAAAAATTTTTATTAGCTCTAGTTTCTATGATATACACAAGGTGGAAGTATTACATATTAATGGATTGAGAGAAAAGGATACATTTTAATTACATACATGCTAACAACAATAAAAGTACATTTGATTTTTTTAACTGGTAATTACATGCTAAGAGTTCTAAATTGCTGGAAAAATACTTCGCAGATAGTCGTGTCTGAAGAGAATCATGTAGTGGCCTATTGACTTCTTCGTCTTTTAGCTTGCCTCTTGTGATGTAGTTCCGCAGAATCCCTATACAAAGACCAACAGTAATCCGCAAGCATTACTTCATTTCAATGGTCCTGATATCTTTGTTCCATAACAGAAATGTCCTGATGGAGTCTCTCCCCATGTTCATCACTAACAGTTCCACAACTAGAAGGGAAAAAGTCTAGATGGGAGTGGAGAAAATGGATCTTAAGGGACATGTTGCATCCAAGGTTACGATATTTTTGCAGGACCACTGTCACCAAATGCTTGTAGTTGTCATCTCTTTTGTTGCCTAAAAATCCATGAACAACACCCTTGAAGGCTTCCCAAGCTTCCTTTTCTTTCCCCTCCAAAACTTGGTCAAATGCAGGATCCTTTACAAGTTCTCTTATTTGTGGTCCGAAAAAATGCCTTCCTTAACTTTTGCATCACTTAATTTCGAAAATTTCTCCCTGATGTACTTAAAGGCCCGTCCTTCTCGGTTCATAGTTTTGACAAAGTTTTTCATCAAACCCAGCTTGATATGCAGGGGTGGAAGAAGAACGTCTTTTGGGTCCACAAGAGGCTTGGCAGCCTTTACAAGAGGCATCAGATTGCGTTTCTATGAGGAAAATGTTATTTCACCACAAATATAACAAAAGTTATTCACCATATTTACACATTTTCGTGGCATTTTTACAAATTTTACACTAAAAAAGTACTCGCGAACCAGAAATTTTGCATTAATTTCAGTAGAAACTATATGTAATTCACAGTCACAGCAACAGTATCTATTACTTAAATGTAAATTGGAACTTGCACAGTGAAGCCAATCATATTAATGGATATCATTGTATGATTCAGTTGAACTACACACTCTTAAAGCTTCACTTACTTTTCATAAATGTATGGAACTTTAAATGTATGGAGTTGAACTTTAGCATGGCTGAAGATGGGAACAAAATGTTCTCGAAACCGGTTCCATACATTTATGAAAAGTAAGTGAAGCTTTAAGAGTGTGTAGTTCAACTGAATCATACAATGATATCCATTAACAATATCTATGTTTATGACTTACAAACAGCTGAAGGGCATTTGTGTTTTGTTATTTGACAGGTGTGCCAACTCCCCCCCAAAAAATTCCCCCAAATTTAAAATCTTCACTGTAAAAAATGAAATGTCACTTTATCTTCAAAACAAGAGCTAATCTATCATTTTTATGGTGATTTTTGAATTCAGCAGATGGAAATACATATAAATTCACTATTTTTAAGCCCGAAACATTTTCATTGTTGCCCAGTGTAATTTAATACATCATTGGATAAAAAAAATTAGCAACGACCAAAAACAATTACTGATTCGGAAAAAAATGGAAGCACTTGCTAACACTGGGTTCATTCTGTATGCCACTTTCAGTTCATGCTCAAATTGTGCCATAAACAGGAAATTCATTTAATAACACTTGATGGCTGAGCAGATAAAAACACCTGTCTAATAAACTGGTGTATGAAATTTTTTGCTGAATGAAAACTGTTTTTATTTTCTGATTTCTTATCACATAGAATCTCTCAACCAGCTTTAGTTTTGTTTCATCGGTTACAATTTTTCGGAAATCTGCATCATAGCAAATAACAGCTTTAATTATTTGTGCATTGAGCAAATACATAAATAAATATTCTGCAAAATTTAAACAGGATAATATATGGTTCACTTTGTAAATGAAACAGTAGGGCTAAATCAGAGCATTGGATCAAAAAAAATTGACCACAAAGGAGCAATTTAGTTCCTGGAGAAAAAAATGTGAAGTATTAATCATTGGTCCCTCTAATGTCCTTCTTCCACCCTCCATATTGTTAGGCCTAATAAAGCAATTTGTTACTGCTCTGAATACAGTGATTGTTTAAACTTTCTTGTTACAAAGTTCCCAAAAAATTGAAACTAAGATAGCAACAGATATTTTCAATGAACCCCAGATTCTAAGCTTATGCAGGATGAGATCTTTCTTCAGTCACTGTCTGAGTTAGAGAAGTCAGCATGGTTGGTATACAAAAAAGTAACAGAAAACTTTCTTGGCAACAAGAAATCTGAGGACTATAAAGAAACTGTGGAGGAAATGTTATATTTTAGAAATCTAGGGTGTAGAATGAGTGTTAAAGTGCATTTTCTCAATAGCCATATTGATTACTTTGCTGTGAATCTTGGTGCAATGAGTCAGGAACAAAGTGAGTGGTTTTATAAAGATATTAAAATAATGGTTCGAAAAAAATTAAGTTTTCTTCTCCCTAATATTGAAAAAGGTTTAGAAATTCAATTATTGACACATAGCTGTCTTTTTTTTCAATATATTCAATAATATTTAACTTAAATATTATTGAATATATAGAAAAACAGTCTTTGTCTTAGCTATATGTCTTAAAACTGAATAATATTTCATCAAAAATATATTGAATTGGATTGAATCAAATTAAATTTTATTTCCACTTATTAATACAACAAACTTCCACAATACTCTTTTACAGTCACTCAGTCATACAAGAAAATACACCATAGTCACTCTAGTAAATTTTCCCAAGTTGTTGTGTAACCAAGTAGCCCAAATAATTTCAACCTTGCAGTTATTCAACTATCAGGAACTACAAAATTAACTGAATCAAAACCAAATAAATTATGTTTCTGCCTGATTGGTTCCTCATTTCTTACATATTTTCTTCAACCATTTTCTTGTAACCTTACTAAAATAATATGAAAAATATAAGTAAATATATACAGTTGATTTGATTTTGTTTAAATATCTATCCCAAAGAATAAAACTAAAAACATATTTAAATTCAGTGCATTCATAGTACATATATCAGGTGGAAAAAAAAAAAAATATTGTAGATCAGTTTAATAAGAACTATGTAGGCCCAAATCCTCGTTAAGCTTGAACTTTTTATTTGCTAGTTTTATTAAGTAAAAATAATGTGCATATATGGCAATAATTTATCTTTTAATGGGTATTATACAGGATGTTAATGAACTACAACAAAATAATTTCAGAGTGTAGAGATGTTGTACATATAAGCAATTTGGAATGGATAATGCATGGCCTATCTGTTCAAATTTCAAAGCTATGGCTGTAAGTTTCTAAAGTACCAGTATGCCACTGGATATTGAAAATGCACCTCTAAAGCATAACCATGATAATGGAGGGAGGTTTCTGAGCGTATCACTCTCGCACCATGGTTAACTTTAGAGTAAGAGGTAGTCATTTGTTTTTAAGTCACTTTTTCAATTTCCCCCTCCCCCATTTTTTAACTAGGGCCTAACTATACAGTGTTTAGCCTATGTTTTAAAATGTTCAATTTATGTACTTAAATCTTAAGGTATTAATTCATATAATTACAACCCTTGCTCACAAAATGTAGGATTATGGGTAATCTTAATGAGTTGGATGTTGTATTTGCAAAAGCTACCTAAATTTCATTCATAATTCTTTAGTGTGCGTATTGCAGCACTTTGTATTAAATAAAAAAAATTAACAGCATGGCTTGCATTGAACTCACGGCATGTGGATCATCAGCTTTTACATTAGTATTATGCTACATAAGCAGTTAAAGAGCTACCTCTAGAGTAGGCTACAATAATTCAAGAAGCCATTTATGTATGTGTATGTAAATTAAATTTTAGGTATCATATTAGTAGTAAGCTTATTAGCCATTGTATGTTGGTAATACATTCATTGCTGAGAAAGAGAATAAAGCTTGAAAGCATTAAGTAAATTTTATTCATAATTCTTTAGTATGTGTATCGCAGCACTTCATATTAAATAAGAAGGGGAAAAAAAATAAACTGACATGACAAGAATTGAACCTGCGCCCTATGGAACATCAGCTTTTGCATTATACATAATGCCATATAAACAGTTAAAAAACTCCCTCTAGAGTAGGCTGCATAAAGTAAGAAGGCAGTTAATAGATGTTCATTGTTGCACTGTCATGATTAGTTTGAGATATGAGGGGTTTTTATGGCACTAAATCTTGAAAATGCTGATAAAGGTACGGAAAATTGATATTTCTGTGCTTGCAAGGCAGTTTTAATGATGTAAACCAATTTTCACCTGGCTTTATGTTAACACCGACTTATCAGTATCTGATGCAAACATGTTTAACATCATAAAACTGTGATATGTTTAGCTGTGGAACATATATTGCCTATCTCAAATTGCTTATATATGACCCCTCTACACTATCTGAAATTATTTCGGTGTAGTTCATTAAACACCTTGTATATTTGAATTTCAAGTAATTTATGCTCATACAAAAAAAAAAAAAAATAAAAAAATAAAAAAAATAAATGCCACAATAAATATTCTAAAGTGGAAAAAATAAAATATAAAGTTATCTTTATTTCACTTAAAATAATCAGTTTCCTATTTATTTTGGAAAAAAAAAGTTTTTCTTTTTTTCCTGTGTGTGTAAACATAAATGCCATAAAATTCTAACGAGCCTTTGCAATTGACACATCTATTATGTGTATACTAAAAATTATTTTAACTGGCAAAAAATAACAAAACAATTCACATAGGTAGGATTCAAATTTTGGTATTTGTTACTATACCCCTCCTTTAACTGCTCACCTATCAGCATATATTTTCAATGGAGAACTTGATGTGACTGATGATGACAGAATGAGGTGAAAGGTTATAAGTCAGGTGCACTGAGACATGCTATGAATTGAATGGTGAGCTGAGCAGAATTTATACAAATTAGCACTTTGAGAGTCTGCTCATCTTTTTTGTCTCAGGGTGTACAAGGCTGACTTTCCAACAATATGGGCATATTCTGAACCAAGGTTCACAGGTTCAAACCCTGCTGAGGTTGATAGATCTTCCAAGATGTAAAAAACTTGAGCATAAGTCCTCTGGGAGGAACTTAAAGCCATGGGTCCCATCGCATTATATTAAAGAACTCCATACCAGAAAAAAAGAGGTTTCTGGACAAAATTATTGGCCGTTTTCACATCCAAAAATACCTTAGTTCCCTGTCAGATGATGCTAGAAGCATTGGGCTTACCAGTTGTCCCGTTGCCTCCATAGAAAAATAAGCATAATTAAATTCTCCCTGCTAATGGAATCTTCCCTTTTGGAAGGCACCCATGACCCAGAAGGGAATGACTGATACTAACTATTGCAATACTTGATAGGGATGAAGTTGAATTTATAACACAGATTGGTTGCTAGAGAAACGCATTGTTCATAACAACACTAGTGCTCTTAATGAATGTAACAGTATTAAAACAGCAATTTAAATGATAAGACATTTTATTTATATTGAAGTTATTTAACTCAATTGTTAAAGAATATTGATGAAATGGCAGCTTATGAAGTACAAGGAATATTAATACTACAGGAAACTGGAACATCTTGCTTTGACGAAATGGCAGCTTTTACTAATGTTTTTGGCAAAATAATATTCCTTTGAATGTATAATGGTTACATTAACTAATATGGTGATGCATCAACAAACTCTGTTCTTGCTTTGTTACATACTGGCCTGCAATGGTCCAAATGTAAAGCTGATTAAAATAGTCTGATATTTGGTTGGATATTTTCAACTTCACTAACCTTTTAAAGTTTGTAGATATTTTAAATGCCATTGCATTTAACTCCAGCTACCTTTTCCAACTCAGGGGAACATTAAAAAGTTAGTGAAGTTCTGGTGTTAAAAATAAACCAAATATCAGAATTTAAAATAGCTTAACTGTTAAGAATCTTCCTATAAATAATAAATGTGTTTAAATAAATTAACTGTAAACTTTCATTATTAAAAAAAAAGCATAAAAATTATACATTATTTGCAGTTCTAAGATTGTGCATTATATAATGTACACTATTTACCTAGCTTTTTCTCAAATCTGTTATAGTGCATTTAGCTCCCACCCATAGTGTAATGTACCATTATCTTACATGTTTAAAAATCATGCTTATTGGAGGAGTATATAGGATTTTCTTGTTTGGGTTCTTACTGCCTCATATTAAAGATATAAAAACCTTTAAGAGAGGGCTAGAAGCTGTGTCAAGATTATAGTTATTTAGAAATCTAAAATCCATTTGGTTCTTGTATAAGTTTTGAGTATCTTAATTTTGGCATACATATTTTAAATGTATTTTAATAAAAAAAAAGTGGTAAAATAGATATTAAGCTGTGTTAATAAGTGCTTTCTGAGATTAATTAGGAAACCTAGGTTATAACACAACTGTTCTATTATGAGTAGTCGATCAACAGCTGAGAATGAGAGCAAGTGCTTCCGAAACATGACCTAGTGTTATGTAAGTTACTGTGAACTTCTGTATATTAATTCAGTTTGAAATCGAGGACAATGAAACACAAATTAATATCTTCTGAGTCAAAATATTTAGAACACACTTTATGGTTTCACTTGCATGAGATTTTCTCAGGATATGTTTCATGGGGCAATTTCTACAATTTGGCATATACAGAAAGGGCACACATACAGGCAATTATATCAAAGCCCATAGTTTCAATCCAAGATCACATAAGGAAGCAACGTTCAACAGCATGACATACAGACTAATAAATATACCACTGAACAAAGAAGAATGCAAGAATAAATATGTACACATAATAGAAGCAGCTAAATAAAATGGGTTCAGCAAACAGATGATGAACCAAAAAATTAAGATTCCAAAAATCAAAAAGAATTAAACAAATCACAACTTTGAGTGATTTAGCAGGGGAAAAACATTTAAAAAGTTCACTTATCACTCATCAGCCAATAAGAAATTTCAAAAAATTGTCCAGCAGTATATCATCATCTTTGCACCTCAAAACCGATACAGTGTAAAAAATATATTGGAATTAAACAAGACAGATTCCAGGCCCAAAGAGAAAAAAATCTGTTATTTACCAGATTAATTGTAAGGATTGTGAAAAAATCTATGTAGGAAAGACAAAAAGAAATATAGGCATTGGTTGAAGGAACATTGAAAAAACATTCGTTACAAACAAACGGATAAATCAGCTGTTGCAGCCCATTTTTGGGATGAAAACCATGAAATAGAAAAAAGGCATCAAGTTATTAAAAACTATTCAACAACCAAAAGAAATAAACAATTGGGAAAGGATGTATATAAAAAAAAACATGAGCAAAATCTTATAAATTTTGACATCCCAGAAGCAGACAGCACTTTGTTTAAGTTTATCACAAGACTACCAGAGTCAACCTAGATACCTACCTACTCAACTTCTACAAATGATCCCTCAGTCGTTTAACAGCTGATGTGGATATTGTTCCAAGAAACATATCCTGAATAAATCCCATGTAAGTGAAACCAAAGAGTGTTCTAAATATTTTGACATTTTTCAAATTGTATTGAGCAAGATAATTCCAGAAGAAAATTCTTGGCTTTACTTTTTTTTATAATTTAATGTTTGAGGGCATAATAAGTTCAAACTTTTTGTGTTTATGATGTTAATTCTAAAATGATTTTTTCATTTTTTGAATTTTACCGTGCCAAATCTTACTATACTTCATAGTTTTGTAATAATTGTATAGTATAGAATTTTATTGATCCAGTTGATCACTTTAATTGCCAATAATAAACAAGAAACTGCTTTTTTTTTTCTCACTCAGTAATCAAATTGGAACAGAGATAAAGATAAAAAAAATTAATGTAAGAGGAAGAAACTATCACATATAATTTTTGAGCACCTGCTATTTATTATTAGGGAATTTGATCCTTATTGTCAGTCGAGTGTCAAGTGAGCCCATTCTTTAACTGAAAAATGTCTGGATTTATCTTCTGCACAAGTGATAATATCACAGTAATTATTGAGCATTATCATTCTATTTGTTTCAGATACATGGGCTTGGCACAGCTTTGAAGATTTTATTTTCAGGGAAGTTTGATGATCACAATTTTGTGACTCATCTAGCCAGAAATAGGTTCCAGTTACAGAGAAGTGAAATTGTTGCATTATTCAATGCATTTGGCAGGTAATTGCATTTGTTATTACTTTTGATAAATTATCTATACTTATTGAATATCCAGAATTAAGGGATGAAAATTTTAGCAAGGAAGCTGAAATATAATTATAGAAGGATAAATTACAACTTAAGAATGTAACATATAACATATTTACTTATTTATTAGAAGAAGGAAGTACCAATATTGATTTTTGCTGAAGATCTCATATAACAGGAGTAGTAACCTTGATAGGATTATAACATGCCATTGATGAAATTACTAGATTTTGTGCAAAATGGGGTCTGAGATAAATATTAAAAAATCAGAGATAATGGCATTTAAAAAAGGATCAGAATTGAGGAAAGATGAGAGATGGCTTATAAATAGAGACCCAATAGAGGCAGTGAAAGAAATTGTTTATTGGGAGGTGAGATTTACGAGTAATAGAAGATGGGAGGTACAGTCTAAATGTGCACAAGTCAAAGGTAAATTATCTATGAAAGCTGTCAGTATAAGTTTGTATAAAGTTCCCACATTGCCATTGAAATGGTTGAAAGACTATATGAGGCTGTGGTTGAGTTCTTGGAATGACTCATAGGCAGCAGATTCCAAATCAATATTATTATCAAAGCCGACCATCTTACATAGAAATATCTGTGCAACAATAATAGATGAAAAACTATAGTAGTTATAGCTGATTGTTGCAGTAATAACATTTGCAACAGCAAAAGAAATTCATGCAGATATGACAAACTCACCAGAGCGCTCTGTATCATAATTTTCAACTGTTTTGAAATGAACTGCCTATTAACACGGCTGTGAAAGCTTGAAAGATGAAATTATAAGAAAGTGCACAACATGGTTTTAGAGGGTCACCAGCTAAAGCTATAGGCATTTCAAGGAAAATGCATTATATAGAGGAATTGTGCATGAGAAAATTATCTGCAAGATGAGTGCCATGTCTATTAACTCATAATCAAAAACAAATATTTCAGCAAAGTTAGCTTGTTTTCACAAAGACCCAGCTGATTTTGTTCATTGCTTTGCAACCAGTGATGAAACATGGGTGCACTACTACACACCTGTAAACATCCTCTGTCAAAGAAAGCCAAGTGCTGGAAGATAATGGCATTGTTTTTCTGGGATTCGAAAGGTAAATTTCTAACTGTTTATCTTCTCATTCGAACATCTTTCACTAAAGCACATATTCTAACCCGAAATAGATAAGACTTGCTGCCATATTCACCTTATACCCCTGACTTGTCTCCATCAGATTCTGTATGTTACCAAATCTCAGAAAATTCCTTGGTGAAAAGAATTTAAATCATTAATGAATATTTTGCAGGTCTGTATAACTTAAACTTCCTTGATAAGGCTTTGGGACTTCACTGGACAAAGTGCATTAATGTCCAAGGAGACTGTGTTGAAAAATAAGAATTTCAGAAAGATAAGCCATAATTTTGTGTTCCATACTCAGAACTTTTCAAATATATTGTCCTAATTTTTTAAAATTTAATTTTGCATTAGTAGTTAAACCAAGAAATTTAAGTCTAACAGCATGTTTTCATTCCATTTCTGATGTCCAGGTAATGCATGTGGTTGTGGGTGATGTTTGAAATAGAAGGATCTGCATAACAAGTGCTATTATTTGTGACTGTCCTTCAGACCTTCTAGAGATTCTTGAAAGTCGAGCAACCTGCATTATTAACATTATTAACATTTTTAAACATACACTAGTGGTGTGTATGTTACAATTTCGACTCAATTTTTTAAAAATGTTAATATTTGACACCACTGTTACAAAAGTTCACTATATTTTATACAACCTGCATTATACTTCTACAGTACTGTTTTATATTTTGTTAGTCACCCCATCAGTAATGAAAGAACATTATAAAATTCAAATGGCATTTCTTACCGCATTTATCTCAGTTTTCTCTGAAGTTTGACTTTAGTAAATGGAAAGTGTTATGATGAAGTAAAATTTTATAGCAGCATATGTTGTAAATATAGTGAAAATGTCAAGCTCGAAAACAGAAACAGAATAATGGAATGTGGAGATAAAATTAGATACACTAAAGTGATTAGATAAATGGATGTAGCTGTCAGGCAGACAATGATTGGTTGCTATGGACATTCTATTCCTCTGTTGTTTATGTGTCATAGCAACACAAAGAAGAAATGAATGTGAAAATCAATCCAGCATCTCGAGGTTTTTCTCCAGGAAAGACCAGCCATTTCATCTACAAATAAACTGTTATATCTTTGATAGAAATGATTTCATCTCAGATAATTTTTAAAGTTTTGATGTATTAAAGCTTATGACAGGTTAATGTACGGAACAATTCATTATTATGATAATCCATTCCAAAGTCCATAAGACTTGTCATTTTTGGTAACTTGTCACCCTCTCAGTTCACATTGAGTTGAGTTTCTGGGACTCTGCTGTACCACATTTTGTCTTGCTGCACATTTTCATTCACCCTCTCTTTTTCTTCTTCATTCACTTAATCCTTTTTACTGTTTTTATCTTCATATTTCTCCTTTTTGCTCTTTTGCTCCTCCAGCTCCTCTATCCTCCTTTCAAATTTTCCCTGCATTTTAATGCACCTCTTAATCCACTCCCTTAGTACTGTCTTTTTCCTTTTCTAGTTCTGGTTCTGTCCTACAGATCTCATGACAACTGTGGTCAAATGATCAAATACCATATTTCTGCTTCCAGATTATGTACAAGTATATTTGAATTGGAACAATTCAGAGAGATGATGCGGTAATATAAATGCTGGCTGTTTAGCCAGAGAACTATACATCACATGGGAACCAAAGCAAGAATCATGGACAGAAGCACTTCTTCACAGCCTGGCCAGTATAGCTCCATTAATAGTGGTGCTAGGTTGATCAGCTATGACTTCTGTTCCAGTATGTAAATTAAGTACCTAGGTTATGTGCAATGAACAATACAGGTATAATATTATTTATTATATGAGCAGAGTGCATATAACACAGCTGCTGTGAAGTGTAATAGAAAGCAGAAAAAATTGAAATACACAATTTTTCTATTCAAAGGCACTTCTGAAGCTTATGTGTATATGCTACTTGTAGTTTTGAACTTTATTGTGCTATAAAATGAGTGCTTAAGTTATTTGGAATTAGAATAACATATGTGAATGATTTCTAGGCTCATGCTTTCTTTCTACAAATGAAAATGCCCTCATCACATGTGGAGGGTAGTACCTTTTTATTTTTGTTGTGTTTGAACATATTTTATGACTAATTTTATGACAACAAATCATCCAAATAATATGCTTTTTGCTATAACTATGTTACTAAGTGTTTAATAAGATGAGTTAAGTTCTAGTTTATTTGTTGCTGATTTTGGCATCAAGTTACTGCATATGTGCTATTACTAATCAAGGAACTTAATGATGCCAATGAACAGTGCAAAAAATGCATTCAACCTGGTAATATTATTAACTGTAAATACACAAGTGAAATCTTAACAAGAGACCAAAAGAAATTAATATGGTCATATCGTTATATAGTAACAGTAAAATCACTCATAACTGCCAAATAACCAGCAATACCAAAACAACGACTCTTTTCAATAAAGAAAAAATTGTAGTTTTAGACATGGTAATTTTGTAAAATTTTCATTGTCTTCTAATAGCAAGCATATGGACATGGCATGGCTTCACAGTAGCTAGCATAGTAATGCCAACACAGTGCTTCCCACTTCACAGTATCACATTAGCAAGCACGATAATGTAGCAATCACATACTGTTGAACTGTGAATAGTAGCTAAAGTGAATTAACACACTGTTGCAAGATGGATTCCATAAAGTGCAAGCAAATTGTTTTTATGCTTAAACAGAAATTAGAGCAGTTGTGTGGCGCTAAAACATCGCCTTCATAGTTTCAGTTGGCTTGCCTGATATAGACATCATGTGGCCACCAGTAAACATGTCATCAGGTATGGCAATTTAGTATGTTTTTTATTACGAACTAACAGATGAATGTACAGTGTTATTTATTGAAAATATAGTTTGTATTCCAAAATGCTCAATTTCTGCATGGAAAAATGTTCATGCAGATGTCGTTATATAACCTATAACAGTATTTTCAAGTTAGAATGCAAAGCCAGCTATATGGCACTAGCTTTGTGCCATAGTTGCTGGATATGAGTGATTTTACTGTATATAGCAATTTTTTCCTCAAGAACATAAAGAACATGACATTTGTAATATAGCTGACTTGTTTACTTTTGTTGCTCAGGGTCTTATCATCATCATCATCATCATCATCATCATCATCATCATCATCATCATCGTTGTCGTAGTCTATGTATAGCTAGTACATCATGGCAAGATGCTTGTTCCTAACATGTCCAACAATATATCAGAGCTTGCAGTGGTCTAGCTTTTGCTTAGAGAAAGACCAAGTGACTTACAAAGTTAAAGTTAATTAGGAGGGCTTTTAAAACAAGCAAATTAAAACATGATAGAATTTGAGTATTTGGGCTATATCTTTCAAAATATTCTCCATTAAAAAGTGCTGGGTTCACATATCTGAAAAAGACAAACAAAATATATTTAAAAACAATTCATCTTTTACAACAAACAATACAGGCATCTGTAAATGCATTCTTAAAAGAGGTATAGTGCATACATTTTATCTTTCTAAGCTTACAGAAAATAAAAGAAGCAGCAGTACACATTGCAGCTGCCTATACCCCACCCACATGGCAAAGTACAAAAAAGTGCTTATCTTTTTCAAAGATGATGCTGAAAATGTTCCATATTCCCATAAGGCAAGCATTATATTGTCTGAACACATTTTGATTCACAATAATATAACTCAGCTTTGAAATATTGCATAATTCTTCTTTTATCTGGTTTTGGAATTCAACCAATATTTGCATAGTGGATTTACAGACCTTTCATACTGCCTCATAAAATTACAGACTTACTGTCATGAAAATGAATGCAACACTGCACACAGTTACAAAAACTGTCCTGTCAGTGACTTGAATGGCAGGGCACAGCTTATTAACATTATTACAGGTCCTTTACACAAGAGCAGAAAGATAAAATATATTCACCGTATGGATTCCTAATTCTGAGAAATAAAAAAGAATTTGCAGCTTGCCAGTTTGCAGCCAAATGGAAGTTGAATAATTTCTTCAATGTCTGAAACCCTTGAAGCATTCACTGTTTGTGTTGCTATATGTATAGATATATTGTCATAATGGATGTTGTGTTTTAATGCTTACCTTCTCCAAGAATGTTGATAAAAAACTGTAGCATACTACTCTGAATTTATTACACTGTGCACTTTTGTTTTGTTACAACATACCCTGTCTGACTGCAGAGTTAATCCTTTTCTTCCCTAAACTTCAGACACTCTGCTGTTAACAATCCTTTCCAGAAAGACTCACTGCCCTTTGCTCTGAGTCTGAGAACAATATAACCATGTTTCATCATAGTTGCTGATGATATAAATCACATTAGATTGGTTAAACGTCACAAATTTTCAATTATACATACCATTTTTTGCTCTTTTCTGAATATGTGAGGATTCCATTTGCAACAGAGCTTCTTGATCCGAGCTTTTAAACTTGGACCCATTCTGATAATGATGAATACACAAATTAATGTGAAGTTTAGTTTGTGCTCCTCTTGCATCTTTTGCTATATCTCATCGATTTTTTGTGACATTATTCTCAATAGAATCTTAATTTTGTTTGTTACCAATTATGTGCTATGCTTGAGCTTGCTAAGCTAGTTAAAAGCAATGGTAACTTATGGCACTTCATTTGTTAATGCATTTTGAAAATGCTTAATATACAGGGCTTTCACATAAAAATTATCCCGCATGTGCAGTGCAGTGTTTTGAATCCCATCAGCTGCAAAATGTGCTTCGCTATATGTGGTTAGTTTTTGAGAAAGTCATGAACAAAAGGTGTAATAAATCACGATTTGGAAATGCTCCACTCAACAATTATTCTTGTGAACAGTGATTATGGAAGCGCCTATTTATTACTTTACTTTATTACTCCACAGATAACCAGCAACTCATGGCCAATGTTATAGGTCATACAGAATTTTTTCATTATCTTTCATGTGCTGTAATATATTAATGTGTGGAAATTAATACATTTTGATTATAATAATGGGTAGACAAATTGCAATAGAACAAGTAATATCCTTTTCTGTTTTTTAATAACTAAAAGTATTTTGGCATAAATTTTCCTGAAAAGGTTATTGATACTTGAATATAGGCATACAGTACAAGTAGAAGATTTAATTTACCTAAAATAACAGGAGGTTGAGTGGAGACATTATTATACCATAGACTTGCACAGTTCGTTATTAATATAGCAAAATTCCTCAGCTCAATGCATTATATAGATTTCTTTATTTTTTTGAGTTGCCAATTGTTATATAAATTTTACTTTTAAAAATCATGTTTCTGTGTACTTTTTTCCCCTCATGGCAGCTCTGTGCATCATCTTCAGCACTTCTTCCTTTATTTTTTAATTTTATCATACCATTTCATGCAATTGTAATGACATTGTAGAAATAGGTATATAAAAGTTCTGTTAATTTGGTTAATATTACTCATTAACTTAAACCTAATATAGGGTTACACTGACTATGTAACACTATTTATACTGCAAAGAGGAAGTGTGTAAAGTCTGTCAGGTCATAGCCAGCTGCAGTAAACCATTGGATCCTACTGTTTCTAGGATTGCTTTAGGTTAGATTTAGGTTAATGTTCATGTCAACTGATTATGATTAATTGATTATTTATGTTTATTTAATGTGATTTGAAAACTTGCACAATTGGAAAGCACATATTGATTGATTGTTTAGCATCTCATGGACTGCATCTAAAAGCAACAGTCCAATGGCCATGACTATGTAACACTTAATATTTCTTCATTTAGTACATTTCTGGCTGTTGGTACAACCATAAAGCCAGCACTCTTTGCCATTTTCTCCTTCTTGCTTCAATTTAAGCAGTAAAACTGGAGACATTTTTTCAGGGTGTAGAGTGGATTACTAGCTTTCAATGCATTCATGTTATCTCCTAATAAGGTTTATATCCACTATGTTATTCTAGGTAATATTAAAACTTCTACTTATGTTATTTATCTATATGCAAACTTAATTGAAAAGTTTTATGTTAATCATTTGGATTTACAAAATTAGATTGGAAATCTCTAGGTTTAACATTTTCATCATAGCAGTGATATTAGCAAAGATTAAAAATAAAGCTAGAAATGCCAGTTATAAACTCATTTTTAATAAGATAATGAAAACAAACTTGGGTATCTGCAATTAGTTCTAAATTTATTTATATTTGTGTTCAGTTTGCAATACATACAACACAGGTTAATGTAGAAATTTTGAACACACCTGTTCATAATGGTTGCCATAAGAAACGGTATAACTTCTTGGTTTCTAGGGAATATTGAACTCATTTTATAAATATTAATCAAAGCCTAAAAACAAAAGAAATTTGAGCTTTTTCCACTTTATTAATTTAAATTTTAAAGAATGGAAATGTCTGGGATTTGGATGTGTAGAATGAATATTGTATTACTTTATATATTTTTCCAATTTGAAAAAAAACAAACAAACAAAAATGCACAACTCTTAAAATATTTCAAAGTGTACTGCCATTATTGTGTGTGCATGTGGTGGCTCTTTGTGTGGATACAAGCATGTGTGTGCATGTTGTTTATTTCTTGGTACCATAGATAATAAAATTCAGATTAAGTAGGTATCATCACATTTTGTATATGCATAGTTCATGTAAATATGTTATTAGTATTGCCCTGCAGTACATCTTTGCATTCTGGTGTTACTTATTACTAAAAATATAAATTGCTCTTATGTTGATTTTTACATGAAATTTAATATTTATTTCAGAATGTGCAGAATAAAATATAAAATAATGTTATGCATTGCTGGCCATTAAAATTGAACACATTGTGCATATTTATAATAACCATGTGGAAATTATGTATTGTGCTCCTGTTCTGTTGGTTGATGGGGTGCTGGGATCCCTCATGTCTGTGTGTTTGTCCTACTTTGATCTGCTCATCTCAAATTCATTTTGCTATGGACACATTTTATACAATACAAGCACCAATTTCTCAAAGTGATATCCTGCACTTAGCATGCCACAATTCTTCCTTTATCAAATTCAGTCACCAGCTGGTTTTGTGTTGGTCCTGGTGGTCTAGTGGTAACCGTACTTGTCTCTTAAACCCAAGAATGTGGGTCCAAATCCGGTCAGGTTCAATGGATTTTTTCGGATGTAAAAATCCCAAGAAGGGAAGTAAAGCCGTGGGTCTCATGTCGTAGATTTACGGCACAAAAAAGAACCTCAATCCTGGAAAAAGAGGCCTCTGAGCAAAATTTATTGACCATTTCATGCCCTGAATTGAGTGGGATGCTGATGATGTTAAAGAGCATCCATAAATAAACCAAATCAACAAGCTGGTATTGCTGTCAATTTTCAATGAGTCTTTCTCATTCCTTTTGAAAATGTGGGGTCAGTTTTAATGCATCTTCTATGGGCATTGCAATTTTAATGGCTATTATATATTTCAAAAATTATGAATGAAGTATCGGTTACAGTTTTAAACAATATGAACTGCTTTAATATAAAACATAAAGTAGTATGAAAAAACAGTGGTGTACCTGAACATTTTTTCTTCAGGGAAATGCTATTTAATAATTTGATAAATTTAAGAAATTTTAGAATCTTCGTAGTTTGGGTGCGTCAGTGGATCAATAGTATAATACAGTGATTGAACAGTTAATATAATTATAATTGTTATTATTGTTGTTATTGTTTTGAGCTCAGGTGCATACTGAAAGTGTTAGCTATTCCTAGAAAATAGCCATAATATTAAAAAATATTTCAAAAAATTTCAAAGTAATACCTATTGATAATCACATGTTATTTGGAAAATGTTTTCTGCCACATCTTTTTCCCTACACTGTCCAATTTCCAATTATGAGGTGCAGTCCATAGTTTTCAGCCTGACAATTTTATTTATTTATTTACCCTGGCAAGAGTAAAGGACATGGGGCCATCTTGTCCACTCTACCCGGTGAAGAACCAGCAAAAATAAGAATACAGTATACATAGTTATATAGAATACATAAAAAGCCAAATTAATAATGCAGTTAATATTACATGTATGTAAATATTGCATGTTTTAATATAGTTGAAAAGTTGATAAAGATAGCGTCATAATTCCATTTGTTCTTCAATAATTTTTCTTAAGTACAAGGAGGAGGAAGACGAGTAAGAAGAAGAAGAAAAAGATGATCATGATGGAGAGGAGGAAGGGAGAGGAAGAAGTTGAAGCTAATTGTTGTGATTCTTATACTTGAGTTTACCATTTAAGCTACGTTTAAATTGCTTTATTGTTCAACAATCTCTGACTTCAGGTGTTACATGATCAAATTTAAGAGTGTTGAAAACAAAACAAATACAAGCATCATGAACTCATAGTATTCTTTTGATCTGCCTAGTATTCAGATTAGAACACAGACATCACAATAATCAAAGGTATAACAAGCATTTGAATGAGATTCTTTATGAGACTGAGAGGTACATCTTTTGATACATGTTTTAATGTGTGAATGATAGAAAATATTTTATTGAACGTGTGGGTGACCTGGCTTTGCCATTCTAGATCAAAGTCTATATGAACACCTAGGTTTTTTTGCCTTGTTGGTATAATTAATCACATTGTTGTTATCATGATGGGTGACACATTTGAGTTTATTTTACATAGTAAAAGTGGATTCAGTTTTGGTCCAAATTTTTGTGTCCAAAGGGAGATGGAGGTGAGATCCTCGTTTACTACAGCATCATGAGGGGCTATGAAAGCAAGTCATAATCGTATTAGTAGCAGTTCAAGTATTTTATCCCTTTAGCAATGTCATTGATGTATAGATGAGTTGGTGACAGATTAAATTTGCAGGTATTACTTTTTGAAGTAATCTTCCTTTACTTAAATGCATTCTTCATTAACATTTCAATCTCCCAAAAAAATTAGTCCAAAATGCTGGAAAACTGATCCTTCAACTCATTATTGTCCATGAATTTGCACCCTTGAAGTCAGAGTTTAATTATGAAAACCAGTTGCTGGGGGCAAGGTTTGGGCTGTATGATGTATGAGCCAGCTACTAAAGCCACATATGTTCACAGTAGCCTTGTGGACTGATGCATAATCATGCAGTAGATAAACTCCTTGACTCAGCTCCATGCCTGTTTTCCTTGAAGCATTGAGCAATTGATGCAGTAACTCAGCATAGTTCCCAGTTCCCCATTGCTTCTCTTTTTTTAAGGGACACTGGGAGTGAATTTTCAAAGTTTCACATGTTTAATGGATTTTTCTGAAACTTTTATTGTGATTACATTGTTGTTAAGTTAATATGTATACCAAATTTTACTTTGAGTGGATAAATACTTTCCAAGCTATAAATTATTTCATAAATTTTATTATCTAAATATGTTGCATAATGAAAATATCCCATACGCTCATGAGTTAAGAAAATTGGTTGGCAGTTTTGCAACTGGAGCTTTGAACCACATACAAAATTTGTATAGAAAGATATTTTAAATAAATTTGAGGAATATGATAATTTTTAAAATCTAAAAAAAAAATTAATCTTTAAATTAATTTTTTTTCATAGAAAGGTTTTTTTAAATGTGATAAGCGTGTATTTTGTGCTACAGTGAATACTTCTGCACATTCTGAAAAATTTTAATTGAATTTGGGGGGGGGGGAACTGTTATATGTCGAACATTTTGAATATGTGAAAATGAAGTTTTGAAAAAAATGCTGTTTTATAAAAAAGTATGTGGGGGAAAAGGTGTGATTTAAAAGGACTTGCAGAACTCTTTTCGCCCTAATATTCTCAGATTGCATGACCTTAGCCTTTATAGGTGGTGCTTCACCCCTCTTCCAGCACTCCATGGATTCTGTTTTTGAAAGAGATTCACTGTAAAGAACTATAGTTTTGATCCCCATGTTAATGGTTCAATACTGTTCTCTCACTACTAAAACAAAGGTTCAAATACTTCTGACAACATTCCACAGGCACTGAAAGAATTCAAGGCACCCACTTTTTACTAATCTTATGCATTTGAAATGTTGATGAAGGATGTGAAGCACAGTTGTTTAGAAAACCTTATAGCTATACACTTGTCACTTAGGACTTCCTTCTCAATAAGAGAGATGTTTTCTTGTGTCAACACATTTACTGGCCTCTCCTCATATGGATAATTTTCAAGATTGGATCTGAAAAACAAAATAATTTTGACCACTCCTTCACAGTGGAACATGAAGGCAAGCTTCCTATACACATCCTCAAGGCATTGTTTAATATCATGGGGTGAAAGTCCTTCTTTAGTGAAACATTAAATCACAGTTTTAGACATCATGCTGTATTACACAACACATCTGATTTAAATGAGTTTCTCCAAGCAAATGGATGATATGATACAAACACTGAGTTAATCATAAATTTTGCTCATGAGACATGAAATTGCAAAATCTTTAAGCATGACTCTGGTAGAAATGAAAAAAGATTGAGCTGTGTCAGTAACTAAGGAAATTTTCAAAGCTATTGATCTAAGAGTGTACAGAAAGTAAATGAAAAAGTATAAAAAATAAACTAAAAACGTGCTTAGAATGTTGATGTTGATATTTTAATGAACTTGGATCCAACTATTTTGGGATCATTTGAGAATATTATAGCTGGAAACTGTCAAAAGTGCTATGTTCCAGAAGGGAAGTAAGCCATATGAATTAAATAATGGCTTTGAGTAGTATGTTAAATTGTGGATTTTTCATTTGCATTAGGTATTATGCGATAGTATTGGCAGCACTCTTCCAGCTAAAATATAGGTTTTTTTTTTTCTTATATTTTCTAACAGAGAAAGAAATGGATTATGAAATTGTATGTACTGCAACTTTCCAGTAAATACATTATAAATGCAAATAGTGCACAGTTGTTGCTCATTGTTTTGTATCTTTTATTGAAGAAATATCAGTTGTTGGCAATTGTAGTCAAGTTCATTTTCCCTTATTAATCTAATTACTTTTTTCATGTTAATTTTTAATAATAATGTTTATAATAAAGTGCCCAAATGTGCATGAGTTGAAGGATGTTTACTGGTCTTTACTACATTCTATCAGTGATCTCATTCTTTTGGAACAAAACAAAAAGTGCTGTCTTTCACATTTGTTCCACCACAGCTGGCACACACTCTGATCCATTGGCTTGTGGACAGTTTATGATGGAAGCTGTGAACACCCAATCTGTTCAGCACACTGCAAAACACTTTATTCAGGCTGGTCCAGTTATGGCATCTGCTAGAAATCATTCTAAATCTCAAATCTCTTTCTCCATCTCTCAGAGAATAGTTCTGCCTTTACCTATATAACAACAAATGATAGACCTGCAGGTCTTTTATCAGGAAGGATTCATACACTAATTGGGATGACTTGTTTATAGAGAGACATAAGCCTGTCCTCAGGTATCTTGCTTTGACCATGTCCAAGCATTCTGCTGTTTTTGAGAGGTGTGTCAAAATTATTTTGACCCTGTATTTTAATTTTAATACATTAATGTTAATTTTTCGTGGTATGTATGCATGTTGAAGTGCTGAACGTCATACATCATAAATTTTATATTGTTTCATTTTTTGCAGTTAAAAATGTGAAATTAAAAATAAATTAACGCCCAAATTGGAAGGACTACATTAAACTTTAATATACTTTAATTTTTATGCATTAAATTATTGTAATATATTAGTTAGAACCATATGGGATACTATTTTGATAGTAAATTACAGCTTTTCTTGCAAGAGAGTGTACCATCTGTCAATAAGAATGATTTTGTATTACTAAAAGCTGAGCTGTACATCACATGATGTGACAGGAATGATCTTATGAATTGCTACTTTTTTTTAAACTATTTATTGTCACTTTAACTGCAATGGTCTTCTTGTGATATGTGTAAATTGTTATTGTGAGTACTATAGGTTTAGATCTGTAGTCTTTAGGGATGAATGAAATGGATTAATGATGCATGTAGTCTTTGGTGGCTTAAAGTTATCTGGCATTCACTTTCTCAGGGTAAGGAAAAACTGAAAAAACCCTTACCCAGACAGCTTGAACTGACCAGGAATCGAACTCAGAACTTCTGGATTAGTAGTTACAAATGTTACCGCTAAACTATGGAAGAAGTCACGCTTCTTTATGTTTGCTGCAATAGATTTTGCCCAATCTCTAGTCATTAAGAGTTCCATTTAGTCCCTACCAACAAACTTCAAACATTCAATTTCGTTCTGATATCAGGTGATTTCCATGTGTTTGTTAAGAAGTGGATGCATTTTTTATAAAACTGCCAACAAAGCAGTTTTTATTATTTAGACATTATAGAAATTCGTTTTTGGAAATCTCACAAATTATGTAGGTCATGATAATACTTGTGACACAAAGAAACATTTGCATATTGTAATGTACATATGTTTCATTAAAATGAATTTCATTAATGTGTACATAATAAATAAAGAAATGAATTTACTCACTTATTACACTATTTGCATATCATACTTTTTCCATCAGTTATATAGCATTGAAACCCGAGCATCAATCTCTTACCCTTTCTTTTGAAATTGACCATGTTTAACAAATTGATGTAGGAAATAGGTTGCAAAGTGAATATCTGTATTGTATGATGGTTTGGAAATTACTAATTTACCAATTACCAGAGTATGCTAAAGCATTGTTGTGTCGCTTATGATTCAGTTATGACCATCCCTACCGCTTTTATTTGTTAAAATTTCTTCCCAGATGGAGCTAAATTTTTCCCACAATTTAATAAATAAAATTCATGATTCTGATTATTTTTTAATAATGTAGAACACTTTCAAAAAATCCAATTCAAAATATAATTACACATGTTTGGTCCTGTATGTGACGCTGAAAATATAAGTGCTCAAACCTACTATTTCTGAAACTCATCACCAGGTCAGAACAACATCAAAAGAGGAAAGATTGGTTATTCCTTACAACTGAGTCCTAACAATGCAGAATGTAAAGGGGAAGAATACAGTACTGAAAGAATTATACCATTTGGTTTTTTTCAAATATTGATCTATTTGTAAAATAAAACAACCTCATTAACATACAGTGTTAATTATTTACAACAGTTAATTTCAAAATAGAGATGGAACTGTACTTGCCTGAGAATTGAGTTTCTTAACTGAAGATACAAATTATATTGACACCAGATAAATTTGTTAATTTTCTCATGACTTGTTTTCCATTGTAAAGGTAAAAGAAAAAAAGACTAATTGTATACTGATAGTTAATCCTTTTATCTGTGATAATGACACTGAGGATGATTATTCTCCATCTCGTCTTCATCTTGTGTCTGTTATGTTCTTTTTGGACATAAATATAATAGCTATTTCATGATGTATTTGTGAGACAAAAGTTCCTTTGTCATGGTGTTTGTAGAAGTTTTTCTGTACTTGTAGTAGAAATGTGTTTAAAAAGATGTATACATATGTCATTTATATAGTCATTGATGGTAGCGGTGGATTGTACATTTTGAGTTTAAAACTAAGTCATATAAGATTTATGTTGATCAAAATAACAGTGGCAAAACTAATTGCAGGTGTGGAATTTACGTTAATATGCATGGAGCTAAACTTGAGAATAAAAACATAAAGATGTATGCTTTTATTAACTTTTATATCTATTCAATTTTTGTTCCATTTTTCCTGTTCTTTCAGGGATTTTTAGTAATGTATACACTAAGAAACTGCCTGAGCTGAAAAGGAAGTTTTGGTGAAATGTTTATTTTGAAAGTCTGCATATGTGGAACACAGTAATTTATGTTCATATATGCTCATCTTAACATTTGTAAAGTTCATAATGATTAAATGAGGAGGCAGATGATCAAAGTGCTTTTTCTTGAACTATACTTAATGAAGCATTTGGAACAATCAAACAAGTCTGCCTGCTTATTGAATATGCCCTGTTTATTCTTGAATAAGTTATTTTGCCACACTTGCATCTACATTTTATGATATATTACTAGTATATACGAGTTTACAGACATCACATTTCCACATTAACAGTGTCAACACAAAGCACGTGAAGCATGACCTACTAACTATTGTGTTTATAAAATAAGACTATTATTATTAGTAGTTTTATTTAAGGATGCTCTTTAACATCTTTGGTCATTCATTACTCATTGCATCACATTAACTCAGGGCATGAAACAACCAATAATTTTGCTTGGAGGTCTCTTCTTTCAGTCTTGACGTTCTTTTAGGTGCTGTAAATCTACGTCATGGAATCAATGGCTTTACTTCCCCTCGAAAGGAAGTCATACTTAGGATTTTTATACCCTAAAAAGAAGATAGGGCTGGGATTGGTAGAATCAAAGCAGTTACTTATTCTGTACTTTCAAAGATCTCTGGTAGTTCTCCAATCGAATTTAATGGTGGAAAATTTGAAAAAGTCATCCTATTAGGACTGCAGTAACCATTATATTTATAAGCATGCTTTTTGGCATCAATAATGTAGCTTTCCCTACAGATACACTATAGCTAGTTAAATAGAAAAATAAAGCTTTCATAATTATTAATGAATACATAGTGTGTTGGGTAGAATCACTACCAATAAAAAATGTGAATATCTCCTCACTCAGTTAAATTAGAAACATAATTTTCATCTAATGTAGAAACTCTCAAGTTTTTGTAATAATGAAAACTGTGATACTAATGTTTCTGTGCATGGTATGGCAACACATAGAGTTTTGTGAAATGGCATAATCAGCTGTTAAAAACAGGTTCTGTGTTAAGAAAGAAGAGAAGCGGCAAAAAAACAATGTTTGCTAATAAGAAATATATCTCCTATACTAATAGTGACATAATAACTGGCCATAAATCTTATGTTAGAAAAACTCAGTAAGTTTCAATACCCAGTCACAGAATCACGAGTCAAAGCACACCACACTTTAATTTAGGGCTATCACATTCGTATTCCAATATGACATGGTTTTCTTCTCCCCATATTCAACAGTTATGCTGGTGAACTTTACCAGACATGTGAAAGGTGGCTTCATTTGAGAATGTGACACGATTGAGGAATTCATTATCATCAGTATGAGATAACCTTTAACTGGCAAACTTGGCCCATCTGTGTTTTATCATTTAGCCGCAGCTTCTGCACAATTTAAATTTTATATGCTCTAAGTCGCAATCTTTTATGGACAATATTGTGAACAGTGGACTTTGGAATACCCAGATCTGAGCTGGCCCATCGAATTGATTTCTGTGGGCTGCGCTGAAATGCTTGCCTAACATTTTCAGCTTTAGAAGCAGACACTTTTTTTTTTTTTTTGCCACTTCCCTTCTTTCTAACAGCTGATTATGCCATTTCACAATGAAATGATGCTCTGGAGCATTTGCACCATATTCCTGCCTAAATCTTCTTTGTACTGCAATTGGGAACTTCAAATTCCACCATGTGTTGTCATGCACTAGCATCATAATTTTCATTATAAAACTTGATGGGTTTCTAGACAACATAAAATGAAAATCTTATTTCTAACTGAGTGAGAAGATATTCACATTTCTTATTGGTAATGATTCTACCAGACACACTTGTTCTTATATTTAATTTAATACATATTAGCATATTAAAAATAAATTTGCAGTACATTTGTCTGAAAGGATTATTCCACATTACAAGTTTTATAATTTGTAAATAATTATAAATATGATGAGAAAAGGAAAGACTAAGCCACATTTTCAGTTAACCGTGCATTGATAATTGGTGTGATTGAAAATCAATATTTTGGCATGCTTGGGACACACAATAATCACCTTTCAGAGATGATTTGCCTGCTGCCAAAAACATCTCTCTCTGTAGGAACTGATGTGGTTGAAACAATAAGGTGGAAACCCAGTGCTATTTCACTTAGAGAGTATGCTTGATTTTTCTGACCAATACTTTATATGGTCTGTTGAACTGGGAGGTAACTAATACTGAAATGATTGCATTAGCATTAGTGCAGATTTGGCTATGCTGGTACTGTTATGTTGAGCCATCTTAAATATAATGCATTATCAGTCACCATGAAAAGAATTAATTGTGTTATAATTTCTTTTTTCCTCATTGATGCACCCATGTACTGCAATACTGACACTGCTACTGCTACTATTCTTAAGGTCACTTCATCAGAATTTTCCTTGCGGACCCTTTTCACATGATTGATTAGATGGATGTTCTGCCACCAGTGTAATAAATCTTGCTACAAGCTTACACTTTGCAAATCTCTTTTCCTCCATTGATTAAAAAAAAAATCAGGCATCTGAGGCCTTCTTGGCATTTTAATTGGTTTCCAAATAATAAAAAAATGAAAAATAAATATAAATAAATTCATGCATATAAAACAAAGAAATCAATAAACTTGCAATTAATGTATGCTTGGTTTATTAAAATGCAGTTTCATTTAGCTTTCACTCCTTGTCACAACTCTGTAAATGTGTATTAAACAAATGAACAGTTTTTGCTCATAATACTATTTCTCCATCCTCTGTAAAATCTCTGAACCGTAGATTGGGTAGATTAACTGGTTTACCTCCAGCTCAAAGGCAGTGCTGCACTGACACTACCAATTTCAATCATAGGAGCAGTGGTAGTCAGTTCAGTAGTACAAAGGGACTGGTTAAGGTGAGCCGTGACAATGTATTGAAGTGCTTGTATTAACCATGAGTATAGTAGTTAAAGACCAAATCTCACTATTTTATATGGGGGAATGGCAAAGTGTTTGATTTTTAGCAAGTTACTTCTGCATGTAAAAAGTTTACAACACATGCCATGGCAATATATATGACAAATGTGGGGGAGAAGATTGGCAAGTACTAATGCAACAATTTAAATATAAATTAGTGAGCGTAAGGAACATTGTTAGTAAATCAGTACTAAGTTTGTTAAAATATTTTAGTGATTGCAAAGAACATGTATCCCTTTAATGATAGGGAAATTTCCAAGGATATTGCCATCATGACAGCAGAGGACTTATTTTAACAAAACACAGAAACTCAAATCCATCAATTTATCTCCAAAAGCTGTAACTTGAGCATATATATGATTGATGATGTTTATGATCAGCTTATAAAAGCTTTGGAACAATTTGTTACACATTCATTGCAGTGTGATGTATTAGATATTGCTCGACTAACTTAAGGTGTTGAAGTAAACCTGCATGTGAGGGAGGATTGTTTGGCCTTATTTCAATGCTAGGTACAACAAAGGGATTGAACATCTTTATTTGCCTTGAGCAAGCTGATGAAGACATTGAACTGTTTTGGTTCAATCTTGTATCCACAGCAATGAACAGGGTACCATTTATGATGGTATGTAAAAGTGAATTAATTGGACATTTTAAGAACAAACTGAAAGAACTTAACGCTTCATAAGAAATAATGCCAGCACACTGCATAATATTTTAACAATCTAAAAGTAGAATGCTTAATAATGTCATGGGCATAATTATAAAGATAACTAATATGAGGGCCATTTGAAAAGTGCTCGGAATGAAGCACAAAATGATGGCATAGGTTTTTGAAATTTTTCAACATAGGCTCCCTTGACAATAATGCACTTTTTCCAGCAATGCTCCAAAGCCTTTATCCCATCACAAAAGTCGGATTTCTCCAGGCCTGTAAAATATACCTCAATGGATGATTTAAGCTTTTGATTAGACAAAAATTTCTTTTCACCATAGAATTTTCTCAGTTTGGAAGTTCGATGGAGACAAATTAGTGAATATGGCAAATGTGGCAGGAAATCATTCCCAATTCATTTATTTTTGTCATTGCAATGACATATGTATGAGGGCAAGCATTTTCTTGATGCAAGATAAATTTTCATATTTGATAAGCCTGGCCTTTTCTTGCACATTTTTGTCTTGAAAAGATCTTAAAGGTTAGCTTAATACATTCCAGTGAAATATGTTCTAATAGGGAGATAATCAATTAGCAGTACACATTTGGCATCCCAGAAAATCGACGTCATGATCTTCCTGGCCGATTTCACACATTTGGCCTTCTTTGGCTTTGGAGAATTGTGATGCTTCCATTGTTTAGACTTGTTTCATTTCCGATGTGTAATAATGCACTCATGATTCATTGGTCATAAATCGACACATAAAGTAAGTAGAATCTCTCTGAAAACAGGCCTTGCATTCTGATTCACTTTTGATCCTAAGTCAGCAGTCACAGCACTCATGTTGGCAATAATTTTTTAAGCACAATTCTTCCCTCAAAATGTGAAATAGACATTCCCCTGAAATGCCCAGAGCTTCAGCAATTTTGAATACTTTTAATCAGCGATCCTCCAGAACCAAGTTGTGTACATTATCAATAATTTCTGATGTGGCAGATTTTGGTCATCCACTGCATGGATCATCTTCCAAGCTTTCACAGCTGCAGTTAAACTCCATTGTTCACTTTGAAACTGTTGAGGAGAGTCCCCTAGAGTGTTTGTCTTATCTGTATGAATGTTATTTGCCATTTTCCCCATACACTGCACTACAACAGCTCAGTTACTATGATTCTTGACCAATTCATGAATTGTTGCACAAATGTTTTTAAGGAACATGGTGGGTTTTGATAACAGAACTGCTGCAGCTATATAGGAGAATAAGGCTCAAGGGATCTGGACTTAATGTGCATTAATGAAGCCCACAAATTCTCATATTAATATGATTGTTGTGAAACACTTAAAAAAGGAGATAACATTAATGTTCATGGTCTTCCCTTGAATTCAAAAGGCAAAAAGCAGCTTTTGCTACTTATTGTTGACAGAATTAAGGAGATTCTTGTTGTTATCAATGGTACAAGTTCCCATAATTTAGAATATAGGCATCTGATCCAGGCCTGAAATTCACTAAGCCAAACTTAATAGCAGTTGGTGTTAATTTAAATGTCAGTAATGTTAATGATGATGATGGTGTACAAAACGAAGTTAAATTGAATATTTATCAAGCAAAAAGTAACATTATTTTTCATCAAAATATTGGAAGACTGAAAAATAAAACAGATGAATTACTAAACAGCTTAATTTGTGTCAGTGTAAACCCACACATTATCTGCCTTTTCTGAATGTAATTTGAAACACAGGAATTATCACAATTATCATTATATGGTTAATGTTTGGGAGCAGAAGCTTCAAGAAAAAAGTTTACATAAAAGAGGGGTTTACATTTATGTAAGGCTGGATATAAAAACATTAATAAAAATTTAATTCAGAACAGGACATTAAAGTATGCATAATTGAGTTGAATAGCAAAAATATAAAAATAATTGTAACTGCTATTTATCATTCATTATTAGGAAACTTTGAAATTTTCTTGAAAAAACTTGAAGATGTCTTAAACTTTTTATTTAAGCCTAAGCATGAAATATTAATATGTGCGAAAAGCATTGACTACTTGGAATATAATAAAACAAAAAACAGTTAAAACTTTGCAACAATTAGATACAATAATCTCAAGCATTAACAATCGAGATACAACATACTGTAGATGCAGCAATTGTGTTTAATGAATACTTTCTTAATGTAACAAAATTTTTAATTCACACTTAGAAATGGACTATAATCAAAACAGCAAGTAAGCGCTGTGTAAAATTTATCAAGAAGGTAAATAGTGTTTAGTTGAATATTCAGTGCCTTATTTTGAATATATGTGAGATTGATAACATGTTATAAAAATTATGATCTTTAAAAAGGAAAAGAACATTCCAACAAGAACAATTAAACTTTTTAAATGCAAAAAGATACATTTCAATGTAATACATTTTTATAATTTAAAATCATATAATAGTTTGAAGAAAAGAGCTTTGATGTACAAATTTGTGAAACTGATGCATAGCAGCAACCTGTGGTAGATTCATTTGGTATGTAAACAGAAAAGTAATATATTTGCATATACTAAGCTTGGCTTTGCATAATGTTCAATACAATTTTTTAATCATGACTTGTTCTAGATTAGTAGGAGGAAAAAAAAAAATATAATAAATTAACATTGAGGACTTTATTATTTGGCTAAATTGGGTCAATATTTATACCCCATTGAGTTTAAATGAGATTCATAAGATTTAGATATCTATGGCTGGATTTTAATGTATTGTACCAGTTATCAATTCACTTTAATGTGAGTGGGTACAGAAGAAATTCCTTTATTTATTAATACAGACTGTCCGAATGACCTGGTAGCTGTTAGAAGCAACTGTCATTCACATAGGCATTAAGTGACTAAACAAAAAATCAGCAATATATAAATGAAAGTGAATTTACTATTACTTTAACATTGGCTGGAAAATCGACGGTAAGTCATACCTTACTTGGGCCTAAGGCACGGTATAGAATCAATAGGAGCCTGTGAGGTTTGTAATCGGCACTTTCTTCCAACTCCGGGGGCCTCTATGCCGTTACAAGATGACAAATCTGAGCGAATGGGCTAAGGAAAAACATCTGCCACTGCAGATCGAACTCCTGACCATGTAATCTGTAGTCAAGACCACCCAGACGACTTACGACCTTTCCTATTCTGGCAAAGAAGATTTACTAAAATGAAAATTCAGTGATGTGTAGATAAACGTAACTATAATTTAATTTGAAATTAGCGCCTTTCGTAGTAGAGAAAGCTTCCTCGTTAATAAAAGAAAGGTAGACAACATAGCTTTGCAACATACTAATGTAAATTATATATGGCAATTTGTTAAGATGTGAACTAAAATTAATGTAATGTTGGCTACATTGGGTTGGACTAGTCAGCAGAAGACAAAGTGAAATACGTAATTGAAATGCGGTGAATTAGTAACAAAAATTATCAACAAATTGCCTTCAAAAACAACTTTCATCTTGTAAAGAATCCATAAGCATTTTATGCTGCTGATGAACTTTAGTCAGGAATATGGGTGTAGCTGAAGAGGTGTGGTATATTTGATCAGAAGATGGATATAACCTCAAATTTAAATGTCGGGAATATACATAATAACTGCTGGGCCAACTTCTCCAGTAAAATCGAAAAAAATTATTAAGTCACTTTAAACGCAAAAATTCGTCTAGATGGAATGAAATAAGTACTAAACTATTAAAAAGTTGTTCACTTCAACTTAGTAAACCTTTCAATCATATTTATAACCATTCATTAATACCTGGAATGTTTTCAAAAAGACAGAAGCATGCTATTGTTAAACCTCTTTTTAAACTACAGGCCTATATCACTTTTAAGTTCATTCTCAATGATTCTAGAAAAAATTGTGTATAACCTGCTAGGAAATACCCAAATTTACATAATATTTCAATATCCTCCCATTTTGGTTTTAGAGATAGCAAATCAATTGACAAGGCCACATTTTAATTCACTACGGAAATCTTAAAAGCACTAGATAGGAAGGAATATGCTGTGGGGATATTTTGTGATTTAACAAATGCATTTGAGTACATATCATGAACTACTATTACAAATATTACATTTTTTGGGGTTAGATAATGTAACACTAAATTGGTTTAAATCTAATGTGTGTAATAGAATTCAAAAAGTTGTAACCAATCACCGTAATTCATTCATAGGGGTTTTAAAAAAATGTATTCCATAGTGATCAATATTCTGTCCTCTACTTTTTAAATTTTTATCAATGCCAACCATATAACTTCAATCATGAACCAACAGTACTACTTAATGCAGATGGTACTAGTGTGTGCATAACAGGAAATTATAGGAACTTCTCTCAAATACAGTTACAAAAGCTTTTTATGAAATGTACTGAAATGGGTTTCAGCCAGTGAAATGTTGCTGAATAAAGATAAGATAAATCTTATTCAGTTCAGAACAAAAAATAAATATATATCAAGATTAGATTCTCAAAGAAATCAGTCAAACAAAATTCTTAAGTTACAAATTGATCAAAGTCTTAAGCTTGAAGAAACATGTTGAAATGATAGTTCCCAAGCTTACCTCAACCTGCTTTCTTAGAGATTTAAATTATCTCTTACCAAAAGACACCTTGCATACAATATACTTTGCATATTTTCATTCTGTAATGAAATATAGAATTGTTTTTTGGGGTAACTCTTCTTGTAGAGAAAAAGTTTTCCCATTTTCAAAAGAAAGCTATTAGAATAATGTGTGGGAGGACCTCTTCAAAAATTTAAATGTACATACTGTCATAGAAGCATATAATGTATGTATATATGATCCAATGAATTATGTAGTAAATAATCTCAAAATTTTTAATCAAATTGCAGTGTACATAGATTCAATACAAGAAACAGGAATGATTTGTTTAGGCTGGCTAGCTCAATCCAAATTTTCCAGAACAATGCCAGTTATTCTGCAAGTCAGATATATGTTGGTCTACCCAACATAATTAAATTATTAGGAAATTAATTGAATTCTTATCTTTCAAAATTCTCTTAAATAATTTTAATAGCTCATACCTTCTACAATATGGGTGAATATTTGGACTTAATTAATTTTAATTTTTTTTTTTGCGCATTCTATAAACTCAGACTACAGAACAAGATATATACATACATTTAACATGATATGCAACTAAGCCTATTGCTTGGTATAATATTAAATAGAAATGTGCAGAGAGTAATGTTAGGGTCTTGTTTCATGACCATTTTTCTTGCTGTAGGCCACCAATAAATTTATAATTGTGTTTTGACTATAGACTTTCATCTGCTGCACCGCAGCATATTGATTGTATAACAATTAAATTTTGCCTTTCTGTAATAAATTTCCAGGTGCAGCTTTTAAAGGAAAAAGGAAATGAATGTGTTAAAAACAAAAAATATGCAGAATCTGTGTTTCATTATACACATGCAATCAAGATGGATCCAACTAATTTTTCTTTGTACAGCAACAGATCCTTAGCATTTCTGAAGATGCAGCAATTCTATTATGCAATGGAAGATGCAAAGGAAACCATTAAACTGAAACCAGAATGGGCTAAGGTAATAATTTTAAATACATTTATGAATGACAGCTAAATACCACTTTCTGATTCAGTTTTAGTATTTACACCATTAATCATATGAAACACGTGCTCAGTGTCCATTGCAGTTCTTCTGTTTTAAAGAAGTGGCACATTCTGGGTAAATGATGTGGTTTATCACCTCTGTCACTATTAATCATTTGTACTGTTATGATATTTAAAAATATAATTATGTTCAAACTTTGAATATCTTCTTACATAAGCTTTTTTGGCTACAATTAGTCATTGTTTTAATTCATTTATCCAGTATAAGCCAAAAACTTTAGCATGACAAATTTTAATTAGCTTTAATTTATAATATAGTCGTGTAAAGAAGTAAAACAATAAATATAAAAGTCTCCGATATAGTATTAATAAAAAATACTTTTATTATATGTATTTTTTTTTCAGTGGAGTTTAGTTAATGTACATTGCTATTTCTTGTAATTTGCTCAAGGTTATTTGTAAGTTATTTTGTGATTCCGCAAATATAGGCTGATTTCTTCAAATATACTGCTGGCCATTAAAATTGCAAGATGCATTTAAACCAACTCTATTTTCTCAGATAAATAAACATGACTCCTCAAAAATATAACGGAAATACCAGCAGCTGTCTGAATTTGATTAAATGAGAATTGTGGCATGGTAAGAGTGCAAGATGTCATTCCGAGAAATTGGTGCTTGTGTTAGACAAAAAGCATTCATAGCAAAACAAATATGAGATCAGTGGATCAAGGAGGACGAACACAGATTGTTATAGTTGATCAGGCATGAACTTGGATATAAAAACTGATCTTGTTATCATTTGAAATGGGACCTTAATTAGAGACATAGATATAGTGTCATATACTCTTTAACAGAGTAAAATTGGGGAAAATGCATGATAATGCCAAAGTTCATATAGCTATAAATTTGAATAGTTTGGGATTTTCACAGTGAAATATAGTATCATACAACAAATTATTTATGAGGAAGTCACTGAAATTTCACTAGTTTTATTCCACTTACTTGGACATGTTTCAAAGGTAAATTTCCTTCATCAGCTGACAATGAAATCACTAAAATTCCACTAATTTTGTTTGACTTACTTGAACATGTTTCAAAGTCTGTTCATCATAAAAATTGCAATATTATTAAATTAGTAGTTTTTATACCATTTGGCAGAAATTTTTAGACAGAACCTTATTCATACTTGATAACAATTTCCAGTAATATGTTTTACCTATCAAAGGACAATTACACAAATTTTTATAAAAATCTGAGTTGCTAAGGTTTATGGGTATGTTAGTTTTTCATGGAATAACTCATTAATAGCTTTAAAGTTATAAGGGAAAAACAGTAGTTGAGAGTAAGTGGTAACCCATTTGTACTGTAATGATTTTAATTCTTTAAGAAGTAATCTCATTTACTGTTTGCTAACCATCATTAAAATGATACGCTACCAACAAGCTATTGTAGCAATATGTTTTAATGAAACTCGTTCTGTTTTAACATTTTAAGTTTTGTTACTAATGTATTCTTTGATTAAAACAGGGATATTTTCGGAAGGCTGAGGTTGAATTTTCTACTTTCCATTTCTCAGATGCTCTAGTGTCATATGGTTTGGCTCTGAAATTGCAGCCTAATGATCCAAGTATACTAGAGGCTATGGTAAAAGCATCACAGGAGAGACAGAAAGATATGAAAGGTGAGTTAAAAAGTTCCTGTGTAAAGGGGTTGAGGTGGAATGGAATCTGTAAATCATGGAAATTGTTAATTTTCAATGCAAAGCACATAATTTTTAGTAATTCTTTATTCAGTAGTACCTTCCATATATATACTGGGTGATTAAATTTATTTGGACTTTACAATAAGTCATTTTGAATGGATAATGTATTTGGTGGTTAGCAAACTTTGCCTTGAAGGCTTTAGCAGTATGATACTATGCAACCTAGTGAGTGGTTAAAAACTAATATGAATGTATTTTAAAAAAAATTAGCTTATAACTACGATATGGCAATAGGCTTTCTCTTTCTCTCTCTTTTGCTCCCCAAGCTGCATTCCCATTCTCCACAGCAAATTCTCAGAACTACATCAAGTGATTATACTGATGGAAACTCACTTTGCAATAATGACATTCATTTCATATGACTCAGAATAAAGTCTAAATAAATTTAATCATCCAACATATTCAGAAAATGTATCCTTTATTTACAATAAGTTTTTTTAGGAATAATGAAGAGTTTCATTTGCATTACACCAGATCAGTCTAGCAAATATACATACAAAATAATGTAATTTATATATTGTCATATATGAGTTTGGACTATTGCTATGGCAGTCTTTCACCAGTTTTGACTACCACTTTACTCAGATGTTAATGAGGAATGCACATTTTGTCTGCAGTAAAAAATTAATGCAAAAAGTGCTGTAGATTGCTATTACACATTGCCTATTACTGCCTGAAATGTGCTTTTGTGTATATTTAGTGCACAGTCTTGGCACCCCCCTTGTACTACACAATTTTTGTGCAAGATGTACACATTAATTTGAGATGTCTGTGCTACCTTACACACTTTCACTCAGTGGTCTTACCGCCACGGGTGACCGAGATCGTTAAGGCACAGATGTGAGCAGAAGGTCTGGGGTTCGAATCCCGCCAGGACCGTCCTCCCTGACTGAGTTTTTTTCCAGGTTTTCCTCAGTCCTCATAACTGGCAAATGCTGGGGAGGAACTCTAAAATTAGGCCTGGAACGTTTCCTTCCTTAAAAAATCCTTTCTCAACGTATCATTTCATTTCATGTATCACCAGTGTTCACCGCCTGTGGTGCCTCAGTAGTAAAACGGGCATTAAACACCATTCAAAAAAAAAAAAAAAAAACTCGGTGGTCTTACAAATCCATAAATTTTTCAGTGATTTTTATTGCCTGTTGTAATGAAATAATGGTAGTTGATCACATTCATTGGTACCTATTCATTTCCTCTAAGTGCTTCTGTTTCCTCATGCTCGCTCTTATTCTGCTAATAATTTCCACTATCCCCTTCATAAGTATAATCTAGAATGCAGTATGTTAAAAAGTTTCAAGTAAACATGGTCTACATAACTCTCTCTGCTGCCAACATGCTGCATATCAATGTCAGTCAGATAGAGCAGTCTGACAACTCTTTCTGTATCATTATGATCATTGCTACTGTGATTCTCTGAGTTATATTTCAAATGAATGGACCAGTAATTCATAATACAAAGTCAACAACTGTTGGAAAAACTCTGCATGTTGTTTGTCTTTCCATGACATTCCCTTATTATGACTGCAAAATCTAACAGTCTCATTATTTGTGAATTTCAGTCAATGTTTTTGCTTCTCAATGCTAAAGTTTATAATAATGCCAAAATTAATCCTGAATTGAATTGAATTTATTTAAAACTGACTACTTCAAATAATACATCAATTTTACAATTATAATTTTTAAAAAATGACTCTGAATGGACACTTAAAAATTAACTGCACAAACAAGACAAGGCTATTTATCCTGAAGGTCCTAGCTCCTCTCTCCCTATAAATTATTACAAATAATTAATCTCCGCTCTTTCGATTTCCAAAAGAGAGAAGTGTTCTCATTCATCCTCATGCTATGTGTTTACTTGTACAAAATATTTATCGTATTTAACATTATCTACAAAAAAAGTTTGCAAATTTACTTTCAAATTTATATCCTTATACAGAGTCTGACACATTTTTTCTCATGGACTCCACCATGTCATGCCTCTCTGGTCATTGATATGGCTAAGAGCCCATCAAATGCACCAATAACTTAAGCTCTAATGTGTTTCTGCTGTTTTTTTGGTTCTTTCTCTATTCTCTTTCCCGAGCCATTTCTCCTTAACTCTTCCTAAAAGTTCACTCATACCACAGTATTAAACAAGCAAATAACATTACATGAAACATCTGCACACAATGACTGACAAGAGCAAGTATGCTTACAGGTTCACCCATGCCATGTATCCCCACCAAGATAAACACTCCCATCTTCAGGCTACTAGTATTAGCACTTAATTTCATTTCTGATAAGGAAGAGAAATTTAGAAGAACATTTGACAAGTTCTGCATAATTTCAAAATTAAAAAAAATTTAAGAAATTAAAATATAGAATTTTTTTATGCCTATATGTCTTTCAAATGGAGCATGATTTTTATTCCTTAAATATGGTACATCCTGTTCTGGCAAGTATATGTGTAATGAAAGATGATATGTAGCAGTTAAAATGTTAGCAATTTCCACTGTAGGAGACTGTGTCGCAGAACAGGAAGGTGAATGTTACCCCAAACCTTGTGGCAGACTTTCCAGAGACCCTTGATCACGGTGGGATGTCTAGAAGCAAGGCATTCTTTCAGCAGACCAAACCCACAAAAATTTATGGGTAATGTATCTGGTGACTCCATTGGGATTTTTTTAAAATATATTATGTTAAACACTGGTTTCCACAGCTTTCTGGTGGTAGTGGGCAATAGATCATTTGGCATTGTGACTTCATGCAGATCCAATTATTTGGGCCATCGTCACCACACAATTGGGGAATCTCTTCATCAAAAATTAGATTCATGATGTTCTCTTCCCAGACAAAGTTGGAACACCCCTTTTAGCCCACTGGACAGTAGTAAATTGTACTGGATTTATTTGTATCATCTAGATAAATCCATGTGTTCATCCAGAGAAACCATCCATTACCACTTTTCATCTTCAAGTGGTGTTCGTAGAATTTCATACAATATTATGGTATTGGTGAAGTATGCTTGATACTCTCTCAAATATCCACATGTTTTATGCTGCAATTTTAGACTCAAATCTCCATGGATTATGCAACAAACTGTACCTTTAGCTGTTTCAATGCTGCTTTGTGTTGGTGGATTTTCTTGTGTCATTGTAGTTCTCACCTTGGCTACTACTCTTTTTGTTCGTGTTAGTTGCAACCTTTTTCTCAGATTGCACCTCAGGTGGGAATCCATTTTTATGTAGCTGTGTTATATCGCCCAAACACTGCTTACTTATGGTAAGTCCCTTATCTTTAAATCATTTTACAATCATTGAAAAGCTGTAACTATGTCAGAAAGTCCAACAATGTCTCCTGCCATAAATTTGCAATTTTCAAAACCATCATTGACTAACTATTGCATTCAACTGTACCAGAGTTTCTCCAGATAAGCGCTGACACAGTTGCAAATGTTAGCAGTAAAAATGTGGAATGGCAGAGCCATTCAAGGTCTTCTGAGCTTAAATGGGGAAACCCTCCTAAGAGACTGAATTGGACAGCCTGGACTGCCCATTTGAAGGCCACAGGCAAGGAATGGGGGAGCCCTCTGCTTCATTTCAAACAGAGATGTCCATCTACATTGCATGTAGCACTGCCATTGTTGGATCTGGGCTTCAATTTCAAGACCTTGAAGTTGAAACTGGCAACTATTTTTTGCATGCAGCCTTTTTAAAACAAATTGCTTCTGTAAATTAAATTTCAAGGTAGATTTTGACATACAAGATTTGATATTCCCCTTGTTAGTTTTACAGAGAAATCAAATTATATTTTTGATGTAAATTTAACAACCTATACTGTGCTAGCAATGTAATTTCAGTTTTACACAAGTTAAATGATATATTGAAATTATAATTTATTGAAAATATCCCAATAGATTACATAATATACTACATTCAAATATACATATTTACCAATTCATTATAAAACAAAATCTAAAAAATACACAAAAAATAATACAATATATCTTTATTTTGGAACTGTGCTGACGATGAAGGAAATTTGCCTTTGAAACATGTCCAAGTAAGTGGAATAAAACTAGTGAAATTTGAGTGACTTCCTCATAAATAATTTGTTATATAATATAATATAATATACTTTCTTCCTAAAGTTGCTTGTTTACATTCTGATGCCAGTACACACAACTACATGTTATTAGTGTATTGGTGACCATCATATTGCTGTATTATCCTATCCTGTTTATATTTATCTGACCTATTGTACTGCTAAGGTTACATTTTCTTCTATCTTCCTCTTAATCATTCTTATCAATTTCTCTCTAATTTTACGCAAATAGTTTCTTTTTTTTTTTTTTTCCTTGCTTGTTCTCTCCATAGCTTTGCTTGCAGTGTAATGAACAATGAAAATCCATGAGTAATAGGGTTAAAACCATTAGATTTAATATAGTTGTATAGAATTTGGAATATAGTACAATTACTCACATGAATTACTAAATGAAAATCCATATATATTTCTTCACACATTGAACATTTTTCTACATCATTATCATATCTTAACTCTTTTAAATTCACAACTCCAGTTCTAGCCCATGCAATCATTCCTGACCTGCCTTGCCACATTCATATATATATTTTTGCGTACCTACCCCCTCCATTTTTATTTTCCTATAAAGTCTCAATGATCTCTTTTCTCTCATATTAATATTTCTTGCCTTTCAATATTTTCTAATCTTAGTTTATTTCTTCCCAAATCCTCTGTTTCTATATTCATTATTTATCCATGAGTTTCCCATACCTATCAGTTCCAGAAGTTCCTGCACTTTGAGATACCATGATTCTTTCACTTACATTTCTTTTGTATATTGAAACATTCTGTAATAATATCACTCTCCTCCAAAGTGAATAAGTATTTCATAATTCTTAAATTAATTTTTATCTTGGTGGAATATCCACATAATTCTAGCTGTGCTACTCCACTTGGTATAGCTGAGGTGCTGTCACTAAATCTAAGATCAGTTTACAAAAACTTCTATTTATTTTATGAACATCTTTTCGTGCATACCCCATATTTCTGCCCCCATATAATATTTTTTGCTTCTACTGTGGTTGTGTAAATTTTTTCTATCCAATTGACTCTTATATCTGGAATTTTTCTTAAACATGCTCTCATTACACTCACAGCTTCTTTTCCTTTTGCTATTGCCATTTATTTCTGTTCATTCCAACTTCCATTAGAACTTAATCTTGTCCCTAGATAATTAAATTTCCTTACCACTGCTATTTCTCTCCTATTTAACTGCCATTTCACATTTTTCTGAATTTATAGCTTCTTTTAAAAATCCTGATCTTTGATTTCTTTTCATTTATTTTCAATCCCCATTCTTTATAAAAAGTATTCACTACTTTAATTACCCTTCTCAGTCCTGCACTAGATATAGATGCAATCACTGACTCATCTGACAAAAAACTCCTGCTATTTCTTTATTATTTATTACTGGTAGAAAGTTCAGATGTAAGAAATTCTTTTATTCTTAATTAGCTAGTGAGAACATGTTTCACAGGCTTTGCCCACATCATCAGTCTTGTTAATTAGCTGCTGAGAGTCGATTTAATTCTCTTATGTTCCACTTATCATTGAATTATATAGAACATGTTTCTCAGGCTTTTGCCCATATCATCAGCTGTGAATTGACTGAGGATGCAGGTAAAAACCTGTGAATATGTTCTGTATACTCAATTAAATGTACTTACGAAGCTGTTGACAATGGAATGGTATGTATATGTGTATATATAATAAACTTGTTTACACTAACTCCATAAGTGTTTATATGTTCTGTATAGTTCAATGGTAAGTGGAGCATAAAAGTATTAAATCAACTCACTAGCCAATTAAGAATAAATTGATTGCTTAACTGTATTAGTTCTGATGCAAAATTAGTTTTTAATTTAAGATATTCTTTGATATGTCTAAGTGGAAATATGGCTTAACCGTTGGATTCATAATCCATTCTGAAGAGATTGAATATATGTTCACCTTTTGCAGCGGATGATCAAATTCCATGGCTTGGTGCTGGTGTTGGTATAATCATGGGAGTCGTCATAGTAATAGCTGACCATATTTTAACTCATAAACCAACACTTGTGGTAGGTACAATTTGTTTCATGGTGCATATTGATTCATTACTAATACAAGTATACCATTGCAAGGTTCAAAGAATTGTGCCTTCCTTTTTATTAAGGTAAACAATCTGTTCAAGCAGAAGAAAAAAAACTTACATAGCTTGTACAGGTAATTCATCTGCACTATATTATCCATTGCATTGACAAAAATGATTTTTCTGTATTGAACATTATTAGTTTAAAATAAATTATAAAATAATTAGATAATGTTAGTATTGTTACAAAGGGAGATGTAAAAATCTGGCATCTTGCATCTTTTCACACAAAAAGAGTTTATATGCACAGACTAGAAAGAAAAAGTTATAAAAGTAGAAACTGGTTTTTAAATATGTGTTTAGAAGCTATTGACAATGAAGCAGTGATCTCTTGAAATTGAATGTGTTTGAATGTTGTTACAAACTTTACTTACAAGTTTTTAAATTAGGACAAGTTTCAGTAACCTTTGCCCCCATATTCAGCTATTGATTGACTGCTTGATAAGTCCAGCGGTTGAGGCTGAATCTGAATCGCTTCTCTGTCAACATCTGTCAGTAGGAATAAGAATTTATTGAATTTATCCAAAGTGAAATTAAAATTTTATAGAAACAGCATAGAAATGTATTATATATATTTTAAAAAGATCAAAGATAGTTGCAAATATAGTAGATTCACATATCATCCAGAATATCAACAGAAATTTGAGAAGATCTTAAAAGAGGCATAAAATTAACACTAAAAATAACATAAAAAAATGATTAGCTTCATCATTAAAAACAGCATACCATCAGAGAAGAAATCACACATATCCTGAATAGAAAGCTCAGACTATAATTTAGAATACACAGGAAAAAATTAAGAAATTTGGAAATTAGAAAGAGAAAACATTTTAGAAATATCTGGTTAAAAAAATGATAAAATTAGCAGTTAACAGCACATTATTGTGAACACAGCCACAACATTAAGTAAGGAGTAAGTTTGTTAAAAAGAAGAATACACTCTGGTAGAACAATTTGCATAGAAAAAATTTTCATTTAAAAAATCAAGATAAGATCATGAATTTTGACAATCCACCTTTGGACAAATTCAGTAAATTTCTATTTTAGCCATAGATGTTCACCATAAATGGATTTATGTCCAACCACAGCCCACAGCCCAGAACTTAGCAGTCAGTGAAGAGCTGAGGATGGAAACAAAGGTTCTCAAAACATATCTTAAATTTAAAAATTTGAAATTCATGTCAGCATTCAATTCTGTTTTGTTTATTCTTAATTATCTAGTGAGTCGATTTGATAATCTTATGCTTCACTTACTGTTGAATTATGCAAAGCTAGTTTCACAGGCTATTGCCTGCATCCTCAGTTGCGAGTTGAAGTCGGATTCGTTGTTTGTTGGCTGGACTTGGTGTAGCTCTCGTGGACATTTTATGAGCTTCTGGATTAATTTTCCTCCTGTTGGGATCTCAAAGTTCATAACCTTATCCTTATATTTTTATATACATTTTTTCACATATTCCCAGCTCCATGGTCCGATTTATGAATTTCAATAATTTCACTCCCATTTCTATATCATGTTTATCTCTCCAAAAGTGATGTGCAACTGCTAATGTCTATATCTAATTGTATCTGATGTTTCTCCAGTGTTCCTTCAGCCTGATTCCAATGCTGCTTTTTGTTTTTCCAATATATACTTTGTTACATTCTGAACTGTTGATTTGATATATTCCTGGTTTCTTCTCCTCAGGTATTCTATCTTTATCACCAGAATTGAGCAGATTTTTTAGGCTAAGCTTGTTCACTGGAGGCAAAGTAATCCCAAACTCTCTTAAGTATTTTTTGTAATTTTGTTGGCCCAAGGATAAGTGAATTTCATGTGGATGGTAGATTCTTTTATTGCTGGCAATTTTGGAGCTGGGAATATAGGAAAAAAAATTATATAAAAAATATGAGGATATGAACTTTGAGATCCCAACAGAAGAGAAATTAATCCAGAAGTTCATAAAATGTCCAAGAGAGCTACACCAAGTCCAGCCAATCAACAATGAATCTGATAGTTGACTGGCAACTGAGGATGCAGGCAAAAGCTTGCGAAACTAGTTTTGCATAATTTAACAGTAATTGGGGCATAAGATTATCAAATCAACTCACTAGATAATTAAGAATATATTAGTCCCATGACTGTATTGGTTCCAACACAAAATTAAATATTATATCTGTTTTGTTTTTTCAGCATCCAATACTTATGGCACTTCTAACCATTGCAATAGCCATGGTTGGATATGGTATTGCAAGGGGCTTCCGCTATTATGTTAAGTGCCAAAGGCAATCATTGCTTGAGCCACCAGTGGACTTATTTCCAGGTAGGATGACTTAAAAGACTATGTCTGAATTTTGGAGATTGCAAAGAAATTGTTGAAAATATGAACAATTTTAAAAACCTCCTATTATTGCTAGGTATATCTAATGGTAACTGATTTGCTTAATTGATATGAGAGTCACTCTGAAAATGGTGGGAATGGTCAACAATAAGTAATCAAAAGCTAATGCAACTGTTCCTAACTTTAGATTGAAGTTTAGATAGCAATTGTGCAAGTCTGAACATGCCTGGATAATGGGTTGGATCACATCTGTGTGTGAAAGTAGTTGTTAGATCATGTGCAAGGATGAATCACAAATGAAAGCATTTTCAAACTTGATTTAGGAGAGAAAGAATGTCTCGAAAAATTGCACCATGCATTTTGGGATCTTTGCCCTTTGGAAGCTATCATTTATTGATAGTTTGCAAAATTAAAGAGAGAAAGGGGCTTGCTTGAAGATAAGGACACATGGGATGTTCCTCAACAGCAACTACAGATGAAAATGTGATAGAAATAGAGTGTAAGTTGTGGGAAGATAATCATTGTTCAGTGCTGAAAAAATGATTGAGCACACAATAAGAGCAGGAAATATTCTATCACACTTTGTTTTTGAATGTGCTCCACCAGGTTGACATCGCCAAGTATGCTGCTTGTCTTATTGCTGTACATTAGTGTGTAAACAAAAGTATTTGCATGTGTCGAAATATAGTTCAGAGATAGAGCATGAGTTTTGAGCATTAGCATTGGAGGTTCAAGTCCCATGGCCATTTTCTTTTCTTTCTTTTTTTTCTTTTTTTTTCCAAATGTCGAGCAAGTCACAAGATATAATTGGTAAAAGTGTTACTAGGATTATCTTTTAGATGGTGCGCTGTAAAATTTCAGACACGTAAGTGTAGTCACTTGTTTGTGAATATCATGTAAACAAACTAATGGTAAATTTTTCTACAAAATGGATAAAACTGAAATGCAAGCTATGATAAAGTATTTCATTTTAAAGGGTGTAATCCCAACAGAAATACAAAGAGAATTAGGTTCCACATTAAAGAATTCTTCTTCATTTTCGATGGTAAAAATTTGGTAGCTAAATTTAAGCATGGTCATACATCCATTCAAGATGATGGGTGCTCAGGGCTTCCCAAAACTGCTACAACCAACAAGATTGTGATAAAAATTAACAATGCTCTACTCAGTGATAGCTGACTGAAAGCACATGAGTTGGCTAACATTTCAAACACCTCGTTAGGCATGTCCATTACTTCATGAAATTTGGGTATGAGAAAGCTTCCTGCTCAATGATTGCGTTGTTTATTAACAATGGACCAAAAACACATTCAAATGAACATTATGCAAGAGTATTTAGATTTGTTTAAATGCAATTCCAGTGAGTTTCTCTGATGTTTCAAAACAGTAGATGAAACATGAATTCATCTCTACATGCCAGAAATGAAGGAGCGTTACAAACAGTAGGTGGCAACAGATGAAAGTGTACCGAAGAAAGCAAAATTGGTTCCATCTGCAGGAAAAATCTTGGTTACAGTTTTCTGGGGTTCTCATGGTGTGGTGCTCGTAGACTACCTCCAGAAGAGTAGAACCATCACTAGGGAGTATTAGGCTTCACTAATCTATCAAATGAAGGATAATATTATTCAGACTATACATCCATATTAAAGAAGGTTCTCTTTCATCATGATTATGTGCCTTCATGCACATCAGGAATGTTGCTGTAAAACTGCATGACCTTTGCTTCTAAATGCTTGCACATCTGGTATATTCACCGGATTTGACCCCAAGCAATTATTTGTTCCCAACCTGAAGAAATGGCTGGATGGACAAAAATTCACATCAAATGATGAGGTTGAAACTGGGATAGATACTTATTTTTCTCAGTTGGACAAATCTTATTTTACTGAGGATATTAAAAAGTTGAAAAGTCATTGGGCTAAATGTATTGAATTACAAGGTGATTATGTTGGGAAAAAAAAAAAAAAAAAAAGAACATTTATCTTAAATCTTATGGTTTCTTATTCAGGCCCCTTATAATTCACATTTTACATTAAACTAGCAGATTTTGCATAATTTTTGGTTATAGATTGCACATTAGTTGGCATCTTTTTTTTTTGATTGGTTTATTTATGGACGCTCTTTAACATCTCAGGTCATCCAGTCAGCGTCCCATTCACTCAGGGCGGGAAACGGCCGACAAATTTTGCTCAGAGGCCTTTCTTTCAGACTTGAGGTTCTTTTTTATGCCGTAAATGTACGACACGGGACCCATGGCTTTACTTCCCTTCCGAAGGAAGCCATACTTGAGATTTTTATGCCCGAAAAAATCCATCGGTCCTGGTCGGGTTCGAACCCACGTTCTTGGGTGTAGGAGGCAAGTATGGTAACCACTACACCACCAGGACCAACTAGTTGGCATCTAAAAAGTTTATTTGAAAATCTTTATCATTATCTTAAGATATATTGCTTTCTTAACAATTTAAGTTTACCTGCTTAAGTATTACATCATCTTTTGCAATTTTTTATTTTACAGGATCCTTTCCTCTGAAAGCCATTACTTCAGTTTTAGATATTGATAATTTCCAATTATATGTGTTTGCTATGTAATTCAGTGTATATACATTATATTGTAATGCTTATTTTGTGAACAAAAATTGTCTGAGCAGTTGCTAAAAGCTTTCAGCACGACCCTCATAAATGCCATTATATCCCATTCAACTGTTCAGTTCCATTTAATAAGTAAGCCCATAGCTTGTTTGTAAAAACTCTAAAATTGCCACTACCGTTTATGTTGCAGAAGAAACAAAGGAAAGTGCTTCAGAGGAAATAAATGAACCTATGAAGGAAGAGAAGACCCATCGATCTTATACAAAGGCTCAGGCACGTCAAAGATTCAAGAAAGGAAGGAGCTAATTCTGAGATATTAAAGATAATAAAAATAAATTCTCTCCCCTAAAACCAATTCATACCTGCAAACTTCCTTCAAATGCAGAGAAACTAAATTAAACACGGGTAAGCTTTTAGCTGGCAAATTTCATTTCATTTTCACAATACAGAAGTATTTGTAGTAGAGCTCATTCATGAATTCTGTGTAATTTAAGCATTATTCAGTTTCTCAAATTCTCACTTATTTAAACAATAACTAATAGCATGCCTTTCCTGCATGCTTTTAACACTTTAGAGCATTTCTACATCACAGATTATCCCATTTTAAAACTTTAAACAGTAAGTGGATACTTGTTCAAAACATTATCACCATCACTGGAACTGTTTTATTATATCTTCATGTCCATACATTCCATTACCATTTGTCAGTTCCTTGCCTTCTTTCATTAACCTAAGTAGATTTGTTACACAAAAGCATTTTGATAAAATGTTGTGATAGTCTTTCTTTGTACATTATCCATGTGTATTTTTTCCAAATAAATATGCAGTACATAGTCATGTAAAATGTTTATTTCAAGTCCCTGAGGCATTGCAGAATATAATTTTCTGAATGGGTGTCCAGAAAAAGTAGGCCTACATATCTGTTAATGAGTTTAAGGAAAAAATTATTTAAAAAATTGATCAGACCACCACCCAGGATCGTGGTACTTTGAACATAACACATGCATAATATTGAACCCTTGGCTATGAAGTCTGGCTCCTTCAGCTCATGGAATAACATATATAACATGTTCTTTTGTAAGAATTATATTGCTTACAAATCTTTAGTTACCTTTTTATGGACCACTCTGTACAATGTTAAAAATAAATACATTATCCAGTTAGAAAATAATTATTTTTAATGTATTAAAGATTAGAATTAGATGCAAATTTGCAAACAATGTGGAGACAATTGCAAATGGCTCACAGTAAGTGACTGTTGTGGAAAATATGGTGGAAAAAATGTTGTAACATTTTGGGTGAAAACAAAAACATGCAAATGACATTTTTTTCCCTGATGATTACACATTTTAAGAGGGCCATAGTGATACTGAAAGTGAAGATGGGAAAATAACATGTCTGGCAAAACAAATGATAGTTCCAGCTGTTAAGCATAATCTCCAAAGATAACCTTAAAAGACTGTATATCTTACAGAGCTAGGATGAAGAAACTTAAATATAGAACTTCAGGGGGGCAAAAGGACTGAAATCATATGCACAAGTTCTTAAAAAATTAGTTCTAATACTTCTATTTTGTTTGTGATGAAAATTAAAGTGTTACAGTGTCTCTTGCTCACAAAGTATGAGATCCAAACCATCAACATATAAATGTGTTATAAATAAAATCTCTTTCAGTACTAGACCCCCCCCCAAAAAAAAAAAAACTCTGATTCCTGTTCAGTATTGTTCATCTTGTCATGTGCTTTGACAGACAAAGTTGCATTGAAAACACCTGCAATAAAATGTCATTTTTAGTATGTACATGTTATTTGGTGACTGCAACGTTGTTTACCCTTGCGTCATGCCTTTTGGCGGCTGCAGAAATTTGGAACTCTACAACCAGTCCGTGCAGCAAGGGCTAGGCTGATTGCTGATGGGCGTCAGGAAAATATTCTAGCTTCCCCCCCCCCCCCCCGCAAAACCCACGTGAGCATCAGATAAACCTCAGTCGATTTAGGACTCAACAAGACTTCCATTCATCGAATACTCCAAGGTGGTACCAATATAAACTTAAGTTGGTTCAAGCATTAGCAGAAAATGACTTTCAAACCAGAATTACATATTGCGATGCGATGATACGCAGTCTCTAACAACAGCTGGGTTTCACCCGCAAAATTCTTTGGTCATATTAAGGTTTCTTCATCAATATTGGCGAGTAAACCGGTGCAACATGATGTTCTGGACAGCTGGATAGTTTAATGGTTTCGTATCATACCCAGATTCGGTGGAAGCTGAATGTGTGCTGTGGTATTTTAAGCGATCATCTTATTAGACCAATCTTCTTGGAAGGCAATCTCAATGAAGAATGTTTCGTGATCTTCCTGGAGACTAGTCTAATAGACGAGGTCTTGCTGCAGTTTACAACACCACTGACTACAGATGAATAGCACACCGGAAAATTATGACTTCATGGTACACGTTTTTTTTTTCACCTTCCTATCCACAGCACCTGGCCCCTTCGTTTGCCGGACCTATAATAGATTTCTTTCTACGGGGACATTTAAAAGAACAGATCTATTTTAACAGACCACAAAACATTGCGGTCCTCCGCAGATAAGTCATCACTGCTTGCCGTAATGTGCACCCAGACCCTACGGCGGGTATACCATTATATACGCCTCGATGGAAGTAAACTGAACTCGAGGAATATGGAATGACAACATTTACCGCCTGTGGTATAAGTAGTGGCACACCATTTTTTACTAAATTAAGAATGTAAAGTAAAAGCAGTAAGAGTGTCGGAAAATCCAACGAAAAGTACTCTCATATTAATTTACTAACACCATGTATCAGTCAGTAATAATATAATATTAAGGCAATAAAATACGGGGATTGTTTTTTCGAAAAACATAAACGCAGTTTCAGTTAACTTTAAAACCCCACCTTTAAGTTTTATTGCGTATAGGACCATGGCATTATTTTTGTCTCATCCCTAACATTTTATTTTATTAAGATGGTAATTAGTAAAGATCGTACTAAACTACACAAAGAACTTACGCAATATATTATATACCCAGTTTACTAGAACTCAAAATTATACTACCACAAATACCTACAGTAAGATCCGAGGACTCTAGGCCATTAAACTGATAACTAGTCTCATCGCGGCGCACTGGAAATAAGCGGAAACCGAGAGGAGTACAACTTTTCAAAATTATGATTTCCCACGAAATAGAATAAATAAAAGAATAAATGATAGGTATTTTCATTAGTGGTATTAGGATTATCACGATTTATTTTGACAAACACTCACCACTACACTTAAAGAGTCACAAGTCGTTAAGGAATGTAATTTGTACCATCCCCTGAAACCCCTATAATATGCAACCTACATTACCCAGTCATGCACAACTACGACATATAACTTCAAGAATTGGACGGCGATACGAGGACAGCTTTAAGTTTCAATAAATTAGCACGCATAGAAGTGCCGATTAAAGAAAGCATAATATTATCAAAGCAGCAAGTGTTATAAATCTTAATTCTGGGAAAATGGAGCGCTATGTATTTCATCATTAAGTACATATGAAAACAACTGCATACAGATCCCCATCTAAGATCAAAATGGTGGGAAGTTTGCTGGTCAATTCGTTGAAACTGCTCTTTGCTATAGATATGTTTGAAACCAACACAGTCATTCATTCATTTCCTTGCGTTTAATAGTAACTTGTCTGAGGTACTACTTCATGCTACCGGAAATACCTATCTCGATATAGTAATCTGTGGTCACACGCAACAGTAACCACAAGAAATCTTGCCCCCTGATCACACAATTTAAATAAGCAGATACTGTGGCCTGATCACAAATTTAGTTTGAGCTATGTTAACCCAGATCAAGCACTTTCAACTAAGGTTTAACAGGTGGGAAAATTTGAACTATGATAGACCTGAGATAGAACATTAATTTATCGTGAAACCCCATGATAAGATTCATGTCTGTCCATTTAGTTTCCGAGACATTTCTGGAAAACAATAACAACGTCAATTACTGAGAAAACGTATTACGTACTTTATACTTTGTTCAAGATCTACTCCAAGTAGGTTGCTCCGTTAACGTTTATCGCCAATAACACGTTTTTTTTTTTTTTTTTTTTTTTCACGCTGGTGATTATATGAATGCCAAATTTTTGTCGCATGATAAAAACAGAATCTTTGGGAAATAAGGGACATGCGGGCTTACTGATCTATGTTCTAACATATGATCTGGAACATATAGGCTGCAAAAACAAAATTCCTTTATTGTCAAAGAGCAAACAGGTGTACCTTTGGTTTCTAAATTTAAATTTCTGCACAAATAAAGTGTTTATTTAACCCATTTTGCCTGAGAATTAAAAAATACATAAAATAAAACACAACGAAACAATAATAAATGCGAAAAAAAAGTTATTTATAACATTTGTCAATCTTAACATAATCATTATCTGTTGAATGGAAAGGCATTTCTTCTATAAAATAGTGTTAATACGTGTATAACTGTTAACAATACATAATTATCATTACAACGTTATGCTTTTAGTATTTCGCTATGGAGATATGTATTTTACGCAATAGGTTTCATTTCTAATTAATATAAGTAATCGGTGATATAAACTCTCACAAATGCGTGCAGCAGAAAGAGTTACAGGAGAAAACAATGAAGGCTATGCAAAATTATAAATATATTTTATATAAACGCATTATTTAGTGTTATGATGGGAAATGACAGAGAAAAACAATTAGTTTGGGTGTTTATTTATTATTATTTTATGTCATCTGAAGGTGTTCGAAGTATTTTTGCGTAATAGACATTCATTTATGTCGAATATCTGAGATGTGAAGCCTCTTGTAACTGCTTCATTGATTTTGTAAATATTTCAATGCTTGAAGTCTCGAGAAACTCCGGGAAAAAATGAGCAAAAAAAGAAAAGGAAGGAAAATTAATGCTGATAAGAATATAAAACTTTTCAGACTCTTTCTACTAAAGATATAGGTTAGGTAACAAGAAAAATGTTCTAAAATACTCTGTATGATACAGCGTGGGCGTAAAAGTCAAGTCATTCATTCGGTGCTTTAAATATTATTTTGGTGATGCTCTTTTTGTTAATAGGGTATATCGTTTATAAACTACTTGGAATTCAGTAGTAACTACTGTATTCATGTTGAAATATCGAGTTATGCGTGTTTCGATAATAGCACGATTCAGCATGACGTATTATTTAGGTTAGGGATATGTTCGAGTGAGCGCAACTGACATATAGAAAGGTTCCTTTTTCCTGTTAATACGTGCATACGCAAAGATGTTGACATCAAATATAGCCAAATGGAAACGGCATCTTGTTGCTGAAAGAAAGTGTACATAACCTAGGATCAGAAGACTGATTATGAGCTACCGGCGTTCCAGCCGATACTGTTCCCTTGTTTGGAATTCAATTAAAGTAAGACCAAAGAGTAAGACATTCAGTCTGTATTTCATAATTCAGTAATATATGTATTCATTTAGTAAGTCACTTGAAGCCTCGAAAGTAACTGAAGCATTTTGGAATGTGAATTATGCTCTCCGGCCATTTAGAAATGTTATAGTGGTTTTTAAGATAAAGTTTAAAGAGGCCAAATAATATCATTTCTGGTTCGTGCCGTAATTGAATACTCAAGAGGAGAATTTAATTAATATTTTAATGATAACAGATATTATAATAAATTTGATCAACATTATGGTTTTACAATTTACTTATTTATCTATTTAACTAAACGATATTAATGATGATATAAGGAATTATTGGGAAGTCACATATAAGATCGTTCCCTTATGTACAGTGTGTACATAATTCACCAGATCCCTGTTTATATCAACTATTAGAACAGCCCACAGATGTCAGTTTCACTGTCTCTAAGCTGATAAATATGTAAATTGGAAAATACATGCAGAACGTTTTGCCTCAAACTAAGATCTGCTATCTATACTCCCAGATCACTATCTCATTTCAGCTCCAGATCTGTGTTAAAAATTACTTTTATTATGTTTATTTCTAATAATTTGTGAAATATGAAATGATATTTTGGGATAATTCTGTTTAAAGGAAGTGAAAGATTGTACTACAAAAGAGGACAATTAAAATCATTTGTGGTGCGAACAACAGAACTGCATAAAAGAGTCTATTTCAAATACTAAACATTTTGACATTTTTCTTATGAATAATTATGAGTTTTTATGGGAAAAATTTACAATATTTTATGAAAATTGTTCACACCATAATATCAATACTAAACAAAAAACAGATCTTCATAGATCCATTGCTAATTTATCTTGCTCAAAAGGGAGACCATTATGAATGGATAATTTAATGCTTTTGCAAAATGAACATCATCATTATCTGGTTATGAACCGAAATATAAATTGCTCTAACAGAATATCTACGTAATAGGTGTATTATTCTGTAGAAGAATGTGCAAACAAACAGTTATTTATTTTCTTTCATAGCATATTAACTATGTTTTGCAAAATATATTTCCTATACTTTGAAATAGTACAGTGTTAATAAAAATTTGTAGTAGCTACAAATTTTCTATGAATGAGCATGTCTCACATTAAAACATGATAAAGGAAAGTTCCTCTTAGCAAATTCTTGGGGCTATGTATTGACAAGGAAATAATTTGGAAGAAACATAAAGAGACCACAGTTGCTCAGCTGTGCTTGCTTTGCTTTGAAAACTTTAGATAATCATGCAAACCAAAACACATTAAGATAAGTATACTGTGCATATTTTCATTCCATTTTGAGATATATTTTGGGTAATTCAGTCCACGGTAAGAAAGTATTCATGTTGCAAATAAGAGCTATAAGAATTCTATCATTGGTTGGCTCTCAATCATCATATAGACCATATTTTAAGAACTCAATATTCTTACTTTTGCACACAACTTGGTTAACTTTAAAATTAAAATATCTGTACAAAATTACAATATTAGGCATGCTACTGACTTCAGTAGAATAAATTCATTAAAACTTTTCCAGAAGGACAACTACTACTTTGCAGTGCAAGAATATAACAATGTTGCAGCTTCCTTGAAATTGTTCATTAATTTATAGAAGCACAAACTTTTCAAGAAAAGATTGCAAATATTTTTAAATACCCTTACTTTCTATAATATGAATTAATATCTTAATTCTAGAATAATTTAGCTTATTAAGTTATGTTATTAAACTAGGTCATTATTTCCTAAATTTGGTGGAGGGTCTTTAATTAAGTAATGCTAAGTGATGGTTCTAAAACTGCATGTCATGCTTATTATTATAAAGGTGTTAATGAACCATGCCGAAATAATTTCAGAGCATATGGAGGTGTCTTAAACAGGTAATTTGAAATAAAAACAAATGGCATGTCTATTCAAATTTTGAAGTTATGGCTGAAAGTTTGTAAAGTGCCAGTATGCCACTGGCTAATGAAGATGCCCCTCAAAAGCATGACACATGATAATGAAGGGCATTTTCAGATCATATCACTCTAGCGCAATGGTTTTGACATTAGATTTTGGGGAGGAAGTGGTAATTTGTTTTCAGAGTTTGAGTCTTGTTCATCACTTTTTTTTTTTCTTACTAGGGTATAATAATACAGCTTCTAGCCTGTTTTAATTGATGTTTCAATTTATACAGTTAAATCTTAACATATCAATTCATATGGTTACAGCCCTTTTAGTTGTTATTATACTTACCATCGGAATCATGTCCTGAGTATGTGTTATGTAAATTATGTTTTAGGCATCATGTTAGTAGTAAGTTTATTAGCCATTGTATGTTGGTAATACATTCATGTTGAGAAAGAGAATAAAACTTGAAAAAATTAAGTAAATTCCTTCATAATTCTTTAGTATGCGCATCGCAGCACTTCATATTAAATAAACAAATATAACAGCATGACAAGAATTGAACCCGTGGCCTGCAGAATATCAGCTTTTGCATTATGTGTTACCCCACAGAAACAGTTAAAGAGCTACATTTAGAGTAGGTTATATCAAGACTTTCAAAATGTAAATGCAGTTGTCATGCTGTCAAATAATTAGATCAAGATTTGAGGGGTTTTTATGGCACTAAATCTTGAAAATGCTTATAATGAGCTGTGAAAAATTGATATTTCTATGCTCTCAAGGCAATTTTAAAACATTCTAAACTAATTTTTTACCCGGCTTGACTTGTAACATCAATTTATCAGAATTTGATGCCAAAAATGTTTAACACCATAAAATTGCATTATGTTTAGTGGTGAACTGTACATTGCCTATCTCAAATTGCTTATATATGACATCTCTACTCTCTGATATTATTGCGGTGTAGTTCATTAACACCCTGTGAAATTTTAAGAAAGGTGGTGGTTTGTATATTCTTACCATGGTTTGAATGCTTTATAAGTTGTAAGAAATGTTCAATATCCATGAGCTTCTCTCACATGGGATCTAAGAACAAGAATATCTTCTACTACTAATAATTTTTTCTTAAATAAGATATCACTTTTGTTTTGCAAAATATATTTTATATACCTTTGCAAGATACTGCATATAATAAATATTTTTAATAGAAAAAACTAGAATATTCCTATGAATCAGTACTTTATAATGCATTTCTCGCATTAAAATATGATAAATATTATGTATACTATAAAATGTCGTTTATAACAATATATATATATATATAATTATATTATTTCCATGATGTAATGCAAAACTTGGCATGTTCTATGTTCAAAAGTCATCTGTATATGAATACAATAGAATGCTATATTATAATAGGAAGGAAACACTCACTCCATCATAACAGCTTTCAATATCATTTTCTTGCTGTCTATAGCTCACATAACTTGTAAAAGGCTATCACTAATTTTTCTAGAAAACTGCAAAACTATTACTGAACCAAACATTTAGTATTCATCACAAATATGTTTCATTCACATATTATACTAATATTTGTGCTTCTGTTTTGAATTAAACAATTTCAAAATTTTTCATTGTAAATAGAAATGTTTATGTTTAAATGGACCACAAAATATTTCTTAATTATTTTCTATTTTTCAGATTGTGAAATGATTTTGAAGAGGCTATACTTCCTGCCACTGATTTTATTTGTAATCTTTCCAGCTACATTTTTGGGAACGTAAGTAGTTAGTTGATTGTTATGACAAATTCATTTTTGGATATCATTGTATGATTAGTTGAACTACACACTCTTAAAGCTTCACTTACTTTTCATAAATGTATGGAGAACATTTTGTTCCCATCTTCAGCCATGCTAAGGTTCAACTGTCGGATCATTCGTTGAGCTGTGGGAATGTATATTCTGCTCTGGTGGTGGTGTGATAAACTTGTAGTTTATGTTTTCATCCCCGACAAACTACAAGTTTATCACACCGCCACCAGAGCAGAATATACATTCCCACAGCTCAACGAATGATCCGACAGTTGAACTTTAGCATGGCTGAAGATGGGAACAAAATGTTCTCGAAACCGGTTCCATACATTTATGAAAAGTAAGTGAAGCTTTAAGAGTGTGTAGTTCAACTAATCATACAATGATATCCATTAATATGATTGGCTTCACTGTGTTAAGTTCCAATTTTACATTTAAGTAAATTCATTTTTATTTACATTTTATTATTGAAATAAGAAAAGTTAATGTAAAAATCTCAGAACTGTATCAACATTGATGGTTACGGTTGCAGACAATGTGCGGACAATAAGCAGGAGATCTGGTTTGAATCACTCTAGGACCATCCTTCCAGACTGAGGTTTTTTTTAAGGTTCTCAGTCCTCATCAATGGCAAATGCTGGGAAGATACCCTAAACTTAGATCTGAACACCTCCTTCCTAAAAATGTCCTTTTCCAATTTATAAATTTATCTCATGTACTATCAGTGTCCACGGCCTCAAAATTGTAAAAATGAAAAGATGATAAGAGTGTTTTAGAGGCTAAATTATTAAATGCTAGATATTCTGAGTGCTTAGAATTAAACATTAATTTATACAAACAAGTTTAGGCAACTTCTGCATTCTACTAACTAATAGAAAGCAATACCTCAGAATTAAAAAATCTAAATGAAGAATTTTACTGACAACAAAGAACAATCACAAGTGGAGTACCACAAGGACCAATATTAGGATGAATACTGTTCCTGATTTATATAAGTGATGTAAAATCCATTAGTAGATTACAAACGCCATTATTGTATGATGCTGGTACTTCCTTACTATGTAGTGATAAAGATCTTGCTAATCTTGAAGTAAATGCTTAATATTTATGTCTACACTATGGCTCAGTACTTCAATGAAAATGCTTTATCTGTTAAGGATAAGAAATCTACAATAGTACTGTTAACTGTAAACAGTGACATCTACCACAAACCCACGGTAAAAATTGATGAAAAGGGAATCAAAGAGAGCAAAAATGGTTAACTTCCTAGGGGTAACTGCTTATGACAATTTAACATGGAATAACCATTTTGAATCTGTATGCATCAAAATTAAAAAGAGACTATTTATAAAAAAACAATGAGGAAAAAGAAAAAAAGTGATATGATGGTCTTGAAATTAATTTATTATGCATGTACTTATTTACACTTATCATATGCAATTGAAATGTCGAGAAGCATATCCAAATAAAGTATGAATAAACTAATTTGGAGTTTCTGGATATTATTCCCAGTCGGGTCAAGTTGTCTATGTAAAGTATTTTTCAGAGTTTTTCTTTACCCCAAGAAGATGAATAGTATTAAGGTGCCAAGGACACCAAGCTTATTTGTGCCATAATTATTTCATTTCATTTATAACTATAGACTTACACCTCAGCATTCATCTCCAAGCTACATAAGTTGCCAGAAGATCAAAGCAGTCAAAGCAATAATAAATAGCACATAAAAATATGTACATGAATTAAGTGTTGTTGTTACAAAAGAAAGTAGTGTAATGTATGGGATCTGTAAGAAATAGAAAATCTTAAAGACAATGGTTCATTAACTTATAGTTACTGACAGTATATAACATTTATATTACAAAAACAGATATTTTGGCATCTGAACAAATTTTTCCTAAAAATATCAATATAAATATTTTACAAGAGACAGAAACAACTTTTTTATAAGTAGCCAAAAAACCGAAACCTTTGAAACAAATCTATATTACCAAGGAAGTAAATTCTTTAATTGTTTGCCTGAAGAAATCAGGTACATGAAAAGTAACAAATTTAGAAACAGACTATACAAAGTATTAATTAAATCATTAAATGTTGAAAGAATTTTTTAAGACACCTTAAGACCACTTGATATATGTAGCTGTAATCCTTATCCTTGACAATTCAGAACAAGATACCAACTTTATGTATGTACACCTTCTTTCCTGATGATGATGATGATGATGATGATGATGATGATGATAATTTTATTATTATTATTATTATTATTATTTATTAAAATGAATTGACATCAGCATGTGAAGATTGATTATTCAGAAAAGTAGACATTATATAACTTTAATGATGATGATGATGATGATTATGATAACAACAGCAACAAAAAACTTATTTTCTTTGTAAGGCCTTATCATTGTATAAGGCTCAATAACTGAATTTCATATTGCTAATCTACCACAAAGAACCTCAAACCTGAAAAAAGAGGCCTTTGAGCATAATTTATCAACCACTTCAAGCCCCGAATTGAATGGTACTCTGATGACCTGAGATGTTAGAGAGTCTGTAAATAAAGCAAATCAACAACAAATCCCTCATGACATTTATCATTTTGTTCATCTGATTCCACTTCTTTGATTTAAAGTTTATAAACCTCTTCTGCAGCACTTTCTTCTTCAAAAAGTTGTTTCTTTATTTGTTTGAAAATAATACGCTGTTTTCCTCATCTTCTGAAATACCAAAGCAATCAACCAACCGTTTCACAATTACTGCCTGTCATTATAGGAGAATGCTGTACTGTATAAAATAATCAACTGTGTAAACATACTTCTACATCACAAAGACATGTGATCTACTCTAGCAGACAACACAATTCTTTTCTGACCGCTGTGCTATGATAGGGAAAACCCACAAGCACCATCCCACATGCCAGTATTGTTGCACCATAGCAGCTAAATCTTTGCAAGGATTATTTGCTTGTGATTCTTAACAAAACTGAAATAGTTTTTGTTCTCTGAAACCATTGCCATGACTCTTTCTTGTTAGATTGCAGATTTCATGATTTTTAAGGGAGCTCTTATTTTGACACAGTGAATGCATCTTATTAAACTGGAGAATGAGCTGTTTTAGTTATTTGAATCTTAAGGAAATTTTTGATATTTTGAAAAATAGAATTTTTACCATTTTTTGGCCTAATATATAGTGAGTATTTTGCCAATTTTATAGTATGTTTGAAATAGTTCAGATAAAGTAAAATCAGTTACCAGATTGGGGTTTTTATACTCTTGATATTTTCCTTTGTTTCTTTTCTTGCAGCTACACTATAGCAGTACTTCTAGGCCATGTGGAGGCAGAGTTCCCTTACATCAGTGACACAGCAACATACTCACCTGAAAGTTGTGTCTTTGGTCAGCTGATGAATGCTGCAACTGTGTTATGTAAGCACAAGTAATATAACAATTATAAAATAGGACAAATACTATATATTTATTTTAGGAGTTTTTGTAAATTGATTTTAGGTTTACAACAGCATCCCCAAATGGTATAGCGCAGCTGGAATTAGGTAGATATTCCACTAAGAATAAAAATAAAATAATCACAAGAATTATGAAGTATTTATTCAGAATTACCACATTAGAAGAGAGTGATATTATTAAAGAATGTTTTAGTATAGAACAGAAATGTAAGTTGAAAGAATCATGGTATTTCAAAGTGCAGAAAATTTTACAACGAATAGGTTTAGGAAAAGTATGGATAAATAGGGAATATCAAAACAGAGGATTTTGAAAAGAAATAAATCTAAGATTGGAAGATATTGAATGACAAGAAATAAATATAGTTTTGGTGAAAAGAGTTCATTGAGACTTTATAGGGGAATAAAAGTAGTATGGGGTAGGGAAAAATATATAGAACAATGTGATAAGACAAGTAGAGAAGGGTTTGCTTGGGCTAAAACTGGAGTTATGAATTTAAAAGGATTAGGATATGATAAAGGAGTAGGAAATTGTTTAATGTTAATCGAGAAACTAATAGAGATTTTCATATAACCAATGTACAAAAATTTGTATTTTGGTTATATATATATACTACTCCATTGTCAACAGCTTCGTAAGTACATTTAATTGAGAGATTTTCATGTTCGTTATATTGTATTCAAAGTTATGGAGAGAAAAGGTTTAGAATAAAAAATGGGAAAATTTAGATGGGGAAATTTTAATTCGGAAGATTTTAACTGTAAAAGGAGAGAAGGATATAAAAATGACAGGGAATTATTTAGGTAAAGTTAGAGAGAAATGATTATGAATGACAAAGAGGATCATGGAAAGAAATGTAACCTTTGAAGTATAATAATTTATGGATATTATAGGGTACTCATATTTAGGAAGGGTGAAGAAGAAATGATAAAGAATGGTCAGATAGTAATTGATTGATAAATTGAATAGGGGAGGGAATGGTAGTTAATTAGGAACAGGATATTATACACCAATAACCTGGGTGTTAGTTTGTATATAATCCTAAGGAAATAAGTAACTCGCAAGTATAGGATAATAGTTGGATGAGGTGTTTAGAATTAAACTATTGTACTATAGTTGTAATGATATGTATTAATTTTATATTGTTAGTAAGTATTATGGAATTGATGAAGACATAGATTTTATTCTAATATTTAAAATTGTATAATGATGTAAAGAAAATTAACTTAATTAATAATAATACATTTATTTTTTCAGAAAAGCCTAGAAGTCTGTAAAAAAATTTCTATTTAATTTTATGGGTTCCAAGTAACTATGAGAGATATAAATTTTCTGTTAGTAGTAGATAATGTAAGACTTCCCATATTTTTTCCCATATGTCAAGTCCCTTGGGATGTTGAACAGCTTTTAATAAAGTGATGCCTTTAGGGAAATTACCTTGGAAAGAAATAGGAAGCTACAGTAGAATCCAGAAAATTAAATATCTCTTATAAGTCAAAATATAACTTTGGGTTAAGGGAAAAAAGAACTAGGTAAACTAAATACTTGAACTTGCACCTTAGAAATATTTGGGAAGATCTCAATGGTTTTTCTTAAAAACATTTTTATTCAGAGATCATTTTGTTGAATTTCAGTGATTTTCATGGTATATGTTCGTCATAGACAAGTGATAGAGTTTCATCAGAGCTATGGACTGTCAGAGGGTGTAATGCAGCAAAACAAGGTTGCAAAATGGCTGGGCTATATAGCATGCTTTGGTCTTAGTCTGGTGGCAAACTTTCAAGAAACAAGTGTTATTGTAGTGCATCTCACAGGAGCCTTTCTGTGTTTTGGTGTGGGCACTGTCTACATGTGGATACAGGTGAATCATTAATTCTTTTGAGGGAAACTAGATAAAAATTTGGCAAAAGCAAGAGATCTTTGAAATACTTGTAAATATTAAAATTAAGAACCCTATTTATCAGAATCATTGGGAGGCTGAGATGATTTCAGATAAACTGTGAAATCCTACTGAAGGAAAAAAATATTAAAATCTCTTTGTTATTGTTAAATACTTTAAATATCCCACCATAACAAATTATATCCTATCATAACAAAATATACTTAATAAAATAATATGATATTTGGTCTAAATTTTATTTTCACATTGTTTCTTTTGCTGCATTTTTTTATTATTGCTATACATTTCTGTTTTCTTGAATTTTCAATTAATAATTTATCTTAATGTTCATGAAAAATATGCTTGCACACTTCTTGAGCGTCAGTCCTGGTGGTGTAGTGACAACCATACTTGTCTCCTAAGCCTAAGATTGCGGGTTCGATCCTGGCCAGAACTGATTGATTTTTTTGGGTGTAAAAATCCCAAGAAGTAAAGCCGTGGGTCCCTTGTCATACATTTGGCACGATAAAGAACCTCAAGCCTGAAAAAAGAGGCCTCTGAGCATAATTTGTTGTTCATTTCATGTCCTGATTTGAATGGGCACTGATGTCCTGAGAGTTTAAGAGCATCTCTAAATAAACAAAAAAAAAAAAAAAGAGTATGAAATGATTCAAATAGATATGGTTTTAAGTTATTTATAGAACATTCATGGTTTCTGCTGTAAATATTAAGGGGAAAAAACTTCTCACTAACTCTCAGTCTTATTGGAATAATCATTGATAAAATTAAATGCCTTCAAATGATGGTAAGGTAAGGAATATTCAAGGACTAGCAGTACTTGCTAAGAAGTGAACAACATGCAAAATCTTTTCCTTAAACCTCAGATTAAAGATTGTATGCAGTTTGCGTTTGGTGGTGGAAGATGAAAAAAAAATCTTAGGTTTACTGAAGTTTGATAAATGGTAATTTTTACATTAAAATTACCAGAATTTTGCAATATGGTAATATTCTATTTCAATATATAATGAGTTTTTTTTATTGAAATCATTCTGATTTACTTATTACATTTTTTATCACTAGAAAAATAAGTACAGCTAACTCCCAGTAATTCATTGTCCATCTTCTCTCTATTTCTTTAATTTTATATATATATATAAATAATATAAATGAAAAATAAAAATAAAGTAACACTATTAACAATGTAATAAATTAACAGTAATAATAAAAGTAATTAGGATAAAACACTTAGATAAAGTCACACTTGAAATTGCTATATTTCGAACTAATGAAGTTCTTCTATGGCAAGAAGTTCTTCTATGTCTAGCTTCTTGCCATAGGAGAACTCCAGTAGTTCGAAATATAGCAATTTCAAGTGTGACTTTATCTAAGTGTTTTATCCTTATCTACTTTTATTATTACTATATATATAGAATATTCCACTTTTCTTATATAAATATATAAAATATTCTACTTTTCTTTCTCCAAATTTTTGCACATGATGCATCTTTCTGCCTTCCACTGAAACCATACCCCCTTCCCTTGAATTTTAGTACATAATGCATTGAAGCCAAGCTACCACATTTCCTTCCTTCAGTAGCATTGTGAATAGTGTGACTTGGTTGTCCTGGTTGTGTGTTGTACATCTTTGAGTTTACAGTTGGTGTTCTGTAGCATGCTTAAAATTGAGTGGGCTTAAAATTAATTATAACGAAAGGCATGGGAAATGTAAAAATATCACACAGCCAAGTTAATATCACTGTTGATACACTTCTATTGTATATGGAAATTGATGATGACTTTCTGTTTATCGATATTGTTTTCCTATGAAATTTGTGCTCAAAAATCATAAAAAAATTAACTGTTTTCAAGGACACAAACAAATGTGATTAATTTTTCCCTTTAAAGTAAAACATTTTTTATTATTTTTAAAATTTGTATTACTGAATGCATGTATGTTTTATTGCAGCATTTCAAATATTTGATTTTGAAGTTACTTTTTTTGTCCAATCTGTTAAAATACTTTTTTTACTGCACTTTAGGTGAAAGAAACAACCCTTTGCAGATAATTTTGAGAAGTTTGTGCATTAATTACTGCAAATTATCAGGAGTTGACTGTACTGTATTTATTAGACCACTTTTTTAGTTTTTATAGTAAATAGTAAATATGAAATTGCAATTCAGAAATTACACAGTAAAGCAAATCATATAATAATTTTTGTATTATTGATTTAATTCTAAACACTCTTTTAGTTTCACTTAATTGTTTATATATAATACACATTTTGCAGATCATCACATAAACATGTAGTAATGAATGGTCTAGCAAAAGACAACTTATCTGTTGGCAGGAAAAATACTTCAAAGAATACAAACAAATAGAAAGAACAGCAGTAAAAAATGGATTTAGCAAAGAATTGGTTCATAAAAAAGTGTAGAAATTCAAGCAGCAAAAATGTATTAAAGAAACCATAATTCTTTCAGGAGATAAAAATCATTTTTAAAAAATTCGTGTACCTTCCATGGGCTACACACAGATATTAAAATATCTTAAAGGATTTAACATCAAATTGGCACCAAAAAACTAATTTATCAATAATCTCCTGAAGTGTAAAATTAATGAGAGTAATTAATTAGTAATTTGATTAATTAGGAATTAATTAACAATGATGATACAAAGCTACTCCATTTTGTGCAAACACTCTTTATTGGCAAGCATGCATGTATATGCTTCCAATTTTTTCTAACAATCATGTGACAATTGCTCTTTTCATGAAAAATAGTTTTCATCACTCTGCATTCTGTGATGAGAAAGAAAATAATTCTCAATCTTTTTTGTCGAGCCCTCATATAACTTGATAATCTTCTAAAGGCATCAATAAAAACTAAACCATTCACAACTTAAAATAATTTTGATGGGTAATACTATGTTATTTATGACATCTGAACATTTGATGAAAAGAGTAACTGATGTCATGTAAACAGCCTGTTGTGAATTAACATATGGTGCTTTCAGAATTTTTATTTCTAATGGAGCTAAAAAAAAAGCTTCACAGGCTTCTAATATATGGTTAAAAATTATTATATAATTATCTTCCGCTGTATGTAAAACAATTCACCTATCATATCAAAATAGTAGACTTAGCTGTTTGTTATTTTAGATAAATAAGAAGATAAAAAAGGAAGCCCTTATCTAGTGATAAAAGTAAATGTTAATGTATGTGCATTGCAGGCCATTTGCTCATATTACCTTCATCCAATGGCAAACAGTATCTACATGGCTCATGTACGTGTTGCATTGTCCATGATCAGCACCACCTTCTACGTTCTTCTTATTGTAACAGGCATCATGTCTCGCTTGCAGTTCCATGGTATGTATGCTATAAATAACATATCAGGATTCAGGTAAGTACATAATATTTTGTCCTTAAACCTATGGCAAAATTAAAATAAACAGTCTCCATGGTTTAGTGGTAGCTTTTACGACTACTAATCTGGAGGTCCTGGGTTCGATTCCTGATCAGGTCGAAAGGAAGAAGAATCATAAACTAATAACAATAATAATAATAATAATAATAATAATAATAATAATAATAGTTACATTTTATTATAGTGCTTAATAAAAGATTTAATAGATACTTACAGGTCATAAAAAATAAAATACTGGGGCTTTCATGATCTTGTTATTTGTTTCATGCCAAATGGTGGATTAGCAATCAGGTTGATAACTCCCAGTGAAACAGATGCACTGTCTGCATGACAAATTCAAGTCCTTGCAATTACAATTATATTTCAAAGAAAATAAAACATGTACTTTATGATAGATGCTGGGAATGTTACCCTGCTACATCCATGCATTTCTGGCATCTTTTTAAAACTTTGTCATTCATACAATCAGTTCATCTTTTGAAATTCAATTGATTTCTTGCCTGATATTTTATTTCCGTTTTTCTAATATGTGGGAATTGTTTCATACACTTTATTTTTCACCTTCCCCCATAAATAAAAATCAAATACTGTCATAATGAAATCATGCATGCCACAACTCCTTGTTTAAACTATTTTTTGAATGAAATTAAATGATTCAGCTGTATGCATAGTGACTGAGTCTAGCTGAAAATACCCAGATGATGAGCATTCAATATCGGTCTGTTTTAAAAAAAATGGTACTGGTATATAATTCCTGTATCTTTCTGCATTTATGATATTTTCAAAAAGATAGACTCTGTTACTCTTTATGCATTTATTTTCTTATGTATAAAATTGGGCTTTTCTGTACTCCAATACCTGTAATTTTGCATGAAACATTACCACTTAAATGGGACCATGATTCATCAGTAAAGAATATTACGTGTGGATCAATTACTCTTATCATTAACATTCTATAACATGTAATTACATAAATTTAGTCAAATATTGCGATCACTTGCTTGTGATTCATGGACAATAGTGACCTTTTATGCTTTCAAATTTAAATTGATTCAATTTTGGAAGATGAACTGTTGTGTATAAATGTCACTTTTCTGAAAAGATGCCAGAAATGCATGGATATAGCAGAATAACTTTCCAATGTCTCTTGTCATAAGATAATGCTTATTTTTATTGTAATTGTAGTTGTAATTGCAAGAATTTTAATCATTTGCATGAATATTACATCCACTTTGCCGGAGTTACCAGTCTGATTACTGATCCCAGCTGCTGTAAAATGGACAAAAATCATGAAAGACTTAACATTATTTTAAGTTGGTAAGAATTTTTAATTATTAACAGTGTGATACACTGTTTTATAGTCGTAATATATCAATGTAATTTGTAAAAACAAAAACAAAAATAGAATGATTCATGAGCCATTTCAAAAGTTCTTAAATACTGCATATTTCCAGCTAGCAGAATATGCATTTGTTCTGATTTTACTTTAGTTCGTGAGCCAGATTTCAGTTGGGAAAGTTTATAAAAAATTCAGAGTTCAACTTATTTTAAAATTGAAATAAGGAAATGGCTAATGTTGAACTTATTTAAATGAAATTGATAATGCTTATGAGGGTGGTTGTTTGATATTAAAGAGAAATATTAAAATTTTGTAACATACTCTTTTTCATAGTTCTCTCAAATTTCTCTAGGTTCTTGATTCCTCATGCAAGTGGATTTCTTCCAGGCTCTCAAAATACCTGTTAACCTCCTGTATGACAACCTCTTCATTTGACTTAAGTTTGTGTCCAGCCAGGAAAATTTTGAGTTTCAGGAATAGATGGTAATCCTAGAGAGTGAGATGAGTAAAGGAGAAGTGGAAGCATTTAAAATTGTAGTTTGGCCAATTTGTCATGAACAACATGGCTTGGATGCACCAGAGCATTGTCGTGGTGAAACAACACCTTCTTTTTCACCATTACTCATTTTTCCATGATTGCTGTTTTCAGTCTCACCACTGATGCATAGTACCTATTTTCCAGAAATTATTTTTCCCTTCTCCAAGTAATCTATCAATAGAATTTCTTTTGTGTTCCCCAAAACTCTTAGCCATCACCTTTATAGCAGATGGAATGTAATTCACCTTTTTTGGAGCTGGTATGTCTCATTTGGTCATATTTAAACTTCTGTTTTGTTTATAATGTACAATAATGAAATCACAAATGCCATAAAAATTGGTTAGATTTTTCTTAAACATTTCCAAACAGTTCACCATTGTTTGCATGAGATTTTGCTTTTGATCCCAAATGAGGGAGGGGAGAGAGAGAGAGAGAGAGAGAGAGAGAGAGAGAGAGAGAGAGAGAAAGAGAAAGAAAGAGAAAAGAAGGAAAGAAAAAAAAAATTTCATGTGAAAACAAATTACCAAGTTAATATTGTAATTAATGACATATCTCAATAGCGCTACCTAGTTAATTTCTAACTGCAAAAGTTTCACTTATTTGATCATTTGTAATAACTTAAACAATTGTTATTGTAAGTGAACCTTAATTATGTATTCAACTTGCTTACACTAAACTCCACCTGTCTTAGTTTTATGTAAGTAAGTGGGGTTTAGTGTAAGCAAGTTGAATACATAATTGTAGGAGAAACATTTATCTTTTAAAGTGAAAACACACAGAAATAACAGAAATTAATATCGAGTATATGAATCCTCAGAATGTGTAACTGCCCTCACTCTTCGGGACATAGATGGTATCAGATTTCCACTGTAGTGTAGATGAGAAACAACATCCCAGGCTTCTTGAATTTGTGCCCATAAGCCATATGCAGGGAAGTGCAAGTGCAGATTGCATTAAATAGACAGATACTGGAGGAAATATTATAATATTCATTATAATATATATAGTATTATATATAATACTAACTTTAAAGCTTGCTGTGTATGGGAAACAATATTATGAAACTAATTTGTCATAATATGTTACAAAGATTTATTTAAAAAAATTAAAGGTGCTTCATGCCGGCAGGTAAACCTGCACTCTTAACCATGGCATCACTGCACACTCTGCCACAGAGCTAACAGAACACACATACTAGAGAGCATCTTTAGTGCATGCCATATAACACAACTGCTGCAGTGGCTACACAGCCTTGCTGGATACCTTGTGAACTGCACACTGCAACGGGTATAGGACTTAAAAGAATTTTGCATTCAAGAGATGACTAAATTTTTTTGTCAAAGGGTGTACATTTACTCCCTTGTACAGAAAGATTAGGTCTTCAGCTTATGTAACTTTTGCAGCTGTATCAATTCAGAAGAAAAATAAATTAATGTTATCCAAGGGTTATTAAATGCCATAATGCATACATAGTACTAAAGAGTCAGCCCCTGCAACTTTGTAAATAGGGTTGTGTGCAAGCTGCTACTCCTGTTGTCATCTACTAGTATATGACATATAACTGTCTCTGCCTGGGGCAACGATCAGTAGTTCCTATTGTAGTAAAAAAATATGTTATTGATTTTAATCTTTTTCAGCAATTTTTATCTTAGGAACTGAACCATTATCTCTACAACACACTTTTTTTGTAGTCACTTCATATAAAATTTTTTGGTTTGGTTTATTAGTTCTCTTACTTGCAAGCAGTAAGGATAATTTTAGACATTCAAAACCTTAAAAACATTCTGTGTCAAAAGATCATGTTAGTATTTATATCAGGAATAGATACAGTGAAAAAGCAAGTGTTCATATACTGTTCCCTTATTCTGCTATGCAATTAGAGTTTGTACATATTAGTGGAAACTGGTTGACCATCAGTGGATGTGTAATTCCTGATAAAACTAGTGTAGGCCATTGAGCTTGCTCAGTCATGTTTATAATGCCAACTTCGGTTACATTTCTGTAGGAAGTGTGTGTTCGACATTTTACAGTGTATTTTTGTTTTAGGAATGAGTATGGCCAAGAGTGAGTTATACATTATAACAAAAAGTATTTATTTATTCATGAGTGTGATGATATGTGCAATATAAGTATACAAATACTGTAGGAGAGAATTTTGTGCTAAATTACTAGGAGTAACATCTTCATTGTGAAGTACAATTTTCAGATTGTTGAACAAAATTTGAACACAGTGCATTTTTAATGACAAGAAGCTGAGACCAAAAACCGGGTTTTAACAAAGGAAAGCTTGATGAAATAGATTATCAATTAGAAACTTCTCCTTCAAAGTCTAATCACGATTAGTCTAGCAAGTTAGTTGGTAATGCATATAAAGCCATTCATCAGCTTCATTTATGTAAAATTGTTACTGTATTTGAAATAAATCTGATTGAGATGCTAAAACAAAATATCTGGAAGTTTACAAACTTTATTGTGGCTAGTGTCTCAGAATCTTTTTAAAAGGATTCTGGCATGTCTCCCAGCAGAGGATGGTCACTTAAAGCATCTACTGTAATGGTGAATACAATATTAATTGCTGTTTACTACTAGTAAACAACGAAAGAAAAAATGGACACTGAAATCCAATTGCAAGACATGATTTCCCTTAGCAGGTGGCTAGGCCATTACATGGTAACTTCCCATCATCAAAATCAATTTCCAATTGCATAGCAGAATGAGAGCACTATATATGATAAATTGTGATAATTTGTAGGAAGAATTTTTTTTCTTTTTTCAGAATATAAGGAATCTATAGTAATGATTAACATGTACATATAATACTGTGTGAACTGGTTGGTACTCAGTGGGTTTATTATAACAGCATAGTTAGATATGTCATACTACTGCCACAAACATAAATACGCAGTCAACCTTCATGATAGCTAGATAGTAGCATGTGAGTACCAGTAATGATTCTTTGAATGTTGTGTTTAATGTTTTGCAGGAACAAATCCACGCAAATGGTATCCTGAAGATGGAGGATGGGAATTACATATTGCAAGTACTGCATCAGAATGGATAGTTGCAGTAGCATTTTGCTTCTTCCTACTGTCTTTTGTTCCAGAGTTTAAGTCTATCACTATGGAAGAACCAAAGGTAGTACATTATAGGCAAACACAATTTATTAGCAATACTATTTGCCAAAATTCCCGGAACAAATATACATTCTGGAAACCTTTCGGGCTAATATTCCCTAGGTAGAGCTTAGGAGCAGATTTTAGTCAAGCAATGCCTTTGCTTTAATGCTTTGAGTCCAGAGCCATTTAAATTGCTCACCTACCTTTGCTGACAGAGTTATAAATAAAGTTTTAAATTTTTTAGAAAGAAACATTATCTCTGTGAATTTTGAATGTAGAAAAATAAAACATTGGGAGTTCAATTAAATTAACTACCATATTTAGCAAATCTAATGCACACCTCAAATTTAAAATTTTAAATCATAAAAATGATTTTGGCTTGTACGACACCTTAGAGATAAGTACATCCACTTCAGAACATAGAATTTATAAATGGACTATTGTTACATCTTGGAACTCGTGGTGTTGCCAGAATAGTTGGCATAGGTCAAAGAAGAAAAAGTTATTTCTTATGGTGGTACTAGTCCAGGTTTCCTGTTCCTCCTCCTTTCATGTACAGATTTCAAAACTTATTATTCAATGTCAGGCTTGGCAAAAAGGCTGATACACCCTTCTTTTGCCCTAAACCTGCAATTGGAATCAGTACATATACTGCTAAGGCCACAAATTCATTTGGGGAAGAATCCTAGGAAGGGGGTAACCCCCCTAATGATAATATGCACATGAAGATTATTAATTTTATTTTTTTGGAAAAGTTAATTATTTGAATAAATAATTAATAATAAAAAAACCAATGTAATAAAAATAATATATAAGATTTAAGTTATTTATTTGAAGTCATTGTTTAAACATGGATTGGGGACAAACACCAACTAAGGTGGCAAATCTGTCTTGGACAAGGCAAGCTAGGAAATTGGTCATAGATCCTAGCAGCACTCTTTCTACATCCCTTCTAAAATTGAACAAAAGAGGAATAAGGAGAATAGTTACATTAATCACTGAACATGATCACTTCAGGAAACATCTACGAAAAGTGGGACTCTATAAAGATGAATCCATTTGTGGAATATGTAAACAAATGGAATCTGCCTAGCATATCCCGTTTGAGTGCCTATTCCTGGTAAGAAAGAGACTCTTTCTGTAACCTAGGAATGGATGCTAACATTGGAACCAAAATACTGCAACTTTTTGAAGGAACAGGTTTTGGGAAATAATGAAGGTATCTCTTCCAATGGAGTAGCATAATAAACCTTATAGGCTGACATGCCGTAGGTCATTTAAACTCCATTAAACCCCTAATTATCTAATCTAATGTCAGGATATTTTCCTTTATGAAGACCAGTGAATTTCTTCCTATTAGCTTTAGTTGCAAATAGTGTCAATTTCTGTTGCTGCCAACCGCTCTTTGCCCTCCATTTTATGTCTACCTACTATTGAACTGCTCTAGGCAATAATAGGCCAAGAATAAATGTAATGAAGTCAGAATTGCAGCAATGCATTAGGATGTAATAAATGATAAATTTAAATGAAGTTACCAGCAAATTACAAAACAGATTTGCACCTGAATGTAATACTCCATCGAATCTATTGCACACCACAATTTTGAATAATACATTCGGGGAAAAAGGCGTCCATTGGATTTACATAAATATAGTAAGTTTGTCATGTAAATTGCAGTTATTAACATTTATTCATGGCAGTTCTGCAGTGTCAGTCAGGGTCAGCTTCTTCTGTAAATGTATTACATAAAGCTCTTAACTCTGTTTATATTTGCATTCAATTATTTACTGCTCATTCTTAAAAGTTCTTCATCCTTTCATGGATAAGACAGAATTTGTAGCAGTTTCCATTTTTCCATCTTTTAAAGGGGCTTCCTACAGAACAATAATTGTCAAACTGAGGTCTGTGGATTCCTGGAGGTCAATCAGGCCCCCCCCCCCCCAGGGAGTTCACAGAGCATTAGAGTACTGTAAACAGCATTTATTCATAAATGTATAGAAACAAGCAATTAATTTTGAGAAAATGAAAAATTATGCAAATTTATGATGTGTATTTATCGAGATAAAGTAAATTAGAGTCAAATTGAAGATGACTGTTTGTTTCAGAGGGAGCTTTAAAATAGGTAAGCTAAAGAACTGTCATAGTTTCACTGGCAACAGTGCACTTTTTTTTTTTTTTGGCAACAAACTGTGTTGGATGCAGCTCACCTGCCTCTCTGGCTGTTAAAGAAGACCATGAAAGTGCTATGAAGCCTTTTATAACAAATCATTTGTGTGAAAAATTATTTGGTGCACTCATTTATTCAAAAAACAAGTATAGACTCAAAACTCAGAATACAAATTTCTCCTGTTAAATCTGATATATAATAGCTTGTATAATTAGTTCACTAAATTAGTATATGAAAGAAGGCTTTTATAGTTGTTTAAGTCAGCATAAGCAAACATTGCAATGCATCATTGTCATATTTACAAGCATTTGGACATGTAATTACACCATACTTTTGAAACTGTAGACAATGGAATAGTAATATATCTTATAAGAATGTATTAAATATGTTCACACTAATTCCACTTACTTAAATAACATTAGAACATGTTTTAGAGGCAATTACTCTTATCATCAGCTGTTGACTGACTACTCGAATTGGTGGCAGGTCCCAAGGTGCTCTTCTGTGGTGGTCTCAGATGGTTTGGGTAGGAATTTGCCAAGTTCAACCATGGATGGAACATGTAAATTCATTAAGTATTTCCTATTTTTTATGATGCAAATTTTTTCCCAAGTAGATGGCTCTGTTGGGTTGTGAAGTTCTTTCAGCAGGTTAGCCTCAATTGATAAGTAAGCAATGACAGCTCACTTTTGGAGTAATCAATATCTGTAATAGGGTTTCAACATAGTGTTAATGCAAAAACTTGACATTTTTATAACCTAAGAAATGTCTTCAGGCTTACAGGAATTTCATCTTGCTATAATTTGCATATAAACATGATTATACAACTGACTGGGCTCTCTTTCTTTTTGTGACATCATATTCCGTAAATTGTGAAACGTAGTTGTCTTGGAATCTTTTGTTCTTACAAGAATAGTATCTCTCATGAAAACTACGATTGTTTTGAACTCCAAGTGTATGACATAAAAAGGCTCCCTCTCTGTGATTGCTTTCTGGAAACTTAGGTAAACCCTTTATAATTACCTACAAGGAAACAAATAAAATATAAAGCTGATGGTATGGCACAGTGAAATCTTTTCTTCATACTTCACTTTCAGAGCAAGAATAATGTAATACAGCTTACCTGTTTGTTTTGCCCTGTTATGTTTCGAGGATGGAGCTCTGCTCCTCTTATGACCTCTTTCTTTTGGAGTAAATGGTTTCACATTTTCTTCCATTTATAACGCTTATTTTAGATAACTATCTTAATTAAATGGCTGATGCACTACTGCACCCTTCAACTTAACAATCTGATTTAACCTCTTAACAGAAAGTAGACAAGGTCTGACAGTACCTGGAAAATAGTGTAACATCATGATTGTGAAAATGGATAATGTGTTTTTCTTCATGTTAGAGACTAGCCACTGTGAATTTTGCTGCCAAAACTGAATTTTAGTACAATTTTATTAAGGTAAAAAGTTAGTTTTTCTACTCTTATCTTTCACTGGAAATGTACGCATTAAGGTAAATAGCATGGCTACATTCCTAACTCATTGGGGGAGAATGAAGAATATGTTTTTTGCCTCTATACCACTTATGTCCCCTTTTTAAGTATCGGTATCATTTTCTTTTATTGTTTTGGAATATATATTCAATTGGATAATGCTTATGTAGAGTTAGATGCGAGACAAGGCTATAAAATCTAAAAAAACTGCAAACATAATTACCACAGGGGTTAGTCATGCTATTCAGAAATTAACTTATACATCATAATTCAATAAACTTGCTTAGTAAAATTAACAAAGTAAATTTAATTAGCTAATAATTTTCCTATGGTATGTAACCCTCAAATGCATAGCTGAAAGCAAAACTAAAATTGTATTAAACCAAGCACTGGAATATTTAGCATAATGGTACTCCATAAATAATATGAAAATTGATCTTTGGAAGACAGCCTATCAAACATTTTCTCTAGCTGACTATGCCCTAGAACTGCAGCTTTGACTGGGAAACTCCCGTATCAGCCAGTTAAGTGATTATTCATATTTAAGGATCTGAATAATGAATCTCTTAATATTGTTTGGTTGTTTAAATTATCAGTTAAGATTTGTATATATGAATATATCATATACATATGTTATATACACATAAATATATTATATAGGGTGTTAATGAACTACATCGGAATAATTTCAGAAAGAGTAGAGATGTCGTACATCAGCAATTTGAGATAGAAAATGTATGATCCACAACTAAACACAATGCAGTGTTTTGGCATCAAATGCTGATAAGTTGATGTTAAAGCCAAGCTGGATGAAAAATTGGTTTAGAGTGTCTTTAAAACTGTCTTGCGAGCATAGAAATAATAAATTTTCCAGCTTGTTGTCAGAATTTTCAAGATTTAGTGCCATAAAAATCCCTCAAATCTCACAACTAATCATTTGACAGTGCGACACTGAACATCTATTAGTTGCTTTCTAGTATTATGTAGCCAAGACCGACTACATTTATAAATAGGTAATATAGTTGGTCTTGATATAGCCTACTCTAGAGGAAGCTCTTTAACTGTTTGTGTGGCATAATGCAGAATGCAAAAGCTGATGTTCCACAGGTTACAAGTTCAATAATTGTCAATGCTGTTAAATTTTTATCTAATATGAAGTGCTATAATATGCATAATAAAGAATTAATGAAATTTACTTAATACTTTCAAGTTTTATTCTCTTTCTTAACAATGAATGTATTACCAACATACAATGGCTAATAAGGTTTCTACTGACATGAAAGCTAAAACTTAATTTACCTAACACATACCAGCACACAATTCTGATTAGTAAGTGCAATAACAACTACAAGGGTTGTAATTATATGAATTGATATATTAAGATTTAAATATATAAATTGAAACATCAACTTAAAACTTAGGCTAAAAGCTGTATTATTAATCAGAAAAAAAAAGGTGAACCAGATTTGAACTTGAAAACAAAGACCACCTCATACTGGAAAGCTAATGTCATAATCATTGCTCCAGAGTGATATATTCCAAAACTGCCCTTCCTTATCATGTATTATGCTTTTGAGGGGCTTATTCATTAGCCAATGGCATACTGGCACTTTAGAAACTTATAGCCATAACTTCAAAATTTGAACAGATGGGCCATATGTTTTCTACCTCAAATTACCTGTCTAAGGTGCCTCCACACTCTCTGAAATTATTCCAGTTTGTTGAAACATCATTTATATCTTTATATGCATGTTAATGAACTATACTGAAATAATTTTATATAGATAAGAAATTACTATTAAAAATTGTAATAAATAATCAGGAAAGGATTTCCCAAAATGAATCAATAAATATACTCTTTAAGTGGATATGATTAGTTTAAGTATAATTAATATATAAGATGAAATTTACTTCAATATTGTGTGGTGAAATTATTTTTTGGTGATGAGCAACATCATCAATGGCATTGCATGTTTCACATGGATTGTTGTAAAGTAAAAAGAAAAGAAATAAGAAAATGTCTGTAATGTTGTGTAGGTGTTCCTCACTGTTGAAAGACGAAGTAATGTTGATGAAGAAACAACTCCAGTAATCACTCAGTCTTCCACAGCAGAAGAGGTGGATGTGATTGTGAGGCAGGAGGGCTCTAACATTGTCACCTGATTGAAGATAAGGGCTAGCCGAGAGCTTGCCCCACCAGATCCAGCTTTGGTCATCATCTCCCACAGACAGACTAGATCCTCACCTGAGCCTCCCATGGAAGACAGTGTCGTGATTATAGCTGCACCATCTCCTACCCGGGCACAGTCCTCTGATAGTTCTGAAATTGTCCCAAGCAAACTGCTCTCACTTTCTCTTTCACTGCTTGTTGCCGCATTCTTCCAAGCCATTCGATGCCTCCAAGAATTTTTTGAAGATGCCTTCAGAACCCTCCATTGTGAGTTGGATATGGAACGCAACTGATTTTGAATAGTTTTGAAGCAGAATATTCTTACAAGAGTTAATGTGAATATCACTGCTAATGTTTAAAATCAGGTTACTCAACTAAAGAAATGCTGTGATGACCTTAATCTTTCTGGTAAAAATAAATCCATTTTCTAAGATTAAATTAAAATAAAATACCAAATTTTGAATTGGGAGAAATTGTGATTATAATTTATTTACATGTGTCTTTAGAATATGCAGAAATCAATATTCTTGTATTCTTTCACAAAATATATTTAGTAGTTCACGGATTGCCCTAATGTGTACTTACCTTAGATGCGGGTATAAGACAACAGCAGTGACGTGTGAGAGCAAAAGTATGGTGCCATTGATTCTTTCATTTAGTATGTTAGGAAAAATATCAAAGCATTTTGGCCTAAACTTCTTTTTGACATGAGTTGGCCAAAGAAACTATATTAATCTCTCTCAAGCCATTATAATGGTTTAAAATGTGTTGCGTTTTGTATCATTAAGTATAAAAGCAGCAGTATAGCATTACTTTAAACACTACTATTAAGGTAGTCTTTCTATTCAATTCCTTTCTTCTCTTTCCACCATGCATTCACTTGTGCACTTGCACTTTAACAAGCTGCACAAAATATTGCTAAAAATGTTGTTTAATGCTTTCTGAATCATTTTTAATTCTTTTATTGTTGCAGTATTATGTCAAAGCAAAAATACTATGCTAATTAAAATATTTGAAAATATATTTTTGCTAAATATTACCAAACTGTTAGTTTCTAGTATGTATTTACTCTTAGTGCTGTGCATGGTTCATTGTTTGTTTTAGGGTATTTTAAAATATTTTAATTAATAGATTTAATAGTCGTACTTCAAAAATTTATCTCTCTTCAGATGAGCTTTAAGGATATAAAACTATAGAGTGATTCAAAGGCTCATTCATTGCTAAATGTAGTTTCTATTTAATTCCTTTGAAAGTACTGATTATCCACCAGCTCATGATCCCTGCAGGATGAGGTAGGGTATGTAATGGGTGATTAATTTCACTACTATCATTGCACATGTCATGGCATAACTGCATGATGAAAACATTGATTGTTAATTGCAGTTGTGCATTGAATTTTGTAGTTAACTGCATGAGATGTTGGAACTTAAGAAAACGAAATTATTCACTCTGGGGGTTGGGAGACCATAAGGAAAGATATTGAATTGTGATAAGGAAGCTAGGATCAACTTTTAAAACTTTCTGTAAGTTAAACTGCTGTTTATTCAGGGATTTATGAAACCACATTAAAGAGGATGTGCAAGGAGGTAAAAGAAATTGAGTATTAATGATGAAAAAAGCATTCTAACTATGCACTGAAAAATACAAAAAACAAGATCAACACATACTTTAGTAAATATTAATGATTTTGATAAAAAAGTGTGATTTACTTATATTATTAAAAAATAAATGTTCCTATACTTAATAAATTGCTTCCTGTAGTATGAGAAAATATTCATTTTCTGTAGGAACAAGTTCACTTTGAAAAATGATTTCAGGATTAGGTTTTTTGATGGCAGAAGTAACAAAATAAAATAAAAGTTATCATAGAATGTCCTAATATTATGACTTGGTGACACAATTACTTCATAAAAATAAAATGCATATACCAAGGTGGGCAAAACATTTTCTACAAAGATGAGATTTGGGTTGATTTACATTAAAAACACTTAAGCTGTTTCTCCTCAACAATCAAAATACTACAGAAAAATTGGTAATATTACATGTGGTAAGTGCTGGCAAAGTGATGAGGAATTTGGTGTCTGTAGAAAAATTATGTACAGCCTGTGATGAATGTGAGTCTTATAGGAAATCTTTTAAATGAGTTAATTCAGCACCAGGCCAAGTAGTAAAAACAAGTGTGGAAAAATTAAATGATGTACTAAGAAAAAATAAGAGCTACCATACTTTGCAACATGTTGCCAACATCTAAAGTGAAAAATTGAACAGCAATATTTGTAACACGAAAGAAGCACTCACCATTGGAAGAAATTGCATGCCTTCAATTTGTGCCATGAACTTCTGTTGAAGTTGATAGAAGTGTTTCACAGTATAAATCAATTGTAACAGCCAACAGAGAATCATTAGTGTTTTACAATCTTAAAATTATAATAATGATACTCTGCTGTGTACAGAATTAAGTTCTTCAAACAATGGACCCAAAACAGTGGTATACCATGCTTCTCATATCTGTTGGTGCATAATACATATAAATTTTATTTTAAAACAATGTGAACAGAGTGTAGGCATTTCAAAATCTTCTATAGAATGGAGAAATCTGCTACATACTTATAATCTTGACAACTTTAGTTTTAACCTTCTGATCACACACCTGGACATAAACCAGCTACATCTGTGGTTCAGGAATCGATACTATCTCAGGTTAGTTTGACAATGATTTTAACATACCAGCATATGAAGTTTAGATATATAACTGCATAACTACCTATTTTATACTTTTTAACACATGACTATCCTAGTCGCTGATAATAGTTCATGTGAACAGCATTTGGACAATGTACTTCTGATTAGCAAGGCTGGGTCAGCTACAGGTGACTACCATGGTCAAATGAAACAAGAAATTAAACTCATTTCTAAAACGGAACAAGACAACATGAATATTGTACTTACGAAGCTGTTGACAATGGAGTGGTAATATATCCTAAACTTAGGTATTCATTTTTACACTAAACTCCACTTACTTACATAAAAATAAGACACGTTTCAGGAGAATCTCTCCCATCTTCAGTTGCTCACTGAACTGCTGTTTCTGCTTTGTGGAAAAAGTGATTAAAAGCATTGTTATATCATCAGAAGCGGATAACAGGGACTTTTTTTTTTTTACTTCCTCCAGTAGTCGAAGAGTTCAGTTGTTTGCTATGCAACTTATTTCAGGGGAATGCATGATTTTTCAACTCAGTTAGTACATGCAGCTCTTATCTCTGTAAACTGCTTACTGAGCTTCCAGTTACTGCACTCCTCACATATGTCTTGGGCTGGTGGAGAGACAGTACACCATTTCCTAATATATGAAATAAAAGCTATTAAAAATACTTATTTAGGAAAGGAGAGGCTGAAATTGCCTACCTTTGCTGTCCATGTATTTTTGACACCTCTGTAAGAGACCCACCCATTACCTGTAACAAGACTGCCACAGTCCATACCATGAACAAAATTAAATGTTCAAGTATATTATGAATTTGCCTCCTAGGACCTTTGGTCCGGCTTCATTTAATTTTTATATCTGGGATAAATTTAATAAGAGTGCTAAACCTTGGAAGAACTGAAACTTGATATCTGTGAGATTATCTCCATTTCATAGCGGGAACTACAATAATGGGTGATAGAGGTGACAATATGCAGAAAATGAAGGGAGGCAGTTTTCTCATTTCCTAAAATGGGTAAGCAGATTTTTTTTCCTGTACTTTTATTTTCTAAATTGTTTAGAATTTTTTTTGTGCATCATCACCATTGCACCATAACCATAATCAACAATTAAAGGCACACTTATCAATAGCAAAAGTGCCCTGTGTGCAGTCTGTGTTCCTTTGAATCAACCTGTAGAAGGGATAAAAATGACAAATGTAATCAAATGACATTTTTAATGAATTTATCCATTATTTATCATTATTAGACCAGCTATTTTCTGGTGAAAAAAAAAAAAAAAAGCAGACGTGTTTCAATTGTTAGACTCAGTATTAATTTTTCTTAAGTTTTAATTTCTTTCCTGTATAAATGCACTAAGTTTGCACATTCTTCTAATTATCTTTATTGCAATTTTTTACTCATTTTAATCTTTATTACTTATACCTAGTCTAGCTATAAATGTCATACACTATTTTGAGAATAAGTTAAATATGTAATTCATTTAAGAATATTTTAAAAAAATCAATTTTAAAAAATTCTGTTGAAACTCGCACATTGGAGCTTGTTAAATGTAAATTCTATCTAATCTGTCATCTAACACACTCTTATGCTTCAATTACTTTTAAATAAGGTGGGACTAGTTTCGAAGAGACATCCTGTTCATCTTCACCCAGCTTGATGACTGTTGTTGACAAGAGTCATCAAGTTGGTTGAAGATGGAGAGGATGTCTCTTCGAAACCGGTTCCACCTTATTTAAAAGTAAGTGAAGCATAAGAGAGTGTTAGATGACAGATTAGATAGAATTTGCAAAAAAGTTAAATATGGTTTTGAGATCTTTCAATTTTCTTTCAGTTTATTACACTTACATGCATTACATATATATGGCACTAATCAGATTTCAAAATTTCCACCTTTTGTCTTCACACAGGAATGGTCTTGATGGGAAAATCCACCATTTCTGCATTGCAAGGAGCACTTTAAACTTTCAATTATAGGATGTCTCTAGTTTTAGACAACCCTTTCTAGCTCTGGCCTCATTTTGTAGTACAGGGAATTGATATCAGGGCTAGTGGAAAGCCAATCAGCAGTGGAAATGAAATCGGGTACATTGGCCTCCAGCCACTTTTGCATCATCCCCAGCTTATAAGTTGGAGCAGAATCTCGCCGGAAGCTCCTGGTTTATTGTTAAACATAATTTGGTTCAACAGCATAACAAAAGGGTCCAGGACACTTTTTGCATACACTCTGGCACTGATTTTTAAGCCTTTTTCACAAAAATGAAGCTTGTGCACCCTCATGATTCACCCTCCACCAAACCTTGACTGAAGAGTGATGATGTCTCTGAACTTTCGGAACTCTCTCAAAGGCTTCTTGAGAGCTTGAAGCCTACACACTGTCATTTTAGTAGTTAAAATTCTCTTCCTTGGTGAACGCTCATCAATGAAGAGAATCCTAGGGTGTTCATTGTTGCCATATTACTGCAGGAATGGTTTTAATTTCAGCTTCTTCATTTGTGGCACAGGAAATTTCCAGTATTCTGCCAGTGAACTCTAAATCCAAGGTCTTTATTAAATGCCGTGGACATTTATCATTGTAAAAAAAAAATCATCTCCTTTACTGTAAATAACTGCATGTGGATGGGATTTCTGCAGATGCAAGCATACTGCTTTAGCAGCTGCTGCTGCTTCATTCAATTTGAAGTCAACAAACTCTTGGCCGATCTTCCATGCTGCCAATTTCAGTGAATCTCTGGATTGAATGATACATAAACTTTTTGGTGATCTTCAGTACTTATAGGATCTGGAAAATTTTTGCGTTTCCTTTGTGAAGCTCCAAAAGTTTTCAATGGGATTGAAGTTGGTATGTTCCTAGGCCAAGGAAGAAAATAAATATCATCCGTTATATGTTATTAGCTTTATGCTAGGAAGATGATGTGTTATCACCAAACCAATATTAACCTTGAATTTTTATGTACTTATTCTGATTCTTTGTTCCTTCTATTAAGTCCCTGACTGTAATTTCCTTTGGTAAATGCAAGTATTTAATCACTGCCTCATGCTTAATTTAATCAAGATTCACCATTTTCATTCGCACATATCCTTTAATGTACTCTAGCAGTGTGACAAATGAAAGTATAGGTGGAAAATTTTACTTGCACTTACATGAGGATTCCCAAGGACATATTACAAACTACATATAAAGATTATGCACATGATCATGTATTTCCGTATACCTGTACACCTGTACAAGCACATATACATATTTATTTATCATTCTGTTCTCTTTTTTTTCTTTCTTTCTTGCTCTCTCTTCTTTCTTTCTTTTCTTTTTCTTCTTTTTTTTTTTTTATTTTGCGATCCATTTTCATTTGCTTTTACTTTAAATAAATATTGATCTATGTTCTTATAATTTTTTCAGAGATACACTTTAGAGAGTTAGTCCTGGTGGTGTACTGGTAACCATGTTTGTCTTAAACCCAAGATTGCAGGTTCAATCCTGGCCAGGGCCGACAAATTTTTTGGGACATAAAAATCCTTAGTATGGCTTCCTTCAAAAGAGAAGTAAAGCCATGGGTACCATGTCGTAAATTTATGGCATGTGAAAGACTCTGAAGCCAGAAAGAAGAGACCTCTGAGCAAACTTTATCAGCCATTTCATGCCCTGAATTGAATGGACTGCTGATGACCTAAGATGTTAAAGAACATCCATAAATAAATCAAATCAACAATGTAGAGCAATTGTTCTATTCATTTTAAGCCATTTTTTTACCTAAACTTTCCATTCTTCATATCTTAGTTTCTTTATATTCAAACACTATACATTCTACATTTTCTCTTCCCCTTGCATGTATCCATTTCTTTGCCCTTTTAATCTCTGCACCCCAGTTCTTAACCATATTCCTTCTCTTTCTTCTTTACTTGTGTTATATATATACCTCTCTCTCTTTCCCAGCTGTTTTTCATTGGGACACAGAACATTAATGACCTTTTCTCTGTTAGTTTGCTAAATAATTAATATAACAGAAGTTTGGCTATAGCATTACATCCAAATTACTTCATAATTATAAGGTGACCAAAATTTTCTGTCAGTTTCAGACTAGACATTTCAAAGCAGCATATTCTGACCAAAATAATATCTTTAGTATTACATATAGTTGCCATTGTTAAGGAAGACCTTCTGCTATGATAGAAGACTGTGAATTCCATTGTGATAAAACTCCTTAGGCATGGTCCACCAAACCTTTTTGGTGCAATAGTGGTTTTAGTTGTTTGCAGATAGATTCATAGGCTGCCAACCTGTTTCACAGAGGATCCAATTCCTATTGCATATCGGCAGCCTATCAAGAAAGGGGTTCCTTCTGCTGATGTGACAACAATACAAAACAGGTATCAGCTATTGCTGCCTTATGAGTCATTGTCAACTCCTATGGCACTCAGCAGCTGAGTTTGTATCTTTTTCTTAATCTTATGATTCCTACACTGATGTTAAATTGTTGTGTCAAATCCACACAAGTCTGGCTGTTGTTATCTAAATAGTTGCTAAGAGAGCCATGTTATCAAATTGTTGTCAATCTTCCTGTCAGTGGCTCATTCTCAAGGACTTTGTTGCCGTCCTGGAACTTGTGAACCAACTTTGCATGATCTGTTCATTCACAATATCAGCACCAAAGGCCTGACATATTTTCTGCATCACTGCAGTGGCATTGTTCCCCAGTTTAAATTCATAGAGCATACAAGCCTGTATAATTGTTTTTCTGATGCTCACATTTGATCACACTTCTTACAATACTTGCAAATACCACATACTAGGAAAAATTGAACCTACCAACTTAACAGTCTAACTCTCAACAATAATTTGTTCCTGCATTAACTGTATTTGTTGAAAATTTAATTGCTGCCAATGCTTGAAATTACAGCATCATGAAAAAACCGACAGAAATTTTTGGTCAACTATATAGATATACAAAAAAAGTTGTAATTTTGTTGTGTCAGTATATTAATTTTAATATATCTGTGTAAATGAGAGTTTTCATTTATTTTTATAAGAGAAAAATTGCAGGACTGTGAACAAGTTTGAAATATATGCTAAATATAAGTTTTGCAACAATGCAATGAATTGAGTAAAGGAAACTTTGAATTGTAAGAAAGCTTTAGTTTTTTATAGATCTGAAAATCTTGCTGTATTTTTATTCATTTCTAGATTGATGGATATGGGTTCTGACAATCTTGCTTGATATTTTATGACATGATCTCATTCACTCTACATTTAAAGGTGTGCAACCAGTTGCTCTGAATGAAATATTGTGAATTTTTTTTAATTGTTGCTATGAAACTAAAGCCATTTTGGTATAAATATTGTTTAAAAAAGTACAGAGAAACATTTCAGAATGTTAAGTAAAAATGTCAGAACTTAGTGGCAAAGAATGTGATTAAGTTTTTTTCGCTGTTTTTTAATTACCATTTGCTATTTGTTTTTTTTAATATTTTAATTCTCAGTATTTACAAGAGCTTATTTTAATAAAGAGGTAATTTAAAGTACTTTACTATATTTGTTCAGATACATTTTCCCTCCATAATTAATATATTATTTTTCTTTTGAATTTTTAATAGCATTTTCTGTAAGTATTTTTGCACTAATTGTTTTATTTTTTTAACAGTATTCCTTTCTTTTTGTTGAATGTTTTACTTGCACTTTTCATACACTGTTTGAAGAATTGTGCACTGTATATGATATTTTATCTGCTCTGTTCAACAAATGATGAATAAATCTTTTTATTTTACTAAAAATTCACAATTCTAAGATGAATTTGACTTTTTAATTTGTGTATGCTGTGGAAGGAAGCTGATATAGCACTAGCTGCAAAAATGTCCCATTAATGTAAGCATTTATTTACTCCCAGGTTCCTTGCTACTTTAACTCTGATAAAACAAGGGGAAGAAATTCTAGTAATTCATCATCATGTGATTGGTTGAAATGAAAATGTACATGTGTGTCAAAAATAGTATGAACATATAAATGTATATATGATAAACTGGCCAGGGAATTTAGGAAGAATTAGCTGGAATATTTGCAAAAGGACCAGATAATTCATTGAACTTATAACTTTTGAATACTCTTTCATCTTCATTTTACTCTCTAAATAGCCGTATGCCGAACCAGTGACAGTAATGCTTTATATAGAATGCAAAGAAACCTTGACAATGAGAACAGAATGTGGCTATTATGGCAATGAATTCTGTTCAGCCATGGTAAGCAACACATTTTTAAGAAAACAATTTAAAATGTTTTTTCATTTGAGAGGTATCAACAATGATATTAGTTATATTTTATTTAGTGCATATTTTCAGGGTCACTCAATTTTTTAAAATGGGAACCCCAATTTTTTTACAACATATTTTGGTTTTATGCATAAAAGCAAACAATTTTTTTTTATCAAACCAACAATTATTTTATAAAATATTTAAAAAAATTGAAAAAATTATTAACTTAATACATTGAAAGACCAGCTTAGATTTCATTTGTTGGAATTTAACAAAAAACAAACAGGTTAAATACAGATATTATATTTCTTTTGTTTACTTTCTCATAAATGTAAATATAAAAATAGAAATTGCTTTTAAAACGAATTACTGTTCATCATTAATCAATGATATAAGAATTATAACAAGTACTTGTTCTCCATTTTATTCCATACAAAAATACAGTCTATTTTCAAAAGTTCGCCTAAGATTCTGAAACGTGCATTTAGGAATATTCCTGCAATCTGTGTCAAACTTCTTCAACTGTAGCATACTGTTTTAAAAATGAGTGATTTTTGGTGCCCCCATAAAAAGAAATTCTAGGATCTTAAATCAATATTATCCTGATTATTAAATAATCAGGACGTTCAATATTCTCTCTTCTACCAATCCAACTATTCCGGGAATGGGCTATTGAGTTACAGTTGAACGTTCTATGTATAATGTGGTGGTGCTCCATCATACTAGAATGTAAGCAAGTGCTCATTTAAAACAGCTGTATCATTATCTTTCTGATTTTCAATTTCTTCATTAATGAGAGGATTAATAACATCTACCATTTCTAGGTACAGAGCACCAGTGAGATTTTTCCTCAAAAAATAATGAACCAATGATTGTATCACCTAGAATATTTGCCCAGACATTTCTTTCCTCTGCCATTGTGTATGGCTTTCTCTAAAAATAAATGCTTTATCATCACTCCAGTACCTACCATTATGTCAATTTACAGAACTTTAAAGGTAAATGTGCACTGATCAGAAAAACAAATATTTTTTAATAATTTGGATAATTCTCTTAAACTCTCAGACATTGACTAAGAAAATTCTATTTTTAGACCAAATAACTTCATCTTTTATGATAATCAGCTGGAAAGTTTTTTTAAAAAAAGTCCTGTATTTATACCACCAGAAATATCATCTATTAGCAGGTGTTCCCAGGAATGTTTGTATTATGTTTTATGCTGACTGATTGTTGTTACATTACAAAGTTGAATAAACTATTTTAAAAGTATATTATATAATTTAGTGAAATAGTATATTAATGGCAGCATAGTCATATATATTAATTATGGAAAACTTGCAGTTATTTCAAACAGTATTACATTTGAAGTAACAATACTCTAATGCATGCACTCTCCAGCAATGATAATCATTTCATCAGTAATAAGTAGGTTTCGGATGTTTATGACCTAAAAAAGTGGGAAATGTGTAAGCAAATATGATCTTAAAAATGACCAAATATGACCAAAAAAAAGACAAAATATGACCAAACAGGTGTCACCCAAAAGGAGGATCAGATGTGCTGTATCACTCATATGAGTGTGCAACTTTTATAAGTGTTGTTTATGAAACAGAAACAGCATTAGTGATTAACTTATCACTTAAAATTTAAATGCTACACTCATTTATAAGTATTAACTATGATTTAAAACCCTAAATATGTATTAAAAATGTAGGCACCAATAGACAGCACTGTCTGATTACTAATTTTAGTTTTGGAACTCGTTATCAAATGATGACCATTCCTTCCTACATTTGCATTATTATTTCAACTAGATGTTTTGAATCTCCTTTACTCTGCATAATTCCCCCGTAACTTTTGGTATATTATCAAATGTTTATTTATAATCCACAAATAATAAATATGTTTCTAAGTTGCGTTCCCTCTCTTTTGTAATATTTGCCTTACTATTAACACAATTTTACAGTTAAATCATTTGGTTTATTTAAGGATGCTCTTTTAATATCTCAGGTCATCAATGCTCCATTCTATTCAGGCTGAGAAACGGCTGATAAATTTTGCTCAGAAGCCTCTTCTTTCAGGCTTAAGGTTCTTTTATATACCGTAAATCTACAACATGGGACCCATGACTTTACTTCCCTTCTGAAGGAAGCCATTCTTAAGATTTTTACATCCTAAAAATACCCATTGACCCTGGCCGAGTGTGAACACAGGACCTTAGGTCTATGAGACAATTATGGTTACCACTAGACCGACAACCTGCACAAACTCTACCATATATAAATCTATGTTGTTCATTGTTTAGTAATACTTCTGATATTATATTATATTTTGTTATAATTTTTGCAAAAACTTTATAACTCACATTTAGAAGACTTTTACTCCTATAGTTTTTGCATGTGTATCTCTTAAGTTGCATAGTCTCTACCATTGTCTAAATACATGCTTTTCATTGTTTAGTAAAACTTTTGATATTATATTTAGTCAGCTTGTTATAATTTTTCCAAAAAACTAAATATCTCACATTTAAAAGGCTTATACTTCTCTAGGTTTGCATGTATAATACTTACCTTTTTTAAATGTTGGTTTTATTACAGCTTGTCTCTATTTGTTTGCTATGTTCTGTATTTGCTACCATCTATTGAAAAGATTAGTAGTCATATTTTTAATCACGTTAATGCCAATTTGATTAGTTCTTGTATATTAATTTAATTGCTCCCTGATGTTTGATTGGCTTTGAAGTTTATGTGAGAGACAAATGGATAAATGTTAATTACTTTTATGACAAAAACTGCTAATGCATAAGCAGATCAAACCATTTTGGGAAAACTAAATCTTATAAATATTGTGTTACAGGAGCATGCAATCACACCCCAGACAGGTTAGTCAAAATCCAAATATCATGAAGAAAATCAAATCCTTGGTCTCTGTTAGTAACCCAGTCACACAAAGTGCCATAGCACAAGAGTTAATGCTCTCTTTAACAACTGTCAAACACTATCTGGATTTATGAAAATCATCTGGCAGCAGAAAGATGAAAATTTATAATTATTTTAGATGAGACATATATCTGCCTTAATGACTGCAGTACATTTCATGCAATTTAGTACAACTCAAGAGTTAACTTTTTTTTTGAAAAATTATAATGTGCTTGAAGAGGAACTTTGTCCAAGGGATTCATGATTATCACAGGATGTAGTTATAATGGGAAGTTAACTATTTGTGTGCCAATAAAATGACAAAGCAAGCTTTGTATACTATGAATCCGAATTCCTGACTTGAATTTACTTCACAGACGTGGTGGCTATGTATGGCAGACAAAAATGTGGGTTTATGAGGATATGGCATCTTAGTTCATAACTTGTGATTTACCCTCAGATTTCTTGAGGAAATAAACTGGAAACAGGAATTCATGCAATTCCTTTCAGCAACATTTGTATGAAATCTGATTTTTCTCTAATAGATTTTTGGTCAGAACTAATATTTTTGCGGCAAACATAAAGCTATCTCTTAAACCTTAAGACACATTTTAGTCCTTGTAGCATGCTTTGTTTGTTTGTTTGTTTTTTGCAAGTAGTTTTTTATGTTGTTTTCAACTCTTTTACCATGATTATATAGCATTAAAATTATTCAAATATAGTTTTATATTGAAGCACAATTCTGAAATATTTGTAAATTTTAAAATGTGTTAAGACACACAATGTTTTGATTTATCACTGGAGGATGTTTTTGTATATTTTTCTTTTCTTCTAAATGAAAACTGAAATTTAACGTCTTCCAGTGATAGTAAGCTCAAGAATTATATTTAAAGCAATACAAAAAGAATGTGTTCACCAGCTGTTTTGTGTTTCCAAGATAGTACCTTGTAACTCTGCCCAAGCATGCAGAACATTTTGGCAAATTTGATGGAAAAGTTTTGATTTTTTATAAATATGGGAAGAATAAAATTATAGTCATTAGCTGTTTTTATTAAAATAATTTGAATAAAAATTTGATATGGACATTGGCAGAATTTAAGGGATTATTACTGGTTTATTGGCTACCTATAATTAATTGCATAGAACTAGAGTTACCTAAACTGTAAGTAAATGATGTATTTTGTACAACTGTGTTTCAATACTGGTGAGGTTGCATGAAAAGTATTTGTATATGTGTCAGGTTTTTGACAGAATTTAGCAAACAATATATAGATCACTGAGACTGAAGGAGTAGTCCAGTATCGAAACTGATCATTTGAAATTTTTGAAAATAAATAGAGGATCCAAAGATATATATTTAAAATACACTATTTGAACTATGTGCATAACATTTACAACCTTGTGCACTTTGGCTGATTTAAACAATACTTGTTTACATTTCAGCCCAGTAATGTAAAAGAAATGTATGAAAAACTGAAATGAGATGCTTAAAGTTGATAGTTTTTTATTTATGAGGAAATCACTCAAATTTCACTAGTTTTGTTCCATTTACTGGTACATGTTTCAAAAGCAAATTTCCTTCATGGTCAACACGGTTCCTCTGCTGAGATGAAAATAATTTGCTTTTGAAACATGTCCAAATAAATGGAACAAAACTAGTGAAATTTGAATGATTTCCTCATAAATAATTTGTTATATGATACTATAGTTCATTGTGAAAATCCCGAACTATTCATATTGATATTTTTTGTTACCATAGCACATTCTATTTATTTTATTTTACTTGATTAAACTAGTTGAAAAGTTATTTAAAAAAGGAAAGTACAGATAAGTATTTTTGCCTCCATCGTAGCTGAATGCAAGCCATGCAGGGCTAGGGTTGTGCCAGTTCCATCAAAGGGCATGTTCCCCTCATATTTCTACTCGCATAACTTGATGTATAATAGCATGCACACAATATTAGTTTTATTTCATAATGAGCACTGAGAGTTGTTCGAAGTATTACCTGCGTTCAATCACAATTTCTGACATCTTTTAATGAATTTGCATTTGCTTGCAACAACTCTACAATTTTTAGTGATGTTTTCTTTAAGCTCCTTTACAGTTTAGAGTTATTCCTGTAGACTTTATTTCTTCTGTTCTGTGTGCTCTAATGCCAACTGCCTACCTGATCAGGGCTTTAGGGCTCTGCACACAGGTGGAAGAGGGCAGAGGGGTATTTCATTTGAACTGGTAAGTTACATTATGCTGATTAATGATGAAAGTGAAGATGGGGGTGAGATGATAAAGGAACAATAGAATGGTTGGCAGTGGAAACCAGAGTACTCAGAGAAAAGCCTATCCAGGAGTCACTTGCCTGCCACAAATTCCACTGGATTTGAACTCAGGTCATCTTGGTGGAAAGCAAGTAATCTAACCACTTCATCACAATGCTGCCCCATTTCTTCTAATGGTAGGAATTCAATAAACTACAGTTAAATTTAATTCATTAATGCACTGTATTAAATAATAGGTGATAACATAAAGACTTAGTTATAGTGATCTCTTGTCTGCAAACTAAGTTATAGCAACACCAAAGACAAATAGAATGCTTGCTCTCAACAGCACATTGTAACTATCCATGTGCAGTCATCAGCCTAGAAATTGTTTATTGTTATGATAAGTCACTGGATGACCTTAGTCCAGCTTGCTCTGCACTCATTTGCAGATGTAGGCCAAAAATATCTCTTGGTGTATATTATGCTATGAGAATTCAATAAAAATAAATTTTTTTTTAAGTATAAATATATGTTTTTCCTTTAGTTTTATCTTTATTTTGTCACTTCTGAATGTTTTCAAAACTAATGAATATTATGATCAAATATGAAAATATTAAACTAATTAACTTGGTTTTCAATCAGAATGTTATAATGTAGGACTTTTATCTCTTGCATGATTATAAAGGTGATTTGTAATCACCTGCGTAGATTTGGCAAACTTTGTTCTATCCTTTGAAATTCTAAACGTTGTCATCTGTATTTGTCACTTGTTCCACAACCTCTATAATTTTTTCAGTTGAAACATTTAGGATAGTGATTTAATTTTCAGGATTCTACTAAGAATATTAAAATTCACCGACACTGTCTATCAAAGTGATATCTCCCTCTCTTGATACAAAGTTGCATCCTCTAGAACCAATCTTGGAAACAACCTTACCACGGTTCTTTAGAGATGATACCAACCTTGTGTACTTAAAATGCAGTGGTTTTCCAGACTCCCAAATTGATGGCCACTTAGTTGTTTCTTGACAGTTGGAAACAGTAAAAAGTCATAGGGAGTCGGATCTAGACTGTCAAGGGGAGGTGCAACAGTATCACTTCCAATTCTTGCAGAAATTCCATTGTTTGCAAAATATTGTGCACAGAGGGATTATCTTGGTGAAGCACAATCCTTGCAAACCATAAGTGTAGTATAGTATTCTGAAGATTCTGGGGAGACAATATATGGTGTACCAGTTGACAGTGAGTGTTTTTTTTTTTTTGTTCCTGGATTGTAATATGGTGATTAGCTGAGAAGAAACTGGCAATGATCTTCTGGCCTACTGAATGTTCATCAAGGGATCATCATTTGATAAGACCCAAATCATACCTCTTTGATTCTGGGTCATAATGGTAAATACGGCTTTTGTCACCCCTTGAAAATAATATGGATCATGCACTAAGGCTTATACAGAATCAAAGTTTTCATTTATTGACCAATGTTGCTGTATGCCTCATGTGCTACTCTTCTTTCAGGCTATTCTTCCTTGTCTAAACTCAGCAAACCAATTATAGACTTTCATATGTGAAGGAGTAGAGTCTGGAAAAACTCTTTAATTTTTCCAGTCACTCTTGTTGACTCAGTATAATAGTAAAATGTAATTACACAAAAATGCTCTCGAGTCATCTCCATCTTAGAACGTCAGACAACAAGCACATGATCACAGCCAATATTTTGCTACAGCTGCAACAATGGATGCCATTACTAACTTTAACCCTGGAATACCTATGTTCTTTTGTTACTATAAACACCTAAGTGTGTCTCCCAGATTCACTCTTTTTATAAGGGAATTCAGGAATAATGGAACTATATCAAAATCTGTCTAATATTTATTTAAACAAAAAGTACATTTAACATATGGGATTTTACATTTCTAATCATTGCAGCATTTATATTATTTAAGTTATTGGAAACATCACTAACACAAAAACTCTAGGACAAATATTTTTGTCAAACATTTCTAGACTTGTTTTTTCTTCTCTCCATAACCATGATTAGGAAAAATCATACTGTAGTCATACTTATAGTTTAAAGATGACTGCACATTGTATAAAAATATCCGTATATGTTTTGGACTTAGCTACTTTTAATGTCAAACATAATGTGTGGTCCTTCCAAATCCTAACCATTCTTCAACTGTATATTTTCATTATAAAGAGTTTTTGCATTTTACATGGTTGCTGAATGAATGTTCACCACAGACAATTTTTATAATCAATGTTAGCATTGCTTCTTCTTTGGAGCATCTGATATTTGAGACATTATAGGATGTGAACCCTTACTTGTACTAATAGTATTTTCCATTCACTGAACTTGACTTATAAAGTTCTAATTTTGGCCTTAATCTTATGTGAGTCTACATGAACTTTTCAGTCAATTCATCAAAGAATATGTGACATCTATACTTTTTCTTAGTTATATTCCTGGTTGGGTTTTCACCAAAATGAGATGTATGTTGCAACTGCACATATGTCAATTATAATGCTAGTTGCATCTTCTTTTCTTTTTTTTTTTAGGAGTAGGTTTGAATCATCTAGTCCAAGGATTCCACTTTGGTTTTATTGTAGTATTCAATATTCTCACGCTTACCACCATGAGTGACTGAGATTGTTAAGGCACGGACTTGTGAATGGGAGGTCTGGGGTTCAATTTCCACCAGGACCATCCCCCCTGACTGAGGTTATTTCCAGATTTTCCTCAGTCCTCATTAATGGCAAATGCTGAGGAGGTACCCGAAATTTAGGCCTGGAATGCTTCCTTCCTTTAAAAAAAACTCCTTTTCCCATTTATATCATTTCATGTATCATCAGTGTCCATCACCTGTGGTGCCTCAGTAGTAAAAATGGGCATTAAATAGTACTCAAAAAAAATATACTCTCACACTTATTTGCATTTTCAACATGCATTTTATATGCATAGTATGAATGAATGAATAGTGCTTAATGCCAGTTTTTGCTACAGAGGCACCACAGGCTGTGGACACTGATGATACATGAGATGAAATGATATATTGGGAAAGGATTTATTTTTAAGGAAGGAATCGTTCCAGGCCTAAGTTTAGGGTACCTCCCCGGCATTTGCCATTTATGAAGACTGAGGAAAACCTGGAAAAAACCCCAGTCAGGGAGAATGGTCCTAGCAGTATTCGAACCCAGACCTCCTGCTCACGAGTTCGTGCCTGAACGACCTCGGCCACCCATGGCGGTTATATGCATAGTATGATAAACTAAAATAGTACCATTGTCATTGTCTGAGAGAAAAACTTATTTTAGAAAAATAGACAGATCAAAAGTTGTACATTTTAATTTAAAACATTTTTTTAAGGAAGGAAGCGTTCCAGGCCTAAGTTTAGGTACCTCCCCGGCATTTGCCAGTTATGAAGACTGAGAAAACCTGGAAAAAACCCCAGTCAGGGAGGACGGTCGTGGCGGGATTCGAACCGCAGACCTCCCGCTCACGAGTCCGTGCCTTAACGACCTTGACCACCCGTGGCAGTTCATGTTAGGTGTTTCAGGGTTAACTGTGGTTACTAATCAAGACATACTCTTTCTAGTGCTGTGAACATGATTCATAGTTTCTTCAAACCCCGAAAATTAAATAGCAACCATCATATAGACCTCTGTAGAATGAATGAAAGTTAGAGGATAATTTGCAACTGATGCAGAAGATAAGTGTGTAAATGAAAGAGAAGTATTTTTGCTTCAGAAAACAAATAAAAATGAGTATGATTTTGATCATTATGTGTACAAGGAACTGTCTGGCATATATACACAATTTACTAAATTATGTCTGATCAGTTTTGTTACTTGATTACTGAAATATTTATAGATTTAAGTTCCTAACAAATTGTGAGATGTAAAATATTAATAACTTATGAAAACATTTGAAACACTTTGAAATTTAAAGTGAGAAAACATGGTAAAAGTGTTGCTGCCATATAAAGTTGGCATGTTAGGATAGGGATTCTCAACCTTCCAGTGACGTACATTATATTCAATGCAAGATGTATACCAGTAAGCAAATTTAAAGAGGGAAATGCGTGATTTTGTTTTTTTTTTTTAATGGTGTTTAATGCCCATTTTTACTACTGAGGCATCACAGGCAGTGAATACATGAAATGAAATGATATATTGGGAAAGGATTTTTTTTTAAGGAAGGAAATGTTCCAGGCCTAAGTTTAGGGTACCTCCCCGGCATTTGCCAGTTATGAGGACTGAGGAAAACCTGGAAAAAACCTCAGTCAGGAAGGACGATCCTGGCAGGATTGGAACCCCAGACCTCCCGCTCACGAGTCTGCACCTTAACGACCTCGGCCACCCTTGGAAGTGCATGCTTTTTTGTGGTACAAGGGTCAAAATACACATTTCTTTACATTTATAATAATACCAGCAATTTATTTGGTTATTTTGTGTATGTAGTATTATATTTATTGGAGGAAAAACTGTTCAATCTATTTCTAATCAAAGGATTGTTCTGTGAAATGTCTTAAAAATAAATTTTATTAACAATTATAATGAATACATAAACAAACTTTGACAAACATATTTTCCTGATACTGTTACTCTGGTACTCAGACTTAAAATCAATAAAATCAATAATCAATATTAACTTTACAAATTTAACTAATTTCTGACTCACACTTTTGTTTCAGTGACAAGGCTGTGCTTGTTTAGTTAACACAGCACTTTAAGTTTGTTTTCAGGACTTAGTTTTAGTTTTAAATCGGGATCAACATTCAACTTATTTTTGTACTTGGTTTTGATATAAATTAGAGAAGAAAATCCACATTCACAAAGGTAAATAGCCAAGAACACCAACAAAAAATGTACAGCTTTTTCTGATATCACTGGATATTTATTTTACTTGTCAGTCCATCAGTGTTAAATCCATCTTATTGATTATTTATGATACTTCCATCTCATGATAGCTTGATCAATTCATCATTCTCGAAAGGAGTTAAGGTTTCTGGTAAGGTTTCAGAAAATGGGTTCTCTAATCCAAAATTCTGAATCCAGGTTTTCAGAGAAGTATACATTTAAATCTTAAATAAGACTCCCAAATTCACTGCCAGTTCACAGTGAAGAGGAATTAAATTTTCTTTAAGAAAGCATCCAAAATGGAAAGAAGTGTTTCTAATATTGATTTTTGATATCATGTTTCTTAAGAGCTGTAATTTTATCCTGTACCAAGAATACAGAATAAATGCACCCTGCAAACTCTTGTTCATCTGGTTGAGGTGGTAAAATACATCTGTCAAATAAGCCAACTGGTCAAGCCACAGCTCATCAGTGAAATATTTTAAGTCTGAGAGAAAAATTTGCACTTTAGAACGAACTTCAAACAGATGGCTTAAACATTTACCCTCATCAGCCACCTAAAGTGAAGTAAAAGAGAATCTGTTCAGCATTCATTTCATTACACAAAATGGAAAATAACCATGAATTCATAGCGCTTGACTTAATGGAGTTGACAAATTTCACATTTTCATTTAAAACTGTCTTTAGAGCAACAGGGACAATTCTTGGACTAAAGCCTCACAATGAATGCTACAATAAACAAACTTTGCTTATGGGCTACTTCTTTAATTTTTGCTACAATGATTTTCCCAGTGTTTCGCAGTCTTTGCACATGCTCTATTAGAACAAACATCAATACATTTATTCCATTCTATTCCATCAGTTTTCATAAATTGATCTAATTTTGAAAATATTTCATTTGAGGTTGTTCTAGCAGGCAGTGATTCACAAAACAAGAATCTTTCTTTTGCTGTTTCCCCATCTTACATAAATAAGGTGGGCCATGCTCATTCAGTAGTTTCTTCCAATTGTATGGGAAAATATGTACTAGTGTGAATTTTTTCTATTAACTGCAGCTTAACGTTTGCAGAAAATCTAAAACTCTTTCGGTGTCACTGGATAATGGAATCACCTCAAGTTGTTTTGCTGCCTATCCCCCAACATTATTTTTATCATATCTATAGGTGCTGGTAATATTAATGAATCTCAATCATGTAAGGTTTTCTAGTCTTAGCTACTCTTAAAACTTATTTCATAAGATGCCTCCAGAGCCTTCATGTCAGATCCTGCAAATGAGGCTATTTGTCTTTTTCTTGATGACGAATCTGTTAGTTTTCTCTGAAAATATTCCACAGTTTGTGTTTCAAATCACCATGCTTGGTGTCAAAATGACATTTCCAAAGGGAAAGTTTCATTGAATGATTGAAAGTATTTCATGAAAAAAAAATTGCATTTAACAATAATAATGTATTATTGCTTTCTTCCACTGCTTTCTTAGCTGTAAATGTGTCTCGCAGCTAAAAAAATGACAAAATGTATCCCATTGTTGTTTGATCAAATATATTCGAGTTGTGTTCTGTCAAAGGATTAAAATGGAACTTCTGTATTATTTTTGTACAGTATCACACAAAAGTATTTTATGGTAAAAAAAAAATAATTATAGCTTACATACCATAGGTTGAGAACTCCTGTCCTAGGACATATCCTTGCTTTGAAATAAGCATAAATATAACATCTGCTCTGCAGGTTTAGGATGTGTGAAGATTTCAAGTTAGATAAAGGAAGTATTATTTTAAAAGTGTGATTAATTTGCAAACAAAATATTTGTTTAAGAAAAGTTGAAGCTAATATAAACTACAAGGAGAGATTAGAAAGTTCTAATCCTGTAATAGAAATGAAATGCTGAAATAAAATTTTAATAATTACAGTTTATTTTTTAACATTATGTGCATTACTTCAATGCATGAAAAATAATGTTGCAACATTTACACCTCCTCCAAAAAATAAATGTTTTATTCCGACTGTCAAGCTATTCATCCACTGCCTTCATGACAACAGTCAGTTGTATCACTTGTTGCTTGCAAATGATCCATCATTCATGGTAACAGGTTACATTAGAGGCAGTGAATGAGTTGAAGGCCCCTATTCTAGAACCAACTTAGAAAGGATGTTATATCTCTCAGGCCACCTCTAATAATTTCAAGATATATTCTTATCATTGCAGAAGTAAAATGCTTCACTATTTATCGGATCAATACTTTGTTAGACATTCTGCATTTTAGAAAGTTAAAACCTGTAAAATAATAGGCAAAAATATTCTGCCACAATAATGATAAACCATGGCCTGCTATTGGTGATAGAGCTTTCTGATTTGCCTTTGTACTCACATATATCAATGACCAGCTCAGTATGTTGGATTATTTTATGAAGCTTTTTTCTGTTATCATTTTGTTATTCAGATATGATTGTGAAACTGATAAATAAAGTCCAGCATTTGGTCACATCAAACAAAAATTAATGATGTTGATCTTACTGCCTTTCTTTTTTGTAGAGTGCATGGTGAATTAAAACAAATCAAGCTGTGTGTAAGGTCAGTCAGCAATAAGAACTGTGCAATATATACCCTTAAGATGATCAGTATAATTAAAATGGACAAATAACACTGTAAAAAAATGTAAACAATATCAATTCATCAACTTCTGTAGAGCTGCCTCAGTGGTCTAGTGGTAGCATTTGCGACTACTGATCCGAATGTCCTGGGTTCAATTCCAGGTCAAGTCAAGCTCTCTGGTAAGATTTTTCTCAGAGTTTTTCTTACTCTGAGAGGAGGCTAATGCTAGATAATTTTAAGGCACTAAGGACTCCAAGCTCATTTGTGTCATCAATTCATTTCATTTCATTCATAATTACAGACTTACACCAACAGAATTCAGTTCACGATCTACAGTCATCGCGAGAAGATCAATGCAGTGAAAGCAACAATAAATAACACATTAAAAAAAAGAAGACCTGTAGAAATACAAAGCATATGGAATCTCAATTCAGTAAGATGAATCTTTATGAAATGTCTTTTGTCCCTTAAAATTTCAGAATTAGGTATAGCTTTGACAAAATGTTGTACTCTTACTACTGAGTAATAAGCTCCAGACACTTCTGGTTTTTTTCAGTTTTTCCTTATCCTGAGAAGGTGAATGACAGATAACTTTAAGGTGCAAAGAACTCCAAACTCATTTTTGCCATCATTATTTCATTTCATTTCATTTCATTCATCCCTACAGACTTAACACCTATAGTATTCATTTCACAATCTATAGATGTCCCAAGAACAATGTAGTAAATAACACATTAAAAAAAATTTCATTATAACAAATGTTGATGGCCATTTTATATTAGAGGGAAAATCTTAACTCTTACTGTTGGTATATTTTAGAATTATTGTTATACTTTAAACAAAAATTTAATGCATTACTGAATGAAAAGATTTTTGTAATTGTGAAATAAGTCAACAAAAAATAATTAATATTCCCAGATTTAGTTTGACAAAGGCTACAAAATTTTTTTAAAATATGGCAATGAAAATATGCAATAATATTTCAAAACACTAATTTAATTTAAGCAAAGGTCAATTTAAAAGATAATCTCCAGTTGACTTGAAAAAAAATCATAATTAATTTAAATTATTTTTAATGCAGACTTTAGTGTTCAAAGGACTGTACCAACAAATGAATAATATATCACCATCCTGTTGGTTCTGGTGGTGTAGTGGTAACCATACTTCCCTTCTAAAACCAAGGTTGCAGGTTCAAACCTGGCCAAGATCGATGGATTTTTTCGGGCATAAAAATCCTAAGTATGGCTTCCTCCGGAAGGGAAATAAAGCTGTGGGTCCCATGGTGTACATTTACGGCACAAAAAAAAACCTCAAGTCTAAAAGAAGAGGCCTCGGAACTAAATTTGTCGGCCCTTTCATGCCCTAAATTGAATGGGATGCTGATGACCTGAGATGTTAAAGAGCATCCGTAAATAACCAAATCAACAAATATATCATCATCCTGATATCCACATATCTAGGGTTATTTTGTCTTTGTTTATTCACTGCTTAACCACTGGCATGCAATTGTAAAATTATTGTGAAATGTAATAGGTTGTTTATATAGTGGTAGCACATTAACATCCATTTAAAACAGAATCAGATGGCACTTTGTACTAACAAAAATCTGCCATGCTTATCTTGCTATACTGTGTAGAAGGTACTCTATTGCAAGTTGCTTGGAGTTTCATGGTGACTAAATGCTGGAATTTTCCAGTATATAATCAGTTAAAAATAATGAGGAAATAGTGGATTTTAAAATGATTACTATAAATATAATCTAGAGAAAAATGGAATCATTGGTAACGTACTAGTTTAAACTGTACAGGCCTGAGTGAAACATTATATTTGAGACAGCTTATATTTTTTTAAAATTCAATTTCCATGTTTAGATTCTGCTTTCAGAATATAAGCTTGTAAAAATATCCTGCAAAGTTTCCGGCCTTGGATTCTTTTGGAATAACATTCAGTTATTTCTTTGAGAGATGATTAATATGGCCTGAAACAATGCAAATTTATAGCTTATAGTTTATAGGTAATATATACCAATATCAGGAAATATTTTCTGTAGTTTAAGCATTTGTTTTATATTGTAATTATTTGTTAGTAAAGTAATTTTATGGTAATAAATATGTAGGCATATCAAAAAGTAATGACAGAATTAATTTAATGACATATTACTTTATTCTACAGCTACTTTATCATAGACTCTTTTAAAGTATTCCTTCAGCATTGCAGCAAATTCACTCCCTCTTACCACATATAAAAATACAATCTCTAATGTGTTAACTGAAATAATGTATTTGCAATTCATACACATGCCTTTAAGAACCTTTTGTTAAATTGAAAATAGAAATATTGTTTCATTTCTCATTGCTTAGAATATTTAAAGATTGAATGGGATAAATTATGGCTATTCTGATGATAAAGAACTAAATGAATATCATTTAAGATGCTGTTCAGTTTGTTCACAGTTCGTTATTTAGCACTAAACTTTTCTTTTCAAAACTCTTTTGAAGTCACATTCTTCCATTTTTTCTTCTTTTCCTTCTTCCTGAGGCACTTCAATATCAGTTGTTAAATGTTTTGTCTCTCTTAACCAATGCTTTCCATTTCATCTGTCCTATATTAAGGCTTACCAATGCTTCACTTCCATATTTTTAACATTTTTTTTTCTACATCATCCTTTTACATTTTGTTTACGTTGAAACTATGATTTGTCACTTGAATATCTTTCCACTTGTTCTATCGTCTCCCATTATCTCAGTTTGATTTTAATTTTTCACTGGTTCTTATATTCTCCTTAGTATTTTCTTTTCAAAAGTCAATAACTTTTGCAATTTTTATGAGGAAATCTCTCAAATTTAATTTATTTTGTTCCATTTACTTGGATATGTATTGTGGACTGTTGCCTGCATCATCAGCAGGTCCAAGTAAGTGGGAGGGAAAAAAAAAAAAAGAGTGAAATTAAAGTGATTTCCTTATAAAAATTGCAATATTGTATTAGATTTTACTGTGAAAATTTCCACTATTTAAAACTACCAATAAATTTTGCTTTTCAGCTTTCTTAAGAATTCAAGTTCCACTGGCATATGTTATGATTTTATTCTTGTACTGTAGAGGTTAGATTTAATTTTTTTTGTATAACATTTGAATTAATTGTTGTTTAACAAAATAGGCTTTATTTGCAAGTACAATTTTGTTTTCAGCATTTAATGTGTTATTTTTATATACATTTGATCTCAAATAATTAAAAGATCTAATTTGCTGAATGTTTGTAGGCATTATTTACTTATCTGTAACTGTCTTATATTCCATTTCCATTTTACAATGTAAATATTTGCTTTTGTTCATTAATAATTACAGTAAAACCTGTCTATGTTGAATACCCTTGGTTCCTTGAAAAGTGGCCAAGTTACAGAATATGAATGGATATGTCAGATATTGCACCACACATGTTTTACATGTAGATTATATGATAAAGCATTATCAGTTTATGTATATATGACATAAGAGAACAAATACTTTATGTATTTATGAACTCATCCCAGGTCACAGCATCAAAGTTGATGAAAAGTGATCACATTTTTATGTGGACATTTTGGAAACAATCCATCCTCTGTTATTAGTATTGTTTGATGAAAGTGTTCATTCATATACTGAAGTTGATGGCTGAACAATAAGATATCAACTGAGAAATGTTTTTCCATAGGTTTTTTGTGAATAAGAAGCATTCTTTTAAAATCTCGGGTAGTTTCTTTTTCCAGTGCTTGACTGATGTATCCACTCTGGCAAATTTTCCTGAAAACAATCTTGTGATCATGTGTAGTGTTTTATAGTAGGCAAGAAATTACCTCATGATTGATGTTTCTGCTGCCATGTGCCCATGCCAACACTCTGTTGCCACATCCTGTCTGTCTCCAGCTGCTGCACTCCAAGATCATGTACATCCCCCTGCTCCTCTTCATTGTCAATTTCCATTTCCATTTCATTATGTTCACTATCACTGTTAATGAAATTACTGGAGCCACACAAGTTTATTATAAAACATTCCACTATTTCTTCAAGAATGCTTTCTTCTCTCCTTTTGAAAATGCATTGCTACTACATAATTTCCATTAACTATTAACTCTTGCAATGCAGATGATGTATTTTTGCCACCTGATGGTCAGTAATAAGACGAACCTCTTACTAGCCATGTTGCTGGAATAAACATGTCCCAAGTGTCAATCACAAAATAATTTCTTGCCTACTGTAAATGTTTCAAACCAACCATTATTTCATATAAATTTTCAATACTCAGAGCCTGTGCAATTTCCTTGGCTTTAGTCTGTAACATACGTCCAGTCACAGAAATGTCCATTGTACAACATTGATAAATCCAAGATGATTTAACCAATGTACAAAAATTTGTTCACACTAACTCCATTCACTTACATAAAAATTGGACATATGTTTTGGAAGTGATCCCTCCCATCTTAAGCCTGTAGACAAACTGCTGTTAGTAAGTGAATGGAGTCAGTGTGAACAAATTTTTGTACATTGGTTATGTATATACCACTCCATTATCAACAGCTTCGTAAGTACATTTAATTGACTATTGTTTGTTTGCCACAATTTTCTTTTTCTGTCTGTACTTCAACTTTGTTCTCAGATATTTATTATCATCCTTGTGTTTTTGAATGCTGCAAAAAATGGATTTGGAAATTCCAAACTGCTTGGCAATTTTATATTGACTAACACCTTCAGAAATTAAGATGATAACTTCTTTTTTTCTATTCATATTTAGTTGCATTTTCATTTTCGTTTAGACTTGCTCTAATAGCTAACTCATACAATGAACAGAATTATGCAGTGATTTCACTCTACCAATATTGTATGTATGTAGTTTGCATAAAGTGTATTTTGAATTTTTTCTACTCTGCCTGCGTAGCACTGTGTTTATTATCTGTTGTCATAATTCATCAGGTACATTTATAACAAGGCTGTGCACAACCCATACTCCTATTTTCTAAATCTGGTTAATTGTAGGCCTTTAAGAGAAGTGGTAAGTATGTCTAACTCTCTCTAAAGAAAGTAAAGCCTATACTGCAGGTAAGAAATATATATCTAATCTTTTGTTCATGTCGGAGACCATCAGTAACTTGGAAAAGCTGATAACGTTATAGTTTCTACAATTTCCCCAAGCAAACAAGTATATAGATTTTTTCAGTATTGACGAGCATCACAGTTAAAATTTTTGGTAGAAAATGTGAAACAATGTCAAAGTACTTGGCAGGTGGCCAAGATATGCGAAGTTGTGTATGTACAAAATATAGGAAATAGTTGGTTCCATAAAAAATGGCTAACATTCTTCCATTTTGTTAGTTGTTTCATTAAGCCATTTTTTCTACTTGTCGCTACAGAATTCTGTTTGGTTCTTTCCCAATTCTTTTGTAGTTGCCTTTATGTTTTATGGTTTTAATTTATATTGATTCGTTTTTATTTTCAATTTTATAGGGTGAACAGTGTGTTTACCCTGCGCGGCGGCTTTGAGTCCCCGTTTTACGGAAATACTTCAATATTACAGGTACTGGCTAACTAAATATATATCACTTAAAATGCATACTCACCCGTGTCAACCAGTAAGATATCGGAATTGCTTGCCTTCATTTTCCGACATTTCTGACATCGATTAATGAAACTATCCATCACTCTTCTCAATTCCCTTGGGAAAATTAGATTAAATATTTCATTAATGCATTTAGGGACACAGTCGCTTATGGCCTGCAGGTGATCTAGAAATAGATACTGTACTATCTGAGTTTAGGTAAACCCTTGTAGTCACATCACAAATAATATCAGAAATTTTGCATTTTCTTGGAAAACCAAATGCAAAATGTGGATGTATAGTTTATTTATATTCCTAATGCAATAATTTGCAAAATTATTGGCATGATAGACTAGATTTAGTCATTTTTGAAGGTCATGGTTTTGCTATATATTATTTTGCTTTTAATTCAAGAACTGTCAGAATTTTACGAGACATGGGCATCCATTTATGCTTATGGGAACGAAATTGTAATATTTTGTACAGTTTTAAATTTGATAATCAGATGTCTAATTTATGGACAACCTGTTTATTTATACTTTGACTAATGACATTTATGTGGTTTATAAAAATAATCACATAATTATCATAGCTCTTCAAGGTTTTAAAAACATATTTTTAGCACATTTATTCCTCTTTTATGCTATCTCAATGCGTAATAGTAATTGAACATAGATTTTAGAGCTAACAGACACACCATACAACTTTTAAGATTTGCTTGTGTTTTTGTACATGAATAATGAGGCGCATTTAAAAAGTCAGGACCGGTATCCATGACGCAATAAAAATAAATTGAAAAACAATTGTTCTTTTAGTATATATTGCACTTGCCATCTTTGCTTTTATATATAATCAACTATTCCTTTCCAAACACTTTGTATACCGATAGACAAGTATTTGGATACCCTGCACATAAAAATCCATCGCCTGAGCATTGAACCGCTTTAACACTGCCGTTTTCAACTGTTCGCTGTAAACAAATTTACAAATGAAGAAATTTCTTCAAGTGAAGGGAAGTGTGAAAATCACCGGGTGCGAGATCTGTTCTATATGATGGATGTTTAAAAATTACCCAGCATAATTCCTGAATTTGGCGAACAGTTCTGACAGCAGTGTGTGGACGTGCGTTGTCATTAAGAAAAGTCATTGCTTACAACAACTTCCCATTCGCCGGTTGGTTATAAATGGCACAACTAAAGCAAGTACTTCATTATTAAGTACCATTAATATATGCTTACTCGGAAAAAGCTGAAAACTCTAGAATATCAGCTGTTAAACAGTAGTAGCTGTTTCAACAGCGTAACCAACATTACATTAACAATCAAGTGAAATGTTTCGGCGTATTAGATGTATACCGGCCACTTCTTCAGAATGAAAAATTATATATTTAGTTCATCATATACTGTTGATGGGTCGCTTGATTTTGGAACGGAATGAACCCATGTAAAAATGTGTGGATTATTTTTGTCACACATGCCGTTAAATAGAGAGAAAACTGCAGAAATACCCTCATTAGAAACTATAAAAACAACAAAAGTATCCCTGTGAATGGAAATGATATAGTGTACGTAAGATATCTAACTGCTGGGATTTTTCTCATTAATTCAATATTTACATTTTCTTGGCGGCCAATGCCTGCCTGTTACTCCCAGCTTTATGAACAACACCAGAGAAATTTGCCTTGGATCATCTGTCCATGAAAAGTTTAAACCTTTCGCGAAATCGCCTCCATAGAGATAATAGTTCTTGTAGTAGGAAAGGGAAGCGTTCTAGAAGAAGATCCTGTATTTGTTTTCTGTTCTTTACAGTTTCCAACTTCGCTAGCGGCATGGAGGGGAAGAGGAAAATAACTCTGCAACTGCAGCTGTATAGTTTGGAAATGTATAAGTGGACTAAAGTACAGGAGAATCACAGCGTTTTATAGTGCACACCTCTTCCTTCATCTTTTGTTTATCCTTTTACCGTGGCGTGCATTAAACTCCATAGCTATAATACTTAATTTATTCTTTATTGTATCGCTATTCCTGGCAATTTAATTTTATTCGAACAAAGAATCATTCAATGATACCGAGCTGTATCTAACCGACGCGGACCCTGTCGTTGCTAGGTAGGCTCTATTTCTAAGAGCTATTCATAATTAAAATTTAAGTTTTCTTAAGAAAGGCCGTCAAGGTTTCCTCCCACCATTGAAACACGAAGTGAAATAAAGGCTTACTTTTTTGGGAATCTGGCCATCCTGGACTGCACAAAGTGAAAAAAGAAAAAATGCGACGAAATCTCATGATTACTTTATCTATAGTACTCATCTTCAGCAAATTCAAAAGGACTTCGGTTAGTTTCGGCTAAACAAGAAAGAAATCAAATATTACATAAAGGAATACAAAGAAAAAAAAAATCAAACACCCATCTAGCTCCCCCATGGTCAAAGAAACAGTAAATATGATTTATGTTCTTTATAAATTCTTCAAACCTTCTTTTATCACCACTCAGTTCATTACTGGACTTGAAAACTTGAAAGTTACTTCATAGGTTCAACGTGGAAATGTTTCACTGGTCCAATCTGAAAATACAGTACCTCATTAACATTTTTAACATTCATCACTTGAAAAATTACAACTTTCTCGAACATCTGCAAACATGTAATATTAATCTACCTAATACTTAGACACTAACAGGCATTTTTAGTAACACTTGCGTTGTCATTTAGCTTTAAGAACTATATAAATCCAATATTTAAATCTCTTTAAATCATTAATGTAAATATTGTAAATAGCTTTATCGGTCGTTGGATGAATATATGGATGGGATGATGGTTGGATGAATGGATGGTTTGTTTCAGAGATGAATACTTTCGAATTTTAGCCTTAACTAATTCCCATAATTTTGATCATATTTCTCAAAGTAGTCCCCATTGAATGCAATGCATATATCCCAGCATTTCTGTTAGTCTTCAAAGACATTTTTGACAGGTCTGTCAGAATCACCTCTGCAGTTTTCACTATGGCTTCTGATTATGGAAAAGCCTCTCATGAAGGTGTTTCTTCAATTTGGGGAAAAGGGAAAAGTCACATGGGACTAAATATGAACGATAGGAAGGGTGAATATCTCACATTGATTTTTGTAAGATGTTCAACAACAGCTTTCGCGATGTGCGGCCGTGCATTTTCGTGTTGCACGGAAATGTGGCCTTTTGCATGTGAGATGAGCTTGCAGAGTATTTAGGATATTTGTATAATATTTCCCTGTTACAATTGTGTGTGCAGATACAACCTGCTGGTAAACCATTTCATGAATATTAAAAAATGAGATAAATGCAACTTTCTTTGTAGAAGCAATCACTTTTGTCTTTTTGGGGTTGGCGATGATGGAGATTCCCACACAGAGCTTTGCTGTTTGCTCTCACGATCGAAATGATGTAGCCAGGGTTCATCAGTAGTGATTACCTGTGAAAGAAACTCCGCAACTTCCGCAACATCATCTTCAACTACATGTAAATCTGCACGCGAACGTTCTTTTGTTCGGGAATTAGCAGTTTTGGAACCCACCATGCACAAATACCTCTCATGTGCAACTTTTCAATTACCTACGTGTTGTTGGCATCCAGTGAAATTCTCAGAATTTACACATTAAATGAACAAAACATTTTAAGGTTAAATTTCATACGAGAAATTATCCTTGTTAAAATGATGACCATTCTTTACTGAACAGCCCTCGTACGTCTAACAAATGCAGCATTTAAATTTTTTAAAATACTTTATGAAGTTATGAGTAATATTCCTTCTTTTTGTTCATTCTGTATATATTGCGGATAATATTTAATTATAAATTAGATATGATTAAGTATTACTTATCTGAGCAATTCGGGACAGCACAGGATTATCATATGCAAGTCACTCAAATCGTGTGCAGCATTTTTCATTATCGAGCTACATTGAAATATCTCTCCTTTGAGCATGCTACATATACTCATTAGCCATGTGCAATTTTGATGCAAAATGTAGGCCTCTGTGGTTTCGTAATTGAACTAATATGTGTACAGGTCACACGATGACCTCTAACAGCAAGATCGCCGAGAGAACATTCAGGTTGGTTAGTAATTACACGTCACCGTCTCTATTGCCGTAGCCGGATTATATTTGCTATGTGTAGCTATTGTTGAAAGAGCAGATTTGTGTGATGTCAGCCATTTGGAAAATGAGCAGCAATACAATTTCCTGAGGACTGCAGCAGTAAACTACGCTTTGACTTTTAGAAAAAGGACATTTAATATTTTATAGTTTAAAAGAATCCTATATATCTTCGGAACTGACCCTACTGACCTACTTAAATGTAACACTTTTGTTAACAGCAAAGAAAAAGTTTCCAAACCTGCGATATTACGTAAAACTTGGTAGCATGTTCATCACTCCTGATCAATTTTTAAAGTATCTAAAAATTCTATTTCTTGTCACAAGAATGTCCAAAATATATAAACAACATGTACACAGTTCCAAATTTACACTTTGTTGCGACACATCCTAAGAGCTGTTGAATGTCGGTCCTGGTGGTCTAGTGGTAACTATACCTGCCTCGTCAACCCAAGATCTCGTCCAGGGTCTATTGATTTTTGCGGGCGTAAAAATCCTAAGTATGACTTCCTTCCGAAGGGAAGTAAAGCCGTGGGTTCCGTATCTTACATTTACGGCACGTAAAAGAATCTCAAGCCTGAAAGAAGAGGCTCCTGAGCAAAACATATCGGCCGTTTTACGTCCAGAATTGAATGGGACGCTGTGAAATATTAAAGATCGTCCGTACACGAACCAAATCAATAACAGCTGTTAAATGATGACTCAATGGAAAACTGCAATAAAATATTTGATATGAATGTTTTGGTATAAAATTAATCAAGATATGTCAATAGCGCGAGTTTAAATGTAAATTTAATATAGCGATGATCTTTGCCATTATAAAGCATAGTCCGAGGTAAATTATCGGAATAAGATGAATCCACAGTGGTATTTGCTAAGACTATTTAATTAACAGTGTTAATATATATTGTCATTTGTCTTCTTGCCATAGAAGGACTCCACGAGTTCGAAATATAGCGATCTCAAGTGTGACTTTTTCTTAGTGCTTTATCCTTTTCTACTATTATAATTACTGTTAATAATGTTGCTTTATTTTTATTTTTCTTGTATATATATATATGGCTTAATTTAGTATAAACTGAGAGCAAGAACTATTATTACTTTTTAATAAATTAAACAGCTATCAGGCTATTGACGTAAACGTTTAAATCACCGACTCGGTGGCGGTTGGCGTTTATGTTGGCACTACCCGCTCTAAAGCTCGCGCAACTTTTTCTGGTTGCACAAGTTACGGCAATAATACAAATTTTGCTGCTGAATCGAATTCCTCTAAATAATTCTGACCAAGTGACCCTGGAAGATTCAAGTTCATGTTTTTTCACTTCTGGAAAATGTTAAAAACACCAAAAATTGTTTTACCAAACTGTAATTAATATTGACACTAAAACATTACCAAATGGGGCGATTCATTCTCGTTATTATTATTATTATTATTATTATTATTATTATTATTATTATTATTATTATTATTATTGTTGTTGTTGTTGTTGTTGTTGTTGTTGTTTCAGATTATATTAGGCAATTTTGTGTGCCAAAATACTGACAAGAAAATGAATATAAATAGAAAAATTAATAGCTTAAGGCAGTAGTTTGCGAAGAAAAAGTTAATAGTTTACTTAATTTAGTTCCAGAATACCCCTCCCATCTCTTTACGGTAATCTTCTCTATTTTCCTCCCTCGATAATCGGGTAATAGATATTATATAGTAAATGGTGTGGTACTACTGGGGAAGTTATGGTTATTTTCCGATATTCAAGGAATGGTTTTCCAGAGGTTTTTGCAAACACAGCTTTAACTGGGTCCTGAAAACTCTGCACGGCCATATCACATGCAAAAGGCCACATTGTCGTGGAACAAGCTGGAAGCTACACCACGATAATGCAAGGGTGCGCATCTCAAATGCTGTTGTTGAGTTGAAGTGTGTACCTCAGTCTCCCTATAGTTCGGATTTAGTCGCGTGTGACTTTTTCCTTTCCACAAAAATTGAGCAAAATGTTCATGGAGGCATTATCCCTAATCAGAAGCAGCAATGAAGGTTGCATTTAACCGGGATTACTTTGACAAAATTATCAAAACTATGAGGACAAGTAAAGGTATGTTCTCAACAAAAATTATGATCGTTCTTTATTGAACAGCCCTCATATATTGAGCACCACTGGTTTAAGCCTCAAAATATATTCTGTATTTACTTTGTTCATGTGCTAGATATGCATAAAAATAGCGTGAAATGACGAAGAGAGCTCTACAAAATGAAAAACTGCTACCAATTCCATGCTTGGACGATAAAAATAGGGTAAAAATACGAACATATGTAGAGAGAGAAAAACTAACAATCATTACTACACAAATAACAAGTGCATCGCGGCCTGCGGGATGATATCGGTTTATTCTGCGATGAAAATAAATAACACAGAGCATTTGTACCTTTCTACGTGAATACTTCAACTCATATATCATGAAACACATTCCTCGTGTATATCTGATGCATTATTAAGCTGCTAATTATACAGGGGTAAACCATACATATGAATTACACATCGACAAAACATTTTACACGGTGCACTGGTGCTCAAAATGCTATTATTTGAGTTTCGGTAGATTGCATGTATGAAAATTACGAAATTAGTTAGTTACGAAGACAACATATTTAACAACCGATTGTTGGGTTAGGATGAGATAGCTCTATTTCGATCAAAATGTAATTAATCCTGTCGTAGTTTACGTTTGTCGGATATGAGTGAAGTTTGGAACATTTTGAATTAAAATCCTCAAATTGTGTTATTACTGTATGTTTTTACGTTAAGATGAAATAGAAGCGGCTGTGATATCAACTGTACCTAAGTGTACATATTTTCATCCTATATTTATTTATTTCTATATGTAATAATAATAATAATCTCATGATTCCTTTTGCACAGAATTCTCACTTCATGGTCTAGAAGGGAAAATCCCTTTTGAGTGGTTATTTGACGGTTAGAATTTGTTTGATTGAAGACGTTGAATTTTAGAGTTTCGAGATGCTAATCAACTTTTAAATGGGATAAAAACATCACTTGTCGTTTTCATAGAATTATTTCCGTTTCATATGATTTTAAAAATTGTTTCACACCGCAATCAGGTAACATAGGACTCAAACATTAGAACTTGAGGGAATATATGGACAGTTGTTCTATATTTAAACGCCCATTATTTTTTATGGGTGATTAATTAAATTCCTTCAGAGTGCTTGAGGGAATTTCAGATTTCTCCAAACTTAATGAAGACAACTTGATATAAACTTTCTTCTCAGACTTGCAGCGAGCATCTGCAAAAGGAGCCATGTACAAGTTGCGCCATGTTATCTGATTGAAAATGTACCCTATGCAAGGGAAACACAAATCCATCACCTAGTTGGATTGCATTGCATTGGTGGGGACGAAGGAAACCGTGCTCAAGGGCTAGCCTTTTGTGTTACATTCCCATAGGGGGCACATCCTGGAGGAAAGGACGAGTGAAGGGAGACGCCGATCGGCCAGGTTTCAAGAGGCTGTGAGGTACGAACATAGAAGGGGTTCCCAAACATTGAGCCAGATAGAGTACTCCGAGAATCGCAGTGCCTCTTTCCGAGGAGTTCGGGCCCCTCAGAAGGACCGCTTCCCCTTTCCAAAGCGCAAGCCACCGTCACACCGCACAGCATATCTCGCCTTGCACTTTCGAACCTGTAATAGAACCAATGAAACGAAATGAAATGAGATCGAGAAATTCGTGGAAAGGAAAGATTCAAGGCAACATTCACCTAAGCAACCACGAAAAACTGTGGCCGGCCTGGAGGAATTTGAACACGGGGCCACCGGAATGCAAGTCCATACGTTACCGCCTGAACCACAGTTACAGAAAAATGCAAATGTAGCCAGCAGTATTGCAGTGGCATTGTTAAACAATAGTATTTTTACTACTGAAGCGTCATAGAGGGTGGATGATACATGAGATGAAATGATAAAGTGAGGAAGGAAGAGATTTAGGCCTAAGTTAAGGGCCTTTCCCGCATTCGCCCGTGATGAAGACGGGGAAAATCTTAAAAAATAAAGAAAAGCACACAGAGTTAAGATGGTCGATCCCGGACCTTAACGACCTCTCATCGGTTCCAATAGCTTTTTATAACATATATGTGAATAAATTAAATAAATGAAAAGCTAGTTTAATCCCATAATAGCAAAGACTTCCTGCATATGGTAGGAATAAAACTAATTTTACTCACTTTGTGAGCCAGTCAGGTGGCAGGCAAGTTGTACACTACCCTAATTTAGAACTACCGGGCGATTTCTGCTTTGCAAGACCGCTCAACTTGGCCGCTCTCTCAAGTTCTCGTCTCGTTGAAAGCCGGCCGCGATCTGGAAGGGCAGTCTGTATGAGTTTAACTCTAGGAACTTAGGTTTTTTTTTTTTCGAATAGTGTTTAACGTTCGTTAAGCAACGATAAAACTTCATTGAAACGTTAGGAATTCATTCCGAGAGTGATTAATATATTTCCACAGAAAAAGAATTGGAGAATTGAGCTTATTACAAACAAAAGTATCAGAACCTTTTTAATATTGTATTAATTTAAAAAAACCCTCACTTAAATTATTATAGTCATGCCATAATTATTAAACGACAACATTTCAGATTCATTTTTCATTAATTATGATTTCCCATGTCTCAGCCTACTTTATGTAAAACACTATGCTTCACCAATAGTCGAGGCATTTTCTAGTCAAAATGTAGAATTTATTGCAAAACTGCGAAGCACGTGAAACATATTTGTACACAAAATATCAAGCATAAATAATGCAATTAAAATATTTAGTTTTTCGAAATAAATTATGACAGTTTAGCCTAGAAACAAAGTATTCCTCTGGGGACTTTAAACTTCAGTTTTTAGAGGCATTTATAATAAAAAGAAAGAGAAAATTTATACAATTTTGACAGCCGAGGTTGCCGTTATAGCAGACGAACTTCTGTACAAGGAAATATGAAACGTTTAAACATACTCCCAGTTAAGGTAAACGCTTGATTCATACACCATTTAAACAAACGAACTCAATTCGGGAACAATGGCTTTCTGATCTGTTGTATACTTAGAGAAGATCTTTTAAGTCAGAACTTGGGTTTTCAGCTACTAATGCTAACGGAATAGCAAGTTTACAGGAAAATGGCTCTTAAATTATTATGTTCTTTTCCGTTTTGTTTGCGTGGGCCAAAAGTAAAGTTGCAGGAAGTGTCCTAAGTTTGCTTCGGGCACATTTCACTCTCAGTTACCAAGTGTGTGTGGAGAGGGCAAGAGTAAAGTTTGCAGACGCCTTAGGGTAGAACACAAAGCTTTCACTATTTCGTGTATCCTCTCAAAACTTTTGCGAAGTTTGGTTAGCCCTCAGATGGACGTTTTACAAAGTATTTATATAATAATTCATCATCTTTACCGCACAGTCGAGTTAGAACCATTATTGCATGCAGAAAATAATATATTTATAAAGTAATGACGTAACATTTTACGTCTTTCAATGTTTCAGATTAGTTTTATGGGGTGAACGATTCTTCACGCAACCGGTTTCGGGGCGTGCGGCGGGCCGGCGAGGCGGCTGCTGTTTCGGCGGTGCGGGGATAGGACGTCCGCAGTAAATATAGTACGGGTTGTCGTGTAAGTTATTTATAACATACATAGCATAAACACTTAAAATAAAGTAAATTACTCACATATATTAAGCAAGGAAATGCTGGAACTGCCTCCCTTCGTTGTTGAAGCATTCCTGACACCTGTTTAAAAAATTGCTCATTACACTCTGCAGTTTCCTCTGAGAAATGGCAGCAATTTCTTGACGAATGTTAGTTTTAAGTTCATCTAAAATATGCGGATTTGTTTTGTGAAACTAATACCATGTGTACATTACTCATTAAGCTAACAAAACATTGTTTAGCGCAGAAAATTATACCTGTAAAAACGCTATGATCATTCTTTATTGAACAAACCTCGAACATGGTGCAGGGTAAGTGTTTAGGTCTTAGGAAGACACAGTATTACAGATGGCCTGCTCATCCCTACCTCTAAATCCGATCAAGTATCTGTGGGAGAGAGTTTTAGAGGAACGTCATGACTGTGGATGAGCTATTTGTACATCTGTCATCTCAATAAGATGAATTTCTTCATCACATTTCTTCAATGCCAAGGATGTGTCGGTCAGTATTTAATGTCATAGGTTGTGAGACAAATTGTTGATGGCACAAGCATCAAGGGAAACTAGAGAAAAGCGGCAATTTTTGTGATTAGGTATTCGTAATTTTAATATTATTATTTTCATCAATAAGATTCATTTTTGCTTATGTGGACAAATGGGTTGTATTACTAATGTTATTATTGTAAATATTTACAGGGCGTATGACAAAATTATATTTATATTAGAAAAGTTAAGGCAAATGCTATGTTTCATAGACAAATTTGCTGTGTGTATTATTTAAAATATTACCCATCACTGGAAGTATTTGAAAATCAGTATCATTCGTTTATTACAGGTTTATTACTCTTATATACGATATCTTGCAAAATAGTTTGAAATTAATGGTTCGAAAGCTACCATTGGTAGCTTATCTTTTAATTAATTGCATATTCTAGCATTAGTAAAATAGCAGGAAATGAGTATAATATTTAATTTGTATCAGTTAAAAAAATATTCCAAACCCATATCATTTTGATATAAGTTTATCTTGCAATTGAAATTTTACAACTTAAAAATGCATGACTGAAGAAACCCATGTTTCATAATTATTGACATTAAATACATTTTTGTAAATAGTTTTCCTTCTGGTTTATTACAAATATAGAGGTAAGCTCTAACATTTTTAGGGCACATTAAAATACGTGTAGACGTTCATTTTTATTTGAAACGTTAAACAACGTTAGTGTAAAATAAACGAATATTTGTGAAAGGGTTACATTACCTCGGTTATTAGAACCTTAAACAACAATGAATGACGAAAGGCCACTGATAATGCCAACAATACTTTCTTTAATATATATAAAGAAAAGTGCTTGAAAGAACAAAGATTCTAATATTGATGTTTTCTTTTAAAAGTATTTAAACTTTTAATTTTTTAAAATATGTTTTTGATAAATCAGCGTACACTTTCAAATATCTACACTTATTTATTTACCCGGTAATCATCAGTTATGCGCTATGTTGTAAAACGGCAATACCTTACCAAAGCGATGAAAAGCTGGCATATATATCTTCTAAATAGATTATAATAAGTATAATGACAGAGATGTGTCAAAGCGTGGACACCACGCATTTACTGTAAATAAAAGATTCAAATCCCTTTATAGTCCAAATCTCACCATTCCGGAACGAAAAGACGCTATGCCGATACTCACTGATTACGTAACGAACAAACAAACAGATAATATAGAACATAGGGAATCTATCTAAATTTATAAGAAAGGAGTAATGAAATTTAAAACCTAATAAGAAGTTTAAAGAAAAACCTTCAACAAAAGAAAAGAGAAAAGAAAATGAGCTATAATCCTATACACAGCACTAAACCTAACCTATAAATTCCTTTCGTAAAATAAAACGGAAGAGTTAATCAAACCTAACCTAATACTCGACTAATATAAAACGGAAGAACTATTCGGTAATTAGGTATTTAAGTTCCTTATGGCAGCAGTTAATTATTATTTTATATATGAGAACTACTGAGCCAAGAAGTACAAATATACATATATACATTATTTGTCATTCGAAACTAATTACATAGCAATTAATACTTAATGTAGCGGCTTTGCATTGACCTGCACCATGTTGCTTCATTACTGTCGTTTACTCATTAGGTTAAACATTCTGGCCTCCGGAATAATTACATTTATATTTTGGTGCAAGGGCAATTCATGCCTATAATGATAACTAGGAACATATAATATTAATGGAATATGACCATTAATAATTATTAATATTATATTATATCCCTACTTCATTTATACTATACTTCATTTTTTCATGTTGGGCACACTGATGAATTCATTTGTATAGTTAATGCGTTAATCATGGAGGGTGGAAGGAGCTGGTAGGTGGTCGTAGCATATCAGACAAGCAAGATCTCCACGATTCTTTATAAAACCTGCTTTTTCTACTTATTTTTTTCTAAAACCAGCCTTGACCGATATAAAGAAAACCTATATTTCCTTGTTACTTGTTTTCTTTCTTTATCTTTCACTAACGTAAATATAATTTACTTGGGTCACAATGAATTCAAATACATATTTACCAATTAACATAATCCTGGCGTAATCTAATAATCGACTAAAATATTTTCTTATATAAAACGGGAGAACTAACCTGAACTTACTGTAATATTCATTTAAATATAATTAATCAGTTTTGAATAAATGCTCGACGAAAATAAATAAAATAATTGGTATCGATAAACACATTAGTGTTTACACATTAGTAAAAGAATAAAAAGCAAAACAAAACAAAACAAAAAAATTTTGTTAGAGAGGGTACTCGAACCCACAAGCTTATATGCCTGAAATCTTATGCTTTAGTAAGTGTGAATGTTTAACTCCCGTTTTTGCTACAGAGGCACCACAGGCGACGGGCACAGGTGATACATGAAATGAAATGATATATGGGGAAAGGAATTATTTTCAAGGAAGGAAACGTTCCAGGCCTAAGTTTAGGGTACTTCCCCGGCATTTGCCATTTATGAGGACTGAGGAAAACCTGGAAAAAACATCCCAGTCAGGGAGGACGGTCCTGGCGGGATTCACGAGTCCGCGATTTAACGACCTCGGCCACTCGTGGCGGTCGCTTTAGTAACGACAAAAGAAATGGGAGGAGGGGGAAATGTCGCCTAGGAGACAAAAATGCAACAAAAGAAAGAGAGAAAAAATGTTTTTTGAACTTGTGTTTCACCATTCAAAAAAAAAAAAAAAAAGCCATCACAGTTGAAAACAGATTTAATATACTGCAATTTTATAAAATGCTAAAATGTTTCTATAATATTAAATACGCCTTGTGGACACTATGGTTTGTCATTTGTTAAATCCAAAGATTATAGGTCAAAGTAGTAGTAGTAATTTAAAACTTTTGCTGACCTACTGTGTGGTTTAAATAAGAACATCTGCTTTAGAAATGGGGGTGGGGGAATTGAAAACGATGTGTTACTCTGTTACCTCTGCATATTCAGTTCCCGCTTTCCCTAAAGAACGGGGATACATTTACGTTAATGACCCAACCTTCATTAACAGCAAAAACGTCAATTAAAACCATTCCTGACCTAATTCCAAGACATGCTCACCATGCTGTTTTGCCCCCTTCGTTTAACCAACCAAATCCCTTGACGCCATAACGAGTTTTCCTGGAGTTTCAGCCAAACGCATCAATTTCAAGAGAGGAAGAAAAACCTTGACTTGAAATGGCGTACTTGGTATGGACACGCCACTAACAATAATTGCTGTTTTTGTTTTTATTTTTATTGTGCATCCAGAATATTTTTTTGTTTACTATCTCAAGTGGTTTTAGTACATACCATTACACATTGTATAATACATATTTTGCTTTGGTAATAAATTTAAACCTTTTTTTTTTGTATATTTAATATCGTAATTGATGCTGCGATTTGATATTTATCGATTATTTGAATTCCTCTCATAGTTGTTTACATCATACATTCTCAGCAAGCAGTACGCTATTGCATTTCGTTTGTAAAATCTCTAATTGTATACAACATTGAATTCAAATAAATTCCTTTCCCCGGATTGCATGTTCGCTTTTCAGGTAACACCACTATATTTCGCACAACTGGGACGGTAGACCAGTGACGTCATAGTTGCCCGTCTCTCTCTCTTTCTCTTTTCCTCCCTAGATCCTCACGCCATTAATTCTCATTGGGCGGGGCAGGAGCAGAATGGTATGGCTATGACGTCATCGCATCCCTTGCAAGAACTCGGCAACTGTGCGCCGCTTGTGGTTTTCCTGTTAGGTCGGTGTACTCCCATGTCTTATTTAATTCTGTAATTATCACAATCTACTTACGAACTCGCGTCTGTAAGTACATCTGGAACAGCAAATGCACTTTTCCTTGTTGCCAGTGTTTACGCTGGCAGCACTTAGCTAACTTTCAGAGGCGGCTGGTTTCCGTGGGAATGAAACACCTGCGTTTAGCGGATTTCTGTCATAGCTTGCCCCATTGCACTTGAAGTGTTACATATTTATCACATGAATACAAATTACAATCTAATTACAGATTACTGCAGAGGGTTAGATTATTTTACGGGTTAAGTCATTAAGTTACAAATGGATATAGAACTTAAACACACAAGACTATTGCATTGAAAAATATTTTATATTTGACTGAAATCCAACAGCATAAAAATCTTTGGGCTGCAGTCGGAGCCAGGTGGTGACTTCCTTTTCTACAGCTTCAACGCCGGGAAAGTGTTCACCAGAAAGATGATATTTAAAGGGGCCGAACAAACCAAAATAGTTTGGAGCAAGGTTTGGATTATACGAAGGATACTCAAGGACTTCCCACTTGAAATTTGACGGCGTCTCACTTTTCTTGTTGGCAGTATGAGGACGCGCGTTGTCATGCAAGAGCAACAGTCTTTGGTGAATAATATTAATGAATAGTGTTTAACGCCCGTCTTTGCTACAGAGGCACCATAGGCGATGGACACCGATGATACATGAGATGAAATGATATGTTTTTGGAAAGGATTTATTTTTAAAGAAGGAATTCTTCCAGGCCTAAGTTTTAGGGTACCTCCTCGGCATTTAAGGAATGCCAGGAAAAAACCTCAGTCAGGGAGGACGGTCCTGGTGGGATTCGAACCCAGACCTCCCGCTCACGAGTCCGCGCCTTAACGACCTCGGCCACCCGCGGCGGTGGCCTTTGGTGAGGAATCCTAGTCGCTTCCGTTGAACGGTCTTATGAAGTGCCCTAAAGATATTATAACAGGTGTCGGCATTTACTGATTGTCCTTGAGGTTGGAACGCGGTGAGCCTTCTTGATCCCAAAAGACTGTCAGCATCACTTTCCCGGCCTATGGTGTTCCTTTAAACTTTTTTTCCCCCCGTAGACGACGCAGAATGTTTTCACTGCTTTGTCTCGGGCTGGTGATGGTAAACTGAAGATAATTCGGGTTAGCATTCGTGGTAGCGACTAAAGTGCTGAAATGCCAGAGCCATTCTTTGCAGTATGCGCGGTACTCCTCATGCACAGATTTGTGAAAACGTAACCTGTCATACATTAAGAGAAGGCCATTTCAATGTGAACAACCAATAGCAGCGGCTATAGTGGCTATAGTTATCCTTCTGTCTGCTTGGATTAAGTCTTCAACTCGTCTTTGTGGCAATATTGGCCGCGGTGTTCGTCTTCGAAACATGTCCGTCCTTCAAAGAACTTCTGCACATAATTATAAACAGAATGGCATGACAGACATGTTGTGGTAACCATACTTGCCTCATAGACCCAAACAGGTTGATATATTTTTTCAAGAGTAAAAATCCAATGTATGACTTCCTTCGGGAGGGAAGTAAAGCCATGGGTTCGTAGATTTACGACACTTAAAAGAACCTTAAACCTGAAAGAAGAGGCCTGTGAGTAAAATTTATCGGCCATATCAAGCCCTGAATTGAATGGGACACTGATGACTTGAGATGTTAAAGAGCGTCCGAAAACAAAACAAACAAATAAAATAAACTGTAGATAGGAAGCATTTCTTTATGAATATTCTTTGATTCTATACCTTTTGCTCACAAAAATCGCACAACGAACTGCTGCTCTATGGAAGCCACCATCTTGCAATGCTGTTTCACTATTGTAAACATCGATTATCTCGTGTTCTAATGTCAAAAATACCACCGGACTAATGCTGCCCTCTAGTGGCAATGTCCTCAGGTATCTCATTCAAATATGTAGTACCCACCATCAGTTTGTAGCTTATTAAATGCCTTACCATCATTTACAAATCAACCAAGTTTTTAATACATGCTTTTTATTTTTAGGCAATGTTCACCTTTCCTTTTATGCTCTTACTCTGATGTTCTTCCTTAAATGACCCTTTGACGATGATAGCAAATTCTGGTTTTATTACAGATGTGAAGTTTGGAATCATTTGAATATTGGTAATTAATATTTATTTAATACTAAATTTGAAGTGTTTTGTTCTCTGTTTGTTATATCTTTACATATTCTTAGTCACATTATGTTTGGTTTTCGTATACGTCATTTAAATACTGTTTAATTAATTTTATCAATTCCCGGAACTTCTTCCATTATTTAAACATTTCCACAAAACTCTGATGTAGATACCAACTAAATCTGTATTTACGATTTTTCGTTGTAATTCTTCTAGCCGTTATCTAATAATTTTCTATTAAGTAACTATACTTTTAGGTATTCTTTGTAAATATTTTTCTGTATATATTACTTCTATTTGAAATCATGAATTAATTTTATCAAAATTTCGAGCAGTCGATTAAATCTAAAACTGTTCGGGAAATTTCTCGAGTTTTAAATTTATGAGGTGTGAATTAACAACTTCCCATTTGCATTCATTTTCCCCAGTGTAAAATGAATAGATAAAAACAAGATACATAAAATGATTACTTGAATATCCCCTAAACGAACTTTGTCGTGTATCTACTGTTTACCTAAGATGGTAGGGTAGAGGGAAGTTTCTCTAAATTTATAAAAGTCATGGGAAATTTTATTTTCAACTCTACAGTATACAGTGCTATGCTCTGGATTTTGTATATTCAAGTGGATCTTCAGAATACACGATTCTCGGAAACACTGGAGTTAAAGTTTAGCTGACATAAGCAATTGAGATTGTTCTGTCGTGTTTATCACGCAGATTATTTCAGTGACATTTTTGAAAGAAGTGCTGTTAGACTTTCTTCTGTGTATTTGTGTATTGTGAGTATGCCAAGAGTGAGATATATACTAGAACAAAGAATATTTATTAATGATTGTTATGTGCAAAAGAAATCATAGGAATAAAACAGAATTTCTTGCTAAATTTCTAAGAGTAGCATTTCAATAGGTAAGTGTAATTTTCAGATTGGTGAACAAAGTTCGAACTCATTCTCAGGTATCTGAGATCAAAAAGTCGGATTTTAACGGAGAAGAATCTTGATCAAACAGTCCTAAGAAAATTCTTCTCAAAAACGTTTACACGCTTTACCTAGCAAGTTGGTATATCTGTCGGCAGTGCATATAAAGTCACTGGTTTGCTGTTGTACCTGAAATAAAATCTATGAAGGCGCTGGAATTAAATATACGGCAGGCATTTTACAATATTCGGGAGTATAAACTGCGGAGAATGTCTCAAAAGCTTTTCAAAAGAATTAAGATATGTCTCACAGCATTCTGAGCATCTATATGATGGTGTGTACAATATAATTATTACTAACTCCTAATAAATAACGAAAAAAAAATGGTACTATATGCTTTGACTGGCGAAATGATTTCCTTCGACAGGTGGCGAGGTCGTTATGCAGTAACTATTCGTCAGCAAAAGAAATTTACGATTGCGTAGCGAAATGAGAACCCTGAATAGCCGAGATAATAGGAGAAAGAAATAGATAAATGTAAACTGGAGAGGTTAATATAGGAAACTATTAAACAAACAAATGGAGGATGATGAGAATTCAAGAACAGGCAGTTGAATTTTCAATATACCTAAGTTAGCAATAATAAGGACAAATAAAAAAAGAAAACAGCAAGAGATGCCATGAGTAGAGGGTGTAAACTGAATATGATAAAATAAAAGGAAAACGTGCAAAAATATACAGAATGAAAGTGAAATGATCAGGTGCAAATAGCTCAAGTTATATGTATGCATGTATGTTTTATTCATCCTGTTATATCGTATACATGTACAAAGTACAATGATACAGGAATTTGTCAGTTTGAGGGAAAGCCAAAGTAAAAGGAAAAAATTCCCATGTAAATATGCTTTTACTCACTTGAGAGCACGTCCCCTTATGCCAATGTTCACCAGTTTAGCATAAACTTTTTCATGGTTTAAAATGTCGAGAGGTCAAAAAATATCCCTGTGATGTTATGTAAAATTTCTATTGCCATTTTGGTGGAAAATGTTTACTTTTCTTAGAAAAATGTCGGAATACTTATTGGATAATTATTATACGTAGGATGTTGATTTTAAAATGAACTGTTTTCGTGTAATTGAATAAACAACCATTAATTAGAAGTCACAGTACGGATATAATGTCAAAGTACAAGGATGCTGGGCACCAACTTCATGTCCTGGTATAATTATTACGAGGGAAGCCAGTGAGACTGTGTCAGTGTTTTGTTTTCCGTTTGTTGATATTCAGCACGAGTATGTATCAGATATCACTCGCAAGGACGACGTTGCCAGATTGATGAAACTGTTAACTGTATTTTCTAATTAGCCGTGGCTTTTTAATCAACACCAGCTAGATATAAGGCCGCAAAAATGTGACGTCACGTTTATAGGGCGATGGTGCACGGCAAGTAGATTAATTTTGTCCGGTTCGGATGGATTGCTTGGCTTTTGTTTGTCTATTACCGAGTATATTCGTATTATGTTGGAGCAGGATTTTGTTTTACATACCATTAAATTACGCATTCTTTCGTCTATACTTACAGTGACACAAATTCACTGTTTCTACATGGTGGTCTATATAGGCACCTTGTCTGCTCCGTACCTGACGTTTAAATTAGTATAGAAATTCAATATATTGCAGAAGAGAAACATTTTATGAGAAGCCATGTTTATCTTAGCAGATTCTGTCACTTCCATGATTGCGGAATAGCATCGTCAATCACGGAAAATGTTCGATATTTTATTTGATTCTGGCTTAGAATAAGAACAGAATGAAAGTTTTTATATCTATCATCGCCGTGGTTTAGTGCTAGCACCGGGTCAACTCACGCTTGGGCCAATTCCCTAGTTGATGTTTTTCAGACCTTACGGTAACCGAGAAATATAAGTCTAGCAAATAATGCAACAGTATACATTTCCCAATTTTAAAGCTATTAATATGAAACTTTTGAGAGATATTAAGATAACTGAATAAGATGTTCTGTAAAATTTAATATTCCAATAGTTTTTAAACACTTTTAAACCAAAATAACATCTTTTGAAAAAACTGAAAAGACCGTGACATAATAAAGCATGTTTCTTATTTTTTTCACTTAAATTGCAGACAACATGCTTTTCTGGGAACTAAATAATATATCTATGCTAGTTGCTCGTAAAGAAATTCATTTTCAAAATTTGAAAAAAAAATTTGTATTGATTTTTATCTACTATTACAGATATTTAAATACTTCTAGTTACCACACTACACATTTGCATGCATTATGTGTGTCCAGCCAATTCTGAGAAAAATACACATTTATGTCAAAAGTTATTATTTACTAGATTTACACTTCTTGGTTACTTTAAAGTGAATGCCTGGGAAACTTAGGGCACAAAATCCCCTTAGTTCATTCAGAGAAATTTCATCTATCATCCCTCTGGCAGCTATCAGATGTCCCAGCTTTCGAAGTCGCCAGGCTGGGTGAGTATCTCACAAGTCCGTATGGTTATGGAATGTGGGCAATACAAATGATTTTTTGTAATTATTTATTTAAGGACGTTCTTTAACATCTCAGGTCATCAGCGTCCCATTCTATTCAGGGCGTGAAACGGCCGACAAATTTTGCTCAGAGGCCTCTCTTTCAGGTTTGAGGTTGTTTTTCGTGCCGTAAATGTACGACACGGGACCCACGGGTTTACTTCCCTTCCGAAGGAAGCCATACTTAGGATTTTTACGCCCCGAAAAAAATCCATCGGTCCTGGCCGGGTTCGAAGAAGGCAAGTATGGTTACCACTACACCACCAGGACCGACTCAATACAAACGGAAATAATGTTGACAATGACACTATTTAGGAGTGAATATACATACATCCCCATTTTGTACTCAACCTGGTGTTAATTGTAATATGGTACTGAAGAAACGCAATTCCATAAATTGAGGGTTATAAAGTGGAAAATTTAAATGTTATTAATAATAAGTTCACATACATTTTTAATCCAAACTAAGTGTAAAAATACGTGTAAATATTATACCGAGATAATATTTATATTGATCAATATAAACTGTGCAAAAACTATATTTCTTTCTTTGTAATATGTTCAACCTATAGACACAGGACTCACCTTACTATATATGGAGACTCCCCACCAAGCCACCGAACGGGTGATTCAGGGGGTAGGTTGGGACTTGCATTCAGGAGATCGCTGGTTCACATTCCTTGGTGTCGGCCGTTCTGACCTTGGTATGGAAGCGGCTCAAACCCTTTGGAAGGGAAACTCCGATGGCGTCGGGATATTCTATCTGGAAACATGTTAGGGATCTCGTCTACGTCTATATTTCACCGCCCAGTGCCTCCCTCTGGAGGCATAGGCACAAACGACCAGCCGTGAGCCAGGCTGAAGTATCGAAACGCTCTCCTCCGACCCTATAAAATCCAACCCAACTCTAAATATACTAAATTTGTGAATCTAGCTTTACCATTTACTCTCATATCAGCACTAGAAATGTCTTACCCAAGTTTTGTGATATTTAATGACAACGACGTTTATAGCAAGTTTTTTTTTAAATCTACTGAATTATAAAAAGTTTAAGAAGCGAACTATGATGCCATTAAATTATAAAACTAAGTATTCATTAAAAACAAGAAGATAAAATACAAAGGATTTTCCCCTATAAGCCCTATTTCATTTTTCACTGAGCTGTTTACAAACCCGCCAGCCGCCGCTGACTTCCCTTCTCTTAATAGCGTGTCAGGCGATAATATGTTCTTTAATGTCCTCGTATCTTCTTACGTTTGGGTCTTTCTTACTCAGATAGGGATTTCGATGGCGTATTAAATCTATTATGCTTATGGAAACGAGATTTTACGAAAGCATATTATGTTTAGTAGAAATTTTGGTTTTCAAAGAAAACACCCATGTGCATTACACCAAAAGAATTAGCTTAGGAAGAAGAGCTTATGTGTAATAGTAGAGCAACTACACCTGAATCTACTGCATCTGTTCTATCTCTGTTACAGTAGGTATGTCTACTTTAACACCTTTTGGGAGATATTTCATTTGCGTATACTTTGTAACTTTATATTTTGAGTAGGAAAACATCGTTCCATCGGAGGAAAAATCTATAGGCGAATTATTTTAAAGTGAGTTCCCAGTTTTAAATAGTCATAACTTTTATTTTTAGATTCAGTAAAAATGGAAACACGAATTTATTTGTAAAGAAAGGTGACTTTATTGTAACAAGAATAAGCAAGAACATTATTAAAGAATAAACCACAAATACCACATTGTTGTTCAATAAGTAATATTTGCTCTTCCGTGCTATGAATGGCATTAGTAAGTTCATTTCTAGGTTTGTTTTCAATGTCATTGGATATCGATTGTTTCAGTCACACACGTGTAGGTCTATCCGACTACATTTACATACTACAATGTAGGTATCGATCGTAGACAAAATGTTGGAAATTGTGGTCCATGCTGTTAATTACATGGATTTGTTAATTTGGTTTTTTACAGTTCTGTGGTTTATAGTTAGAAGTAAATCAACAATAATGAGTTACTTCTTTTGTTCTTTATTAATATTGATTTAGTAAAATCACATGAGAAAATATTGGTACTACGTGGGTTGCTCTTGTATATCTTAATTATGACTGTGCACCGCATAAAACCATATTTACTTTTCCTAAATAGCAGTAATTAAAGGAGGAGTGTATAAAAAGTATACACCTTGCAAACTTTGAAGTTAATGATGAAACTGTAGTGTATATTAAAAGTTTCGTAACAACATTTGTGGTTACGGAGAACATTTTCCTTGTGTAACTTTTCCTAATCTGCGGTGGTGCAATGTAAGAAAAGATCCGAAAGAGCGTATGAAGTGGGGATAGGATTGAGCTGATGAGAGTTTTAAAGAATGGCATGAACCTGGTGCTATACCATATTTCGACTGGTTTTGAAGCAAGGTTATACAAGAACAGGTATACCTGTAGTGGAGGCGGTCATGTTGCTATTAAGACACGAGTTTGTTTATTTGGTTCTTTACAGTTACTTTATTTATTACATTGGTTTATAGTTGGATATAAACCATCAGTAGCGTGATATTTTTTACTCTTTTACTAAATTGATATTGATTTAGTGAACTTCTATTACACAGGAACTTGTGTAATAGAAAATTTTTAGTACAACATGGGTTGCTCTTGTACGTCTTAATTATGGCAGTGCACCGCATAATACCACATTTACATTTTCTAAATAATAGTAATTAAAGGAGGAGTGGATAATGAGTACATACCTTGCAATTTTCAAGTTAATAATGAAACTGTAGTGTGTATGAAACATTTCGTACCAACATTTGTGGTTAGGAAGAACATCTTCCCTGTGCAATTTTTCATAATCTACCATCATATGTGAAGCAGGGTTAGAATCGAAAGAAAAGTTCCGGAAGAACGTATGAAGCGTGTTTTGGAGCGAGATGAAGAGAGTTTTAATGGATGGTGTGAGTAGGGTGTTATGTTTTGACTCTGTTTAAGTGGGGTTAAGACAAAACAGGTACATCCGTTTATATTTATTGCCAAGGAAGACTGTGTCCTCTTCATTAAAATATACGATATTAAATATGATATTGTCCCTTTTATGTATATTAATTATAAAATGTTTGGAAGTTAGTGTGTTTTATAAAGATTTGTGCTTGCTTGTGGAGAAGTTTATAATTCATATTATTTTATATATCGTTTACACCATCGAAATATTTTCTAATGATAAATAATATAATCTTGTAAACGTAATATTGCGTACAATTTTTGTATTTTCAATTAGCAGTTGTAGGCCGCCCCATTTTTTTTTTCTGCGTTGGAGTCTGGTAAAAGTAGCCGGTCTTGGGTCTACTAAGCAATTCCCTTTCTTTGAGGTAACCCAAAATCCAGTAGTCAGTTGCATTTAATCAGGTGAACTAGGAGGCTAACTGTTTGGAGAATGACTACTCAATACACGATCACCAAACATATTTCTTAATAGTGCTTTAATAATATTATGTGAGGTGGAGAACCATCTTGCATAAAAACAACGTTTTGGCATCATGATTCTGTATTGCTGTTATTACAAAGTCTTGTAATATTCGAAAATAGAACTTAGGATTTTACTGTTATTGTTTTTGTTTGTTCATTTTCCATTTCTTCATAGAACTAAGGCCCTGTTGTAAATTGTGACGTAAAATCATACCAGATAGTAACCTTGGCGTCAAGTAGTCCTTGCTGAACAATTGTATTCCGATTATTTTCCGCCCATTCCTGCAATTGTATTAAAATTCCATTTAATTCGAAATGTAGTATTGCTTTTCTTTTTAAACAATTGTGTGCTTCTAGAACTTGAATGTAAACTACTAGTTACTAGTCTAGTACATTGCTATTATCAGAGTGCGATTTTATTTTAACAGTGTTCTGTTTCGCGAAACATTTGGTCATGTAATATTGCATTTTATTAACTAGTGAAATTCTTGCCGTGAATCTCGAATGGTGAATTTACATACTAATGTACATATTTTAGGTTAGGTATTGGTTCTATCAATTAAATGCATTTTAATTATAAAGCTCATTAACGGTTATTTATGCAATATGTGGTAACCATTCCCGTACTACTTGAAATATCTATTTTCACATGAAAATACCATAGAAACTAAGCTCTTGCACCATAATTTGTAGATAATAATATGAATGTTAAATAAAAGTACTTACTATTGTAACTTTCGTGCTGTTTGGCCAAAGTGTGTCCTACACATATGCGTAAACTTTCTCCAACGTAATTAACCTCAACGCTTTCACAGTTTGCGTTATTATTTTCGACATTTCGGCTTTGTCTTTTTCGCGATTTTGTCGGAGAATTACCCAAATAAACCTCTTTATGCTCATCAATTAAATGCAGCACAATTACTTTGTTTTGAATAATAGAAATTTTTTTCGATGTCACTGACATAATGTTATTTCTTGGCTTGAATATAGGATTTAAAATACATGCCGCGTAAACAAAATCGCATCAACAAACAGATCACGGAGTAATAAACAGCCTTCTCGACGCTTGGATACAGTCGTTACACTAGTCATTTTGACAAGTGACTAACGACAAAACTTTACGATCCTACCATTGTAGAATAAACGTTTGTGAAGCAGGTTTTATTAGAATTACGGCTAGTAGCTAGAAACTATTAAACTTGTAGACTAATTGTTTCGTGAAACAGGGCTCAGGTGTTTGGTGTTTGCTTTTCTAAGAGTGGAGAAGATAAGTTTGTACGAGATATAGCTTGATTACTTAGTTTTATTTCAGTTTAATGATAATTTATTGATCATGAACCATTTGCATGCTTTGAAAATTGTTTCTCTCTTCTTTAGGTTGTTCATGAGACGATCTTAATCGAAAAATAGTTAAAGTCCTTGGCTAGTGATGCTTATATAAGCAATAAGTGTTGGCACTTCATGATATTGTGGTTAGAGGTTCTCAGGTTGAATAAAGCGCATTAAAATTCCCAGTTTCGCGATGGTCTCGGAAATTCACCCACTCCTTTACCTGGGTGTGTTGAAAGTACGTGAGTTACTCTCGCAGAATTAATGTCCAGACATTTCAGCAAGCAAACTCTAAGTCCACTTTAAAATGTAAATGTACTACAGTGTTGCCTCTACCTTGCTTTGGATTTTCATGAGTCCCATTTCAGTGTGCTTTTAGCAATGTTGTAGATGGAACAGTTAGTTGCATAAGCGAAGGTAATTGTGCGCTTAGTCAAATTGGGAACTACCAGCTTTCTCATTTGTATTGTTCTTTAGCTTGACCATTACGTGGTGTTCAATTGCTTTCAACACGTGCCCTTTTGTATGGCAGATTTCCGATATTGAAACAGAGTTCTACAAAATTATCTGGTAGTGGCTTGTGGTCCATATGGATGTGAAACGACGGGAGAACAAAAGAGAACGGCGCTTAGTCAAGAGAAATCAACTTTCTATGTTAAGGTCAGGATATAGGTCCAGAGATCAAAAATATCTCGAGATAGGTAATACTGAAGGGGCAATGTCCCTGAATATCAAAATAAATGGACATATCATGGATAAGACAGGTTAACAAATGGTCTACAGCTATGTTAGTAAAAAAGTCACAATTTCAATATCAGAGGTTACAAGCAGAGAGATTAATATTGACAATAACAAATGCACGAAACAGAGAAACTGCAAAAGATATCTTCCCACGCAGGTTCAGGCAATAACGCTTGAGATTTGTGTCCAGGAGGTCCTGGGTTCAAGTCCCTTATCCTGACCGTGTTTTTTTTTTTTCGTGGTTTTCCCCGGTCGCTAAGGAGAATGCTGGGAGAAACCTTTCTCTATGAATTTTCCGTCTTCCATTTCATCTCATTTCATTCTTATTCGGAAACGAAAGTATGAGGGCGAGATGGGCCAGTGCGGTGTGATAGTTTTCTGAGGGTCTAGAACCCCTTGGTCTGCGGTGTTGTATTTGCAAACATTGTTAGGCTTATGTCCGTGTATCCTATACACCTGGCGTTTTTCTAACGTCTGGAGGTACCCCTAAACGGCCAGAAATTGAGCAAAGCTAAAGTACCGAAATATTTAAAATCCAATCCACTCCTAACGAAAGTTTTCATACTAAATTGTAAGCACTAGTGAGAAATATATATCGCAATAAAACTTAATAATTACACATTGATTACATTTCTTCTTTTTTTTTCTCTTGTTTAATAATTCAGTTAGACAATGGCTGGAAAGGGACGAGCTTGTATCTGCTTATATCTCTACTTAATCAGAAACACAGGGGAAATCATGTAAAGTAACCACAAATAATTCCCATTAGATAATTACGTTTATTACTTTATAAATCAATCAATGTTGCATTACATTACCAACCTCGCTAGGGCTCTTTGGAGTGTGTAGCGTATGTCCTTCACCTTCAAAGATCATACTTGACACCCTGAGAAACTGTGAAACTCAATTCACTTTTAAAGCGTGCAAATTTCTGGAGGTCCAGTCCCCAGCGACAGCGGAGAGAGCCGAACGGCATTGGAAGGAGCGGGACCAGAGCCGCAACCAAAATGAAAAGGGCATCCTCTTGTAACAGTGTAAATGTTGCATGTATTATTTGTTTGTTCAACGTAACGTGCCTATGCGTTGTCCTTCTTAACTTTCTGACCGCAATGTGTTGTTCCTATTAAAAACTGAGTTTTTCACTTTTTACCACGCGTTGTCTTATTGGAATTCACAATTAATTCTGATATATACACACAATATCCTTAACGCTAACCTTGGGTAAATCCTAGAAACCGGTGGACCCAGTAGTTTGCTGTGGCGAGCTACGGTCTGACGGCCCGGCCTACCCTCGCCTCCTTTTCGCAAATATAAATTGATAGGAGATTGTGTGCTACTAAATAGGCGGGTATATTACTGTAATGGTGACAAATCTCCTTTCACTGCAGAAGAAAAAAATCGTAAGTATAAATTTATAGCAGATTGACTTTAACTCCAGCAGGGGAAAAAATTCATTATATTAAGATTCGAATTTCACATAAATTGTTAAACGCTCTAACCATCTGAGCTAACAGGATGTTGGTTTGAATGCGTAATTATCTAGCTATATCTATGGAAATAATACTACATTCGACTTTCGCCGCTGCCGCTCGAGACTGGCTCGGAACTGGAGCTCCAGATATCTGCACGCGTTAAGGATAAATAAAACTCAACGCATTCACATTCTGCGCATGCTTTCCCCACGTTGAAACATGCACTGTCAAATGAAACAACGAACCTATCGCCCAGTCTATATGCCCGAGAATATATACACTGACACTACATTGTCTACTCCTATCCCCCGTGTTATCAATAATAGTAATAATTAATACCTCTATATGCCGCAATATCATTTCATTCCGTTGGTTCTGTTACAGGGTCAAAAATGGTAGAACGAGGGGATTGGCGCGGCGTGATGGTGGCTTGCGCTTTGAAAAGGCATAACTAGGGGCACCAGTGTCGGGATGTTCCATCTCGAAACAGTTAGGAAGTATTTAGATGAATTCAGAGCCAGTCTAGAGAGTTAAAACAAAGATAAAAAGATAAAGATAGCCTATTGTGTCCCTTAAAGGGCAAAAACCTCCTAACAAGTAGGGAGAGCTCGTTTTTCCTAACGTGGTGAGCATTTCCAGGCTATTTGTTTATATGTTTAAGACACTCTTCTAGAGAAATGGAATTGTATAATTTGAAAATACTCTTTCTAACGTGTTTCCTCCTTGCCGTATATATAAAATATCGTAGAAGGTGCGAAGTATCTATAGTGACATAGGTTAAAGTATGGGACAAAGCTTAGAAGGAATATCTGCAGTTCCATTCCAAATACATAGCTCTAAAAGTATTACGTCACGTTGTGTGGGAGTGATAATTAGTGATCGAAATTCTAAAGTTGTGTGTTAATATGTATGCATTTAATAAACATTATTTATCGTGGGGAAATGTATCCTGAAATTTTGCACGCGAGCAAAAATTTGGGAAATGCAAAACAATGAAATGAACACCTTCTTGGTCTAATGGTTAACGTGTTTGATACCCGGTACCTACTTAGGAATTGTTATAAGTTAGGAAGGTATGCAACGGGGTACATCCAGCTTCATGAGGAAAGTTGGGGAGCTACTTGATCAGAGAGGCAGCGTTCTTCGATCTAGAAAGTCGCGTTATAGACGACCGGGTGATCACATCACCCCCTCCCCGTGCAATAGTGTACTCTATCAATTAAGTAAGATCTCCATCTTATAAGAAAAATGAAACCTGGAGACCGAAACAGTGCCGATAAGCAGCTCACAAACGAAACTAAAGCTTTTAATTTATGTAAATTACTTACAAGTGTATGTTGTGAAAATCAGACAATTTTCTTATTTGAGCTGAAATATGCAAAGTGTAAATACGCAAGGGATGTGTTTCGGTTGGATCAGACCGACATCGTTAAACTTTTACATTATCGTAAAATCAATGGTAACTTTGCAAATAATTATTAAATACCAGGTAGATTGTTCAAGGTAGCACGGCACAGACACTGCCCTAGGTCGTTAAGACTTGGACGCCTGAGCGGGAGGTTTGGGGTTCGATTTCCGCCAGGACCGTCCTTCCTGAATGAGATTTTCTCCAGGTTTCCCCCAGTCCTCATAAATGCCAAATGCCGGGGTGGTACCCTAAACTTAGGCCTGGAACTTTCCTTCCTTAAAAAAAAAACACTTTTCAATTTGTTATTTCATCGCACATTTCATTAGCGTTCACCGCCTTTAATGCCTTAGCAATAAAAATGGGCGTTAAACACTATTCAACAATTCAAATTCACAAACTTCTAGCATTGTGTTTTAAGCACTTTTACAATGATGTAGATACTTAACGGTGTTTAAAATGAATATATTATCCATTTACAAGCGACTAAAACTATTGTTTCTAAGAATATTTAAATATTTTAGAAACTAGAAGTAAGCTTAAATGTCAAACAACCCGGAGCCGTGTTAATGACCAAGAGTTTGCGTTCATTTTGAAAATAAAAACAATGCAGAGTCTTGAATGCAAAAATCGCTACCAACATTAAATGTCTCTGATGGAAATGATTGTAAATTTCAGAGGCTATGGTACTTAATTGTAATGTGAGCGAAGATAACAGGAATAAATGCCCGCCAAAACAAATGATGGTAGATGTTCGCAGGTTTGCTGAACTCGGCCTCCCTCGCAGATATCCTTACCGAGCTGGGTGGCCCAGGCGTTAACGCTGGAGACTGTGCTCGGAGGTCCCGGGTTTAATTCCCGTTGGACTGGCCATACTGACCTTCCATTTTCATATAGTTTCATTCCGTTGGTTGCGTTACAGGATCGAAAGTGCCAGAGCGAGTTGGGCTGGTGCGGCGTGACGGTGACTTGCTTTATGGAAAGGTCTGGTGTGGAAGTGCACGTTCCGAGAAAGGGTATATATTGGAGTGCTCTATCTGAAAACATGTTAGGAACCTATCTGCGCCTGACAGTCGCCACCGGTGTCCCCCACACTTAATCCTTTCCTCCCGGGATGCCCCATTGGAGACGTAGGCACAAACGAGCGAGGCTGAAATGTCGAAGTATCCATCTGCACCCTTATAAATGTCCCGTGTTCAATCCTTCTGAGTTTTTTAAATGTGTTTAACGTCCTTTTAAATACTGAGGTATCACAGACGGTGGACCTGATGATACATGACATGATAAATTGGGGAAAAAAATTTTAAGGAAGGAAACACTCCAGAACTAAGTTTAGGGTACCCCTTCGGCATTTTCCATTTAAGAGAACTGAGGAAAACCTAGGGGGGGGAACCTCAGTCAGGGAGGACGGTTTCGTTCACAAATTCGGATTTAATGACCTCATCTACCCTTGGCAGTCTTCTTCTGTTCAATGGCTCTTAAGGTCCAGGAACTGGCCTTAAACCTTGTGAGCAGGTGATGATATTCTTTGGCCCACTAAGATTCCCGTGAGCTCATTAATTCATTTTCGTCGTTTTTTTTTTTATTGTTTTAGAAATTGGAGTTATACCCAATAAAACTCGAACGACATCGCAGTAAAATAACTTCGTAAAAGCCAAAAACATAATTATTTATTTCTGAATAAACACTATTATTATTATTATTATTATTATTATTATTATTGTTGTTGTTGTTGTTGTTGTTGTAGTGTGGTAAATTTTATTTGAAAATATACTGCAAATTGTGCTCAAAGAATATTAAAACATCTAAAATTGAATATATCTGAACTATCCATTATGAAATGTTGGAGAATATATACCTAATATATATACATTACCTTTTTATATCTGACTACTCCTAAATTTTCATTTGCTTTAAGCTTTCATATGAAATGGAAAATAAACAAAAGTAAGCAAGGACTGAAATTCATTTGGGGAGTGTTGTTGCCCCCATAGGGAAGATTTTTTCTAATCCAGGATTAAACTGAAGAGGTTTATATGTCGATAGACAAGTGGAGAGAAGTGGGGAGACAATTAGGGGTTGTTTTGACCCCTTACAGCAGACGTGCGCTTCAGTGTGCGACGGAAGGTCGGTGGGAGCAGACGTCTGCTGCGCCTGGTGCTATAAGCCGTTTGGACGTCGTTTCTCTTTTGTTATTCTCGCGAGACAACGGACTCGAAGAAACTTACAGCTGTGTTCGTGTTGTGGTAATTGTTTTATGTGGTGTTAAATACAAGACAGAAGAACGTACGTATGTGTGAAATTCAAACATCGGATTCTACAAAATTTGTTCTTCTTCCTGAGAAGTAGAAACTTTTCAACACTGGTGCCTTCAAATTAGCGGTACACTTTTTTGGTGAGTGACACTTTCATTTATTTTGTTTACATCAGGCTTTGAGTTTACTTAATTTTACATTGAAAAATTACCGGAAAATCATTTAATAAGTAAATAATCTGTGGTATCGAATTCTACGCTCTATTTTACTATATATATTGGAAGGCTAGCCTTTAGAAATTAGTATTAATATTTAATTGAAAGTTGAAATCTAGCATAATAGGCATTTACAAGCAGTACAGTTTTAAAAATAACGCTTTAAAATATTTATGTGATTATTTTATATTGTTTCTTTCATGTTCTCCAATGGATACGACATCTGTGAATGTAACGCCTACTAGATTAAGTGGCTTAAATGACGTGAAACGTGTCAAATATGATAACTCCACGAGTTCTTAGGGGTTTGACAATGCATTAAATACGACGAGTTTCAACCAGGAAAAGCAATAAAGTGTCATTAAAACATTTCTTCTTGATGCCTATGTTATCATGTCAAAGATTCACTATGCACTATTTTAGCAAGTTTTCTTGGCCACTTTTCTACTTTCTGCAAGCTGAACATTTAGGGCCAGTGGTATAAACAGTTAACTTGTGTTTAGGGCACAAAATTAACCATCAATTATACTTAACTTGGGCATTTTTGTTGTATAGACATTAATCTAAGATTATTTCGTCTTAATCTCGAATTAATCCAACTCGCGAAATTTCACAAGTTAAAGCACTAACTAGAGTTTAGTAATTTTTAAATAAAACCTTTCTCAAGAGTACAGAAGCGTAACTTAATTTATAAATAAAATGCTAAGTCACATTTATTTTAATTTCGTGTAGATTAAGTTTCTTCAAATGTTTCATTTTTCATTTCCGCGTAATAACAACAGAATTGCGTTCAATTGTTGGTTATGTTACCCTAACTATTGTAAGGTTTCTGATTTCTGATATATCATCCTAAGATGAATTTCACCGTGCTCCTCTTGTATTTTATAAGAGAAATAAATTTGCTCCTTGAATGAATGAACTGAATGGCAAAAAATTCAAAATGTGATTTCGCTTAATAAAAAATGTCGAAGAACGAACTGATATTACGCCCCCGATTACAATCACAAACTAAGCGAAGTCATATTTTGAATTCAATGTTCAGGATACTATTAACTTTAAGGTTCTATGTGACCGGAGCTTCCAAATAGTTATTGGAGGTATATTCAAAGTGGAGAAAGCAATGATCAGTAGAACCATTCATAAAGCTACTAGAGCTCTGAGATCTCAGTTCATTAAAGTGCCAAACGAAGAAGGCAAAGTAAAGACACTTAGGTTAGGCCTCTATTAATATTCGCAAATTTGTTAGAGTTTTGTGTTATAAACTGCACACACATATCCATTATATCGCCTGGGGGCTATAATGCTTTGGCAATTTTCTCCTATGTACGTTCTTTATGCTTATTTGAAATCAAATATGATTTATATTATCAGTTCAGGCTACTACTCTCCGCCCTAATGATTAACAAATGAACGCTTGCACCCAAATAAAACACTACTGGCTAATCAATGAAAAACAATGTCACTACCCCATCACACTGTGAAGCAGAAATTCAATGTAACTTTTACCCCTTACACTACCTCCGTTGAATAGATCAGCACCAGATATTGAATGATAACATAGTAGTTCGATGTATTTGTGCTGCAGAGTGAGCCCGACTCTACCTGACGATTCCATAGGTACTGATATAATGAGGCAACTGCTGACTTAGGTTGACTAGGTGACTTTGATATTTAATAGTGTAAGCAAAACAGACTTTTGGCTCTCCTGACTGGTTATTAACATTGAACTCTAATATTGCAGAAAGTTATTATAACAATACTCAAAACAAAATAATCCAACATAATTTATATAATGCATAATACAGAGGAACATAATATTTAAACCTAAAGAATATATGCTAAATGCTAGTATTATAAGAAATTACAACGACCCTAAATTTGGTACATAAGATAATGAAAGAAGTGACACTACATGAAGCCAACGATATCGTCAATAAATTACAAAAGCTTAAGATCGCATATCAAATTACAATAGCATACATTTTTAATAGTAAATGGAATCCCACAGTTAACTGTGCACAGTCAGCTGAAACTGTACCAAATTATAAATTTTATCACTTAATGTGCAGTAATACCCTCACACATAACTACAATGTAAATCAAATTTAAATTATTATTGACCCCAAATCAAAATACCTGTAATTCTTAAGATCCACTACAACCCATTTATCAGCATTATAACCGAATAGATTAGGCATACAACATTCAGTAGCAAACTACAAAAATTCCCATGTTCAAGCACAAAATGTAATCTGCCACTTCTACCACCAAACCAAAAATTATAGCTTTATGTATATTTTTTCCATTATTTTGTCATTTACTTTTCATCATTCATTTTTCTGTCGGCTTTTGTTTACAAAACACACCATATTTTGGAACTGAGATTACAATTTATTCAGCTGCTTATTTGTTATGTTCCTATGATGCACATAAGAAATGCGATGTATCAGAGTTCGCTCAGAGAAACAACGTTGTCACGTCTATGCAATCACTTTCAGTATACATGTTTAATGCTAGCAGAGATGAGTATGAAAGTGAAAGTAGATTGTTTATTTATTGTTTATTTGTTAATAAGGCACTCTCAGATATGCTTAATAACGGGAGAAACAGGAAATAACTCAGTTTCTGCTTAATCTTTGATGTAGTATGAATGTAACAGTGGCAACACTGGAGAATTACCAGGTGTCTTGTGGCAGAGTGCCATTGTTTAGACAAAAATTATTGTACTGGAACTTGGGAGGATGCGGCGTGGTTATTAAGGTTTGTCCCGCGCTTTACAATTATAGAAATATATTTCAGTAACTTTTTGAAAAAATAAAGTAGTTCATATTTTCCGTTTGAGACTAGTCCGAATATTAATGCAAATTATCGTTGTAGAGCTTATGGACCTATGCTTATACAGGGTTATTCATAAGTCCTTTGTATTCTTAGAAAAGTATTTTTAAAGGAAAATCACCGAACATAGTTGCTTTGGTTTGCCACTAGGAGACAGTAATAGTAAACATGATGAGTTATTTTATGTTTTGGAATATGCAAGAACCTCGTTTGTCATGATTTCGAGCAGAGCTCCAGAAAGCACCACCTGTCAAGACAGAGAAATTCCGGGATGAAGGTTGTCTAAGCACAGCACTCTCCCACAAAGGACAGGACAAGAAGATGACGCGTTAATGCGGTCGCTACATTGTGGGGGTTTGTGAAGGACACTGTCTCTGTGCCTCTACTCCCTGTTAATCTTCAAAATCTTTGCAAGCGAAACGCCACTAATGTGGTTCTGGTAGACAGTGATATGCTGTCACGCGCATGGGACGAAATGGATTATAACATATCTACCGTAACACTAAAGGTGGAAACTTTCAGTATCTGTGAAACATTTAAAAACAATCTTGACATTTTCTAGTTTCGACGTAATGATTACAATCCGTTGCCCAGTTTATTTGTGGCGAGTTTTTAAAATACTCCACGGGGATAGATTAAGCCTGTAGTACTGGGTGAGCAATGCTTGATGCAACCGTGGGGCTGGCCGGCAGCGCCATGTCCCTATATCGGTGGAGGCTGGGAGTGTATTTTCCCTCCGCTGCGCGAGGCTTCGTAGCACGTGTTTGTTAGGCGACTCAATACCGTGTGTTGAGTGAAAGTGTATCATACGTGCGTACAGAATCAGCGTGTGCTGTAATGAAATTATTGCAAGAGGAATTTTCTGATTCCCCCGATTTAACACCCTGTGCTTTTTATCTCTGGGGGAGGTATTAAAAGAGAAAGTGTACAAAACAAATTCACACACACTTTAGATGAACTTAAAACTAACATTCGTCAAGAAATTGCTGCCATTTCTCTCAGGGAAGTGCAGAGTGCAATGAGCAATTTTCTAAGCAGGTGTCAGAAATGTTTGAACAACGAAGGAAGGCAGTTCCAGCATCTCCTTGCTTAATATAAGTGAGTAATTTACTTTTATTTTTGAGTGTTATGCATGTTAGAATTAGGCGATAAACCGTTGTATATTTACTGCGCATTTCCTGTCATCCGCACCGTCGTCACAGCAGTCGGCCGGCTGCACATCACGAAACCGGCTGCGTTAAGGATCGTTCACACCGAGTATTAAGAAAATTAATTAGAAAATTTCTAATTCTTGTGTACCACACTCTCTTTTATATTTCGAAGAGAGTTTGAATCTAAACCGAAAGTATTTATGAAATTTAATAAAAAAAAAAAAACATTTAAAATTAAGACATTCTAAGCACTCTTTGTTTCAAAAGTTTACTGTATCCAAATTACAGCCAATCAGAAGTCCTGAAAGGTCACAATTGCAGTTTTAGAGGTCTCTTATTTTGAGATATCCAAAGGCAATATTTGAATTACGGATATATTTATCGAAATTATTACAGCTATCTGAATTTCGTTTGTGTAAGATGCAACATTTGTCAAGTGCAAGTCGGCCGTCACTAATAGAAGGAAAGATATTAAATCATCCCCTGAAACTTGTCATAATTAATATTTATCCCACAGGACGAATACTTTCCTTTAACTTTACGATAATACAGAGAACTTGCATATCTGATTACTATTATGCAAGTTCATTATGTAATTCTATTCTCTTGAACAAGAGCATCAACAAATAAATTATGTTTAATGCTATAGCCTCTTGAGATGTTCAACCGGATCAAAATTGCACGCATTACAACGACTGTTCCCTATAGAAAGATAATATTTATTTTGACAACATACCTTCATTCATATTCATAATTTTGATGCTCTTTTGCAATGTACCGATTGCAATGCACCTGCCAGTCTTCAAAGACATGCTGGAAACATCTTTTGACAGGTTGCCTCCGCAGTCTTCATCACTGCTTCTGATGATAGAAAATGCCTCCCAAGAAGGTGTCTATTCAAGGAAAATGAAAAAAAAAAAAAAAAAAAAAATCCCATGGGGCTGATTCTGGACCATGAGAAGGGCAAGGAACAAACATTACATTCAGTTTTAGCAGCAACTTTTGCAATATGTGGCCGTGCACTATCGTGCTGCAGCTTCCAGCTTGATGCACGGAAAATTTGGCCTTTTGTACTTGATATGGCTTTGCAGAGTTTTCAGGACATCTCGCAGTTGCAGTTTTGTGTGCGGGTGTAACTTTCTGAGTAGAATTAGCTGATCATTTGTACATGAGACGTGTTTATACAAGGTGGGTCCCAAGTCTGCCCACGCAAGTTTGGCCTGAATGCAGATGGAGATGTTATAGAAAGACGCGACTTTTCTTTCAAAGTTAATCACTGCTGTAGAAGCCTGGCTACATCTTTTCGATCTGAGAGGAAACATGAACGTCTGTGTGGAAATCTGCATATATGTTTTTGCTGATAGGCATCTCATTTTTCAATATTCAAGGAATGGTTCACCAAAATGTCGTACTTACATACACGAAACTTAACTGCAAGTACTACAAAGTAGTTCTAGAAACTCTAAAAGACCACAATTTAGTATTTAAATTTGTCTGCCATACTTTGCATTTATTGCATCGTAAACCCAAGATCGCAGGCTCAAATCCGGCCAGGATCGATGGATTTTTTGGGTGTAAAAATCCTAAGTATGGCTTCCTTCGGAAGGGAAGTAAAGCCGTGGGTCCCCGATTTTTTTTTTTTTTTGATTTGGTTTATTTACGGACACTCTTTAACATCTCAGGTCATCAGCGTCCCATTCAATTCAGGGCGTGAAACTGCCGACAAGTTTTGCTCAGAGACCTCTTCTTTCAGGCTTGAGGTTCTTTTTCGTGCCGTAAATGTACGACACGGGACCCACGGCTTTACTTCCCTTCCGAAGGAAGCCATACTTAGCATTTTTACGCCCGAAAAAATCCATCGGTCCTGGCCGGGTTCGAACCCGCGACCTTGGGTTTAGAAGGCAAGTATGATTACCACTACACAACCAGGACCGACGGCACGAAAAGAACCTCAAGCCTGAAAGAAGAGTCCCCTGAGCAAAATTTATCGGCCGTTTCACACCCTGAATTGAATGGGACGCTGATGACCTGAGATGTTAAAGAGCGTCCGTAAATAAACCAAATCAACAACTTTGCATTTAATATCAACTAACAAGAAGCGCCCACATCCTATGTACCGGGAAGTTTACCCAGTTTCTTTTCCATTAAACCGCCTGATCACATGCACTCGTGGTAGTTTCCATGGATATATACATATTGCGGCGGATATAATCAGCATTTTCAGAATATTTTTTTAAAATAAAAGTATATAAATTTTCATTATTAAGAGCTAATGGGCTGTAAAACTAAGCGGTTGCGCTGCTATAACGGTAACAGAGTCGGTGCAGTAATAAAGAAATCTTCCTGTATTAACCTACAGCATAAGTATGGAAACCGTTGTTTACTCGCTGATATTTAAAAAAAAATGTCTTGAAGCTGCGTGCATTCTTTTTCTTTTCGAGAGTGTTTCTCCCATATGGAAATGTTCAGTATCTAAGGCAAGGGTCATAAAAGTTGAACTACTCACATCAAGAATATGGATGTGACCTGAATACAAGTGTGAATCTTATAGCAGAGTCCTGCCCATTCCGGCTTTGTGATATGCATGCGAGGTTTGGGCTTTAAAGAAATGTCTTGGGAGGTAAGATATGGTTCCGAAAGATGGCCATAAAAGAACACGGGAAACAATGACAACACTTAGGTACCTGAGTCGAATGAGAAATTTGCGTGCATATATTAATTGACAACATTTTAAAAGAATTGTATAATTCTTTTATGAAAAAAACTATATATGATATAATTGGAATTTTCTTAGGAATGACAATTTAATAATGCTTTTCTCACTTTAAAATATAACCAATGTTTCATGTACTACAAAATGTTCTGTTTCTCACACTGTACATCTGCTATGAGATCTTCATATTATTTATCATATGCCATCTCTGTTACTAAGAATCGAAACATGCTTCCCAATATAGGGATAGTTGGGCATTGTAATTGTTTAAAATGGAACTTCCAGTTCTTCTTAACTGGTTAATTACATCTGAATATTTGTCTTATCTGTAAAGTATCATTCATTGTATTAATGATGACTGGTTGGTTAACTCGTAACTCTTGGAGCAAAATATCTAAAATAGCAACTAGAGAAGTATATCAAAGACATAAACAGAAACACATTTATCGCTATAGTATTTGGAACCTCTTTTGTTTTTCTTGAAAAGCAGAAGACAAATGAACGTGGTAAAAGCAAATATTGAATCTCGAAGCTAATGTAATGCACAGAAACAGATAAAACAAGTAAATGGGTAAAGAGTAATAGAAATATATTAATAATTGAAAAATTAAAAGCATTCATAACAAAGTAGGAAAGGGAATATTAACACGCAAGATTTAAATCCGGTGGTGTATGCGCTTTATGCAACAATATAGTTGTTACCTCTCTATCTCAGGTAACTTTCTCGAACATGACTGCGTAACGCATCAATAAATGTAAAATGCATCATCAATATCCTTACAGTGAAACAGGGCACATTGGCCAACTGTTAAAACCAAGTTTCCTTGCCAGTTGCTTGTAAGGGGTTTTGATGATGCATTTAATTTACACTTAATGTTTTACAGTTACCTCAGAGATAAAGAAACAACCGTTATATTTTTGTATAAAGCGCATACACTACCGGGTTTAAATCTTAAGTGTTAATATTCCCCGTTCTACTTTGCTATTATTGTTTTTAATTTTCGTTTTAATTATTGGTATATTTTTCTTTTCCCAATGTTGCTAATTTTATTTTTTTATGCATTACATATGCATACATATATATAAACAATTAAAACATGCAATGTATATATTTTAAAACAATTTCCAGTAACTGCGCATTGTAAATCTTGACAAGTTTTATATTCAAATTTCTTCTGTACCTAAATTATGAACCCTTAAAAGCAATTAAATGTTACGTTATCATTCTAGAATCTCAAAAAAAAAATTTTTTTTAGATATAGATTTCATTCATCTAGCAACGCAACACAGAGATTAGAGATTAAATTGCATAAAAACGTGTTTCTAAAAATTGTAGCATCGCATTAGAACTCTAGACTTTTTTAAAAATGCTTTTATACTTTTAATTTTAATGTGCAAATATACAGCATTTAAAATTTAAATGACAAAATACTTCTACTGTCTTAAACGAGCGTATAAATTGAAATTGCTAATTTGCCTAGTTAGCATATATTCAAATTTTCAATGCATATGAGTTCCGGCCTAATGGTAATTCTTTGACACCCAAGAGGAAAAGGCAAGTTCGCAGCTGTTTTCATGTGGCCAGTTTCTCTAATACTATCCATTGAGGAGAATTTACATCTACCCAGTTGCTTCCATTTTTTAAGAATTCACGGTACTAAAATTGGCCCTGAAATCTGAGATTTGTTTTGAAATTTATCAGCACTTATTATCGAGTAATAATATATACATCTAATAGCTAAATAGGTGACTACAGGAGATAATCTGTACCACCGAGCTGATTTTGTAGAATATGTGACATCCCTCGAACAAAACCATTTTCTACAGTGTAAATTTTTCAATCTTTAAACAGTAGTGAGTTTATTTAGGTTTTACTTATAAACCAGTTCATTAACGCGATAATTATTTCTCGGCTACAAGTAGTACCAGAACCAGTACGGTTGTGCCAGGTACTTCAATCCGCTTCTCATCTTTTGTCACGTCCTTGGGCGATCTTAATTATTCTATGCCAATCCCACGTCAGTATGAATACATTTAATGTGATTAGGTAAGTATAAGAAAGCATTTTTTCACGAGAGTACTAAAACTTGCAATTTGTCTAATGGTCAATGCCTATGGCGCTGGAAACCCTGGTGAAAGGGAGGGGCATCTCTTCAGCGTAAAATTCTTTTAAGTACTATTCGATTCAGCGTGCGGTTCATAAGATATCCAGCAAAGCTTTGTAGCCATGGCCGTAGTTGTGTTTATATAGCATGCACTAAAGACAGTAGTGTTGTGTGCGTGTTCTGTTAGCTCTGTGGCAGAGTGTGCAGTGATACTGTGGTTAAAGAGAGCAGGTACGTCTCCCGGCATGAAACATCAAAATAAACCTTTGTAACATATAATAACAAATTAGTTTCGTAATATTATTTCCCTCACACAGAACACTTTAATATTAACACTATATATATTATGAATATTATAACATTTACTCCAATATTTGTTGTATCTAAATGCAATATGCTGCACTTGCAAAAAGGACAAAAGATGATTTATGGGCACAAATTCAAGAAGGTTGGGAAATTTAGTCTCTCGTCCACACTACCGTAGAAATCTGACATCATCTATGATCCCGAAGAATGAGGGCAGTTATACATGCTGAGGGTTCATACATTATATTAATTTCTGTTTTCATTTTAGAAGGTAAACGTTTCTGTTCAAGCATTTATTTAGTTATTTATGAAGAATACGTTAGTATGTGAATACGTTTTTTGTATGCATAGGTAACGCCATAAAAATCGAATGATATGTTAATATATAACATGATATTAAGGCAACATGATGTTCTATATATATACACTTATGAAACAAATAATAAAAATGTTGTGTGGGATTTGAAACCAGGAACTTAAGCAGAACAGCAATACCTTCTAAACTGCTCGGCTATCGCTACTCTATCTTAATGTTATCTTTCCAGATGCTTATGATTTGTGATCATTACGTTTTCAAGCAAAGCGCCCCTTGCAGTGTGCACTCGCTGCAGGAGCGTTGTGAACACGGCGTTTACGAGCGTGCCCGAAGTTCTCCGATCGGACACAGTCTGGGGATCACTTTTTTTTTTTTATTGTCAAGGATGTACTTAACGAAATCAATTTAACTTAAACATTACGCACTGCTATTAGGTTTGCATATTGAAAAACAGTATTCGTTTTCTGTACGCAGTTCGTTCACTAAGAAATCAATGAATTACCGTAAATATTATACGTAACCAAATAAATAACAAATATAACATTAATATATACATTCCAACCTAGTTGGATAAGTAATACCCATAGCTTGTTTAGTTTTAAAGATTCGAAGCACAATATATGCAGCTTGTGTTGGCACCTTTGATGTTGTTGCTCCTAAATCCTGCGTCGAGTTGGGTTTACTTCTCAATAAGTCCAACCGATGTCGCGGTGATCGCAGAACATGCATGTTTAACGAAAAGCTGTAAAACATCTGTTACAGATGTATTAATTAGAATGTTAACAGAATTAAATGTTACCTTTTCTTTTCAGAACACAAATTAAATTCCCACAATTGCCACTGTAATAGAAGGTAACTATCGCATTAATTAAGATGGGTGGATCTTCTTCTTTTTAACTCTAGGTTTACGGTTTTTCTTTTTTGTTGGTTGTTTCTGAATGACACTAATTATTTTTAAGCATAGTTTTAATTTTTATCTTAAATTCATACTTGTGTTTAGCTGAGAAAGTTTTTGAATAGTGTTTAACGCCCGTTTTTACTACTGAGGTGTCACAGACGATGGACACTGATGATACATGAGATGAAATCATATCCAATAGCACCTCTATTAATTCTGGGAGCACTCGCGAAGAAACATATGCAAGAATTCTTCCGCCGTTCACGCTTGGCAGCAAATAAGGATAAATAATATGAATTTGTACTATTTTTGCCCACATGTTCAGAGTCCAATGTTTCTGAAAACCACAGTGGTGCACATTCTGGGATTCATGATTGTACAATAATGCTTATTTTTTTGAGTAACGAATATCCTCAGTGGAGAATTGACCTTGGTGATCAAGAGAACGGAATCCGTTAACCCAAAACGTCACACGTCATGGATAGTCCTCTTCTCACAAATGCTGCACTCTGACGCATGAATATGAATGAAATCCTTCACCGTCAAATTATCCTGCGTTGTGTGGAGCGGCCCATTCCCATGTGTTTGGCTGTCACGTACAGCAGTGACAGGATCGTCGTCCAGCGTGTTAGCACATTTTGTTTATTATAAGGTGCAAGCACTCTCTAAACTCCAAGTATACTCAACATTAAATGTGCTCACCATGTCTCTCTGCTGTAAGATGGTTTTGTGTTTGTTTGGTTCTCCTTGAGAATGAAAGAAATAAAGTTTTAAATAATGTGATTTGAGCACGTGTTAACATTTTGTAAATGCTGAACTCCACGTTTCTTTGGATGAGCTGCAAACATTGTATGATGCTTCAGGTAATTCAAATAGTTGATTAATTAAAATTTTATTTCTGGGAGTAAAAATAAGTCATTTGGAGTCAGATATGGCCTGTAGGGAGAATGTGGTAAACATTTTATTCTTGCAAAAACTGTGTTGTTTTCAGTGCTGAGACGTCTTGGTGTAACACAATTCCACGCTTAGGACACATTGACAACTTGGGTTGATTTGTAGTGTACCATTTGTCAGTGAGGTTTTAGTCCCTCAAGTGGAACTGTCACAATATGACTGCTAGCCGAGAAGAAAAACGAATCATCATCTTCCAACTCATCTTGTTCCCCTCATTTTTGTTGGGGATCCTCTCCTCGAAAGACCCAGACCATGATCATCGTTTAATTTCTGAATCATAATGGCATATCACCTGTTATTATGTTAAATAGTTTTTCATTTATCTTCTCTATGAAAGTTGTCCAGTTTATCGAACTTCAGACATGGCAACCCTGTTTCTTGGCCTCGAACATATATGTGCCGCTTCAGAAAGTCTCTCTCTCCGAATGAAACTCTCCACGATGCTTATCCCCATGTCCAGGCGATATCTGGCGTCTAGAAGGATGGCAGCTTTGAGCTTATAATGGGCCAATTTACAGACTATTGGCCTACTGCTACTTGTCCCATTGTCCTATATGGTATGCCCTCTCTGTCACATTCGTAGAGTAACACTGTGTACTAATACCTCCGTCATCTCCCAACTACCCCACCTCCTACTCCATCAAACCGTAAATCACTAAATTGTTTCTACGAAATTGATTCTGCAGGTAAAGAAGATTTGCTTCAATAGAAGGCACTCGTTCCTGCACTCCAACAATAAATGTTTCTACATACTTCACGTTGAGCCTGTCGAGTTCCACTTTCACTTCTTCCCCCAAATATACTCGATAAGCTTACGCAAGCATTGCCGAGTACCGCAAGCAAAAAAAAAAAAAAAAAAAAAAAAAAAAACACGTCCTTCTCCTTTCACTGTCAAGGAGCAACAGGACAGAGACAGAGTCTCGTGTGGCTCAGACAAGGGGCATGACTGATGATTAAGATCACTGGCGAATATGAGCGGAGCATTTTCCCCATCTGTGAAGAAGGAGAATCATGGACACATTTTCTGACAATGTAAAGGTACAGAAGAATGGAGGGAAAAGTAGATCACACTCCTTTACAGGATCGAACAAATGGGGAGCTCATGCTGGGCTTTGCTGGCAGGCAAGGAAGGACAAAAGTGAGACACTTCAAATCTAAAAAGGCTGATAAACAGGGAGGAAACAATTGACTGTGTGTAATTCATAATGACATTTCTTTATATTTTTAAAATACAGAGGGTGCCAAAAATGTATACACACTTCAAGCAAAGAAAAAAAACTGTGTTAACATAACAAAACTGAATTCACGCAAACAGAAAATGATGAGCACTAATCATCTTAGACTTTTACAGTTACATATGCAAAAGTCTTGGTATGAAAACTTTCAACTTTGCTGTTTTAATAATACGACGTACGCTGTTCTGCTAAACCTAGTCTTACGTGCACATTGCTTTGTAGATTTCTGCGGTGAGTGCTTAAAACGTTCCAAAACCATAGCCGAGGACGCGGGGCTTGTTGCTATGCGAGGTCTCCCAGATCTGATCTTCTAAACATCGCATCAAATTTGTCTCGAATGCGTTTGTTACTCGCGTTGGCGGTTCTATTATATCACATGTCTCCATTGCCTTTGAACTTCAACAACATTCTCGGTTTTCCAATACCATTTCAAAATTGCTTTCCGCTGTTCAAACGATAATCTTGGTTCTATTTTATTGTAGCAACATAGCATAGCTTAATGTGAGTTACATCTGTTTACAGAATATCATACGATAATCTTGGCTTCATTTGTTCATTGTTGTATTACCTGACACATAGCAACGCTATCATAATGTATGTGAGTCACGTCTGTTTATTGAACATCATACTACACATTACTGTTGTTTTTCGGTTCAACTTTGAAATATATTAAAAAGATGTCTACTATGAAAGTGTGTATACATTTTTTAGCATCCTCGGTATTTTTAATATTTTTTAAGAATTACTTTTATCTTATTTTTATTTTAATTTACTTCAATGTTTAATTTATTTATTTTAATTTATTGATTTTTGTTGCTGAATATCCAAAATCTTATACTAAATCAAACATACCAAGTGTATCATAAAAGCAGTATCGTTTGGCCGTGCGCCTGTTTTGTATTATGTTGGTGCTACTGTAATAAATACTTGAATTGCTTTAGAGTGATAGTTTAATTATCTTCTGACGAACTTTCATCCAAGAGTCTGATACTTTGCCAGAGACTCTTGGATCGTGACCGCAGGTGGGTTCTCTCCCAAACTCTGTTCTATCCATTAGCCACACTCGATGCTCTCTGATCAATTCAACCGTCGTCTGCTTTACGGGCAGTATATCCGTATCGCAAATCTCTTCCGTCTTTCAGTGGCGGTGGTTCCTAGGGTGGTGGGCTTCTTAATGCCCTGAGCGCTAAGCCCATTACGTGTAACGTTACATCTTGCACGAGTTATTCCAATGTTAGACTTCGCTTTCTATGAAGTGTACTAAACCTCTTATCGCTACTTCATTATGTGTCCCCTAGAGTCACAAAATACAAACCCAGGAGCTTAGAGTTGTGATTTGAACCCCTACTACCTTGTAGTTAGGAGAAAGAGACGATAGGCCATACCACTAGAAGAGAACCAGCCTTGAATGTAGATCAGAGTTTAGCACAATTGATCACCTCCAAGCAATGAACCAACTTATTGAAGTTTACAAGAATTCAAGCTGTTTGCATTCATGTACTATAAAAGCTTTAGATTCCTTGGAACACAAATGCTTACTACAAGCATTGGAAAGTCAAAGAATTAAAAAATATATTATATCCTTGCTAAACTCTATGAAGGTATTCAGACTAAAATAAGTTCTGAAGTGCCAGGGAAGAATTTCGAGTTAGAGAGGGGAGTGAAGCAAGACGAACCCTATCACCGAAACTATTCACATGCCTATTGGAAAACCAGTTCAGAAAACAAAAACAAATTGATGGGCCGAGACTAACACATTTGTGGTTTGCAGATGACATTATACTGTTAGCCAGCTCGGGGTGCGGTCTAGAACAGATGTTAACGGAATTGGATAAGGTCAGTAGAGAATCGGGCCTGATCATGAATGCAATAAAAGCAGAAGAACTCTTAGCATAAATGAAGTTACTGGAATCTGTGCAGGGATACACTCGTACCTGGGCCAGAACTGGTCATTTCAACAGTATGGGACCTCCACGGGTAGCCGAGGTCGTTAAGGCGTGAATACTTGGGCAGGAGGTCTCGGGTTCAATTTCCACCTGGACCATTCTTCCTGATTTGAGGGTTTTTTTCAGGATTTCCTTAGACCTCATAAATGGCAAATGCCGGAGAGGTACCCTAAACTTAGGCCTAGAACGCTCGCTTCCTTCTTTAAAAAAAATCCTTACCCAGTTTGTCATTTCATCTCATGTTTTATTGGTGTTCAATGCCTATGATGCCTTAGCTGTAAAAACGAGCGTTAAGCACATTATAAAAATAATACGGAGAATAAAATCAAAAGGAAACTAAGACTCATGGAAAAACTTTAGGTCTCTGCACTTCATATTACTGGACAAATTTCAGAAATTAAGTCTGAAAACAGAAATTCTGGGTAATTGTGTACTTACTGTTATCCTCTATAACTGCCAACCGTGGACATTCACTTCAAAGCAGAAATAAATGATCCAGTTGTAGGATGGAGCGCAGATACTTCAAGTCTCCTCGAAGGACAAAATAAGGAATGAGGAGCTAGGAAGCAGAACCGGCATGAAAGATACTCTCATTTCAGCGGAAAGGCTACAGTGGAAATGGGGAGGACACTTGGCGAGGCTGGATTATAGGACCTGTTCCACAAAAGTATGGTCTAACACATACAAGCGTAATAGTGCAGATCCTTGTAAAGTATGATCTTGTAGCGTTCTGTTCCACTCCATTGGTAAAGTATTAGTAAAAGGTTATAAGTAACATGAAATAAGAGCAAGATGGAGAAACAGGTGTTTGCCATACGTCGTCATACCTTGAATTAGGTTATATCCACTCTTTAGGGTTGCTTATGCACAGAGCAGATCATTATAATTCCCGCAAAATGTGTCTTTTTTTTTTATCAGACATAATGATAATTTAAAGATTTTATTATCTATTTATCGACATTCAAACGTAATAATCCAGTTTGAAACGACGGTCCCACATTTAGGTGCATCAATTTCAGCCATCGAGAGATGGCAGAAGAATCGAGCTTCCCGATTTCTCTCGATCATTTATTTTATAAGTCCATTTAATGCTTTATATTTATTTATTTGTTTATATCGCTGGACAATCACATTTTCGTGAGTAAAAACTGGGAAAATTGTGCCAAAAGAGATTATTTTAAAACAGAATGAAGAATGAAAAAAAGCTATTTCCGTAGCATGTAGCAAGAACCTTAAAAATACATGATCTAAGATGCTGGTCTAATATATGTATTTGAAACAGGAAACATTAATATCAGTCATAAGCCGTACTTTATTTGCAGTTAACCTAACTTTATTTTTTTAATTATTTATTCTTTCTCTATACACAATCCTACTTATTTATTACTGAACACATTGGGGTCAACTGGCTCCCAAAAACTTTAAAAGATAATAAATTTTGTGCTAATATTTGAAGTTATTAATGTTCCTACACTTGTAGAGAAATTTATACAAATTACCAGTGTCCGACTAGTACTAATACATACTTCTGTGGAATTGAACTACGAAAAATCACTTGTACATTTGTAAGTATGGAATAGTAAAGTACAAGTGTAGCAGAAACCTTTGTGGAACAGAATTTTACTAATAACTACAAGTTACAAGTTCATGAACTTGTAATGCATTAGAGCATGCTTTTGTGGAACAGGACCCAGGAGACGCATACACGGAATAGCAACTTGGAAAAATTGTCAGGGGGAATGTGGGACGACAAAAAATCTACTGGGCAGATTCCTTCAGGCGGAGGTCCGGGGTGCTGTGAACGAGGAGACAGAAGAGAGTACCTTGAAAGAACTAGTGTAACAGGGTCCAAGAGTGATGCTGAAGCAATGCATCTTGGGAAGTTTGTTTTGTATATGTGTAACAGTGAACTATGGATGACTATGTAAAGTGAATCATAATAACTTGTGTATGTAATCGTGGAACGTGAACTTACACATAAGGAACTAGCTCACTTAATGAGTCAATATTGAGACCAGTCCCTGATTTGTCAGGAGGTTATAGCCCTTAGGGGATTCCAAGACAACGTTTATTTGTTTACTTATCTTATCTTTACATATTATGTAATGTGTTATTTCTTTGCCCATAAGATACTACGCATATGATTTGTCTTTGGAGCCCAAGCTTAGAAATTTACGGATTATCAAGGTTTCTTTTCGCCCTTGGAGACCTTGCTTTTTGAGTATTCCCATTTGGGAATCCAGTATTGCTGTTACCGGACCTGTGTAAACTGATTATAACAAGCTCTGATGGCGAGTTCCTTAATACGAAAAAAAAAAAAAAAACAAGTAATTTGAACATATGTCCGGAAAAGCCTGGTTTGTGAGTTATTATTGAAATACAGGATGTCCACATTGAGACTATTAGCATTTTAAACAAATTTTATGGAAAGGAAATTTTGTACACTATAATTATTATACATGAAAATAATAATATAACTTATAAAGTTTTCAGTGTTGCTCACAAAATCCAGTTCAGTGTACTGCACAGGGGTGCGCGAAGAATGTCACACCATGTGTTATTCAGCATCTCTTTTGTGACAAGAGTTTATGACATGTCTTATACGACATTTTTAGTCCATTATGTTCATAACCTTTGCAGCGTATATTCTTATCTTTGAAAAAATCTAGCTGTGTATGTCGGGGAAACGCGGAGGCTAAGGAATTGGAATATTGCGGCCGACCCAACAATCAGGGAATGTGTCATTTAAAAACTTTCGGACGTCACCTTTTTCCGCCTGAGGCGGCTGCACTTCCCCACTAAGCATCCACGCTCAGACGGCCTGTAACTCAAATAACACTATACTTATCCCATTTGACCTCAAATAACTCACTGTACTTATCCCTTTTGACTTCAAATAACTCGTGTTTTTACCGCATTTGACCATAAATAACTCACTATACTTATCCCATTTGACCTCAAATAATTCACTATACTTATCCCTTTTGACTTCAAATAACTCATGTTTTTACCGCATTTGACCATAAATAACTCACTGTACTTACCCTATTTGATCACAAATAACCCACAGTACTTACCCCATTTGACCACAAATAACTCGTTGTATGTACCCCGTTTGACCACAAATAGCTCACTGTACTTACCCCATTTGACTTCAAATAGCTCACTGTGCGTATCCCATTTGACTTCAAATAACTCAATGTACTTACCCCACTTGATTTCAAATAACTCCTGTACTTAACCCATTTGACTTCAAAAAAGACTCATTGTACTTACCCCATTTGACCACAAATAACTCACTGTACGTACCCCATTTGACTTCAAATAACTCAATGTACTTGCCCTTTTTGACCACAAATAACTGTTGTACTTAACCCATTTGATCACAAACAACTCACTGTATTTACCCTATTTGACTTCAAATAACTCACGTACCTATCCCATTTGACCTGAAGGGAAAATGTAGCTAAGTGATTCGGTTCCTATCCTTATGTACATAACCCATAATATCTAGTGATTTTTTGGGTTTCATTTTTCTTGCGTCATACATTTCGTAATTATCTCTTGCACCCATAGCAATTCAGCTTCCTAAAACAATATTTGTTTCAAGTTAAACTTTGCAGGTCTCTACTGCAATGGGCTTTACCTGAATTTGGCATTAATTGCCCACGTCTAACTGATTCTGCGTATGCATGGCGAACAGTTAATTCGGTTCTCTATATGTAAACAAATGCACGAGCAATACCCTGGCTTATTATTGGTGGCCCTCCGCCAAATACATTTTGGGAGAAGAGATTGTAGTGGGCTAATTAATTTGTATAGCGCTATCTAAACATGGGAGAAACAGCGGTCTAATGCAATCGTCATGGCCATCTTTATTGACATAAACTGTAGACTTTTTTAATTCATTTAAAACTAATTTTTAACTCCTCAAATTCTGCTAAATACACCCTAAGAAGTGAGTCAATAACTGGTCTTTTGACACTGACTGGACAATTAGAAGTTGCTTAGTGAGCGATAGACCTCGGTTGCTCTGAATCGTTCAACTGCATTTGCAGCAATTAGGTTCCGTTTTGTGTAATAATTCATAATGACAAGGTTGGGTTTGTTGCAAAATAACATGTGTCAATCTGAGGCAATGCAAATTAGCGGTTTGTACTCTGCTTTCGTTTCCAAATACTGCCGTTGTGCTAACCTAAAGCTTGTCCTTAGCAGGCAACTGTGCTGGCTTAGTTCTTAACAGCATTTCTGCAGCCAAAGCGGAACATAATGCGTTAAAGGAGATGCGATTACGGGATAGTTGGTTTGCTCAACTTTTAACACAGCGTTGCGAGACACTTCCCCGAATGTGCTCTTGAACCCAGAGTGCTCAACTTTCGATTAGTAAGCACCCTCCGAGAATATGTTTTGTTTTATTTATTTGATTAGGTGTTGTCAAACATTCACGCCCTGAATTTCATAGAATGTTGATGACTTGAGATGAAAGACACTATTTTTTATTTTTTTGACTAGCATAGGTCTTCTAGACTCTCATTGCACGATCTTTGCTATTGTTCCATCCATTGCCTGCCCTGAACTTCTCTTATTAATTTATTTTATTACTTTATTTTTTGTTTTTATGTCTTACTCTAGCTAGGCAGCACCGTTAAGCTATTGGCTTCTATCGTGTCTTTAAATTGTATTGTAATATTTTCTGAACGCTCTTTTGACTATCTTAAATTATGTGAGTTAGATTTATAATAATTTCTCCCCTTCTTTAATTGCATTTTATTTTTGAGTGTTTAATTTTGCCCATCTTCATTTTTCCAAATTGCAGCTTCCTTTGCTGCTCTGTTTTGTCTCCATGTCCTACTCGTCTTGAAGTTGCTAGTTATTGATTTTCCTTACCGCTTTGTTTGGTATATTTTTGTATTCGTATTTGCTGGTATTTTATTTGCCTGTTCATCTCTCTTTTAAGCTAAGCTTGCTTCATTTAAGTAAGGGTAAAAATTAAAAACATGAAACATTTGCTTAAAACCTCTTTTAATCTGAATTTTACCCATTCTGTCGAACTTTGTAATGTTCTGTTCCAACCTAACGGGTGCATAACTAACCTCTAAGGTTGGGACACTTTGAAAGTGCGAATAACTTATTCAGGGGATTTTATATCTTGGAGGAGTTTGGTTGCCATGGGGATCATTTTAGTCAAGGAAGACAGATGACCGGACCGTGGGTCCACCTAGAGATGAGCAGGCTGGAGCGATAACAGCCTTGTAGACCTCCTGGTCACTAGAAAGTTCACTTACAACATCGATAGGTATTGATATATAAACCAGACGACATTTTTGTTTTTACGGTTTTCTAAGTGAAAGTCAAATATGAGTTCATTTTTTTATGTCCCTGTTGAAATGTTATATTAAACAAGTAACATATTTATAGAATGTTTGCTATTGGTTAAATAACTTTTTTCTAAATATATAGCATTAGTCTTTTCGGATTGGAATTTTTCGAAATTGTTGATTTTCACTAAAAATATACATATAAGTTTTATTACATTAAAATAAAAAAATAATGAATTTATAATAAAAAGGTCTTATGTAATCATATAACTGTTTTTACTGGTTGAGCAATGCTTGGCGCAACCGCGGGACCAGCCGGCAGCGCTATGTCACTATGCCGGTGGAGGCGTGGATTAAATTTCCTTCCGCTGCACGAGGCTTCAATGTTGATTCATCGAAAAGTAAATAAATTTCGTGAAACGGAAAGTGTTCTTGACGGGAAAAATAGACAATCATGTACAGTACTCACAGAAGAAACTCTGAATAACATTGGACATGCTCTGGAAAGGTCTCTTAGAAAATCAGTAAGACGTCAGAAATACTTGAACAACGAAGGGAGGCAGTTTCAGCATCTCCTTGCTTAATGCAGGTGAGTAATTTACTTTTCTTTTTAAATGTTTGTTATGCATGCTAAAAATAAATTACACGATAAACCGTACTATATTTACTGCGAACTAATGTACGTAGGATGCATTGTAAGTTCGAGGAAATACTGGAGCTGCAAGAGAAGAGCAAATCACCGTTCTCCTGCCATTAGAATTAGGTGGCACGTTAAGCCGGAAGCAGAGCGGAATAGCAACGTCAAAGTGGACGGGGTATGAACTGCAGTACACGGTCTCTCGAGACTATCTCTTCCGGACTGTTGCGTCCATAACCTGGCGAGCTTCAAAACTCCACTGAAGTGTGAAACTGAGGCGTTCACGATTGATTTTTGCCGGCGGTCTCTACTGCAGCTCTGCTCGCCACAAAAATCACAACTGTGCATTGCAGAAAATGGCCTAATAGCTTCCAAACGGATTAAACCATGTGACATTGAACAGCAAAATTCCTTCTATGTTTATATTTAATTGAAACTTTGTGAACGTATAGAAACAGGAAAGAGAAATCTTCATGCAAGATATGTGTTATTTATCAAATGTCAGTTTCTGGAAATAACTTAAAAGAAATAGGTCGAATTTTGGAGATAGTCATTTAAACCACAATCGTGAGGTTTTGTAGGGTTACACCCATTTTTTTTCAATTGTTCATACAAGAAATATAATTATGCATGACAAAATCTATTTTCGTAACATTATAAGTTTGTTTTTGAAACTATAAACCTCATAATTTCACATATTAAATATCTCCATTCGCACAGCTGAAAGTTGGCTGCCATTACAACAATGTCGTATTAAATATTCAGAAGCGGAAATAGCGGATGAAGATAGAAGGGGCGAAAAATAGCATTTTACATAGTAATAGTTCCAAAAACGCACACAGTGAATTTTAACTTTCTTCTTTTTATTTCATTATTATTTATTCAACTTATTTTTAATAGCATCTAATATTTTTTCTTGAACGTATGTTTCGTTTCATACACGAAACAAATATTCCGTACCTCTTAACAATTAGCGACAAAAATAGGATCAGGTAAAATACAACCTAATAATGCCAAAAGTCATAAAATCAAATATAACGTTGCCTTTATGTACAATTTTCCATTTGATTTTCGCTGAAGGACAAATTGCTTTTCAATGTAATCAGTTCATGATTGCATAACTTTCAACAAATATTTTTGCGAGCTGGACTATTCTAACCGCGCAGCCATTTGGAGAATGTACAGCTATCAAATTTCACGCTAAACTTAATTTTGCCCTGAGGTTTTGCGGTTTGATTAGTTCTTCTCGATTACTGTTTGGCCGACACTCATTTGTTTGTTAACATCCTAACGAGCTTTGAACACAATGGATGGACTTCAGGCTTATTTGTGCTAGCTTTATACCACCCACATTACGGACTGATTTAAATTATATGAAGTCACACGAACAGAAAATATATCACAAAAGGGGAATCCATTATTAATAAATAAGAGATATTTTCAGAAAGGTAAGTAATATAATACTCTTAAGAGATAAGAGCTATATTTCCATGTAATTGGTTTTTCAATAACCATCCCTACTTGCATATCCATCAGAAATTATTTGGGCTGCCTGGCACCCAAAATCACATGGGAGGAGGGTAGGTCCGTAATTTTACGGCTTAACCATCTTCAAGGTATGATAAAGACAAAACTATATTTCACTTTCAATATACTTACCCTTTATTGCAATGCACTTCTCATTAACATTTTAACCCCCCCCCCCCCAAAATAGAAGTCTTGCTGCAAAATGGCCATAAACAGCATCCATCACTTCTTCGTCACACTTACATTTCCTACCTAGAAGTCCTTGTTGAGTTTTGAGAAGAGGAAATAGTCACTGGGAGCTAGATCTGGGCTGTAGAATGGATGGTCGATCTCCATGAAGCCACATTTCTTCACAGCTTCCTTTGCAACAAGTGCTGTGTGCACAGGCGCGTTGTCGTGAAGAAGGCGCACACCACCACTCGGCTTTCCTCGCCTATTCTCTTTGATGAAAGCACGTAGTCTGTGCAATAGGACAGCATAATACTCCCCATTTACTGTGGCGTTCTCTCCTTGAAGTCAATGAAGAGCATTCCTTCACAGTCCCAAAAGATTGTGGCCATGATCATATCTTCTTGGTTGACTGAGTGACCTTGGCCTTTAGAGGCGGTGCTTCGCCAGGTTTATGCCACTCCATTGATTCTCTTTTGGACAAGGGATCATAGTAGAGGACCACAGTTTCATCTTTTGCAACAATGGTTTGCAGAACTTCTCTCTCGTTGCCACGGCAGAGCTCCAAAAATGCCTAACAACAGATGATTTCTTGCTGCTTTTGGACTAAGGAAAGAAATCTAGACACCCATCTTGTACTAACCTTATTCATGTTTAATGTTCATGAATAATTCGAAGGACTGTTGTTTAGAAAAACCCAACCTAATTGCTTTTTCTGTAACTTTCAGCCGCCGATCTTCCATAATTTCTCCTCCACAAGAGCGATGTTTTCAGGAGCGAGCACCTCCAAGGGCCGACTTGCACGCTCTTCGTCTTCAATGCTTTCTCGACCCATTCGAAAAAGTTTGGCCCATTCTTTTACGGTAGAATATAAGGGGGATGTTTCCCCATATACACCGTCCAATCGCTGTTTAATTTCATTTGGAGTAAGTTCTTCTTTTGTGAAGAACTTAATAACAGCTCGAAACTCCATTTTGAACATGTCACAATCTTCTACACATAGCCTTCTTTATGCAACTGTATCTGAATAACTGAACACAGCGGAGTGGAAGTTACATTGCAATTATTTACTTAAAAGATAAGGTATGATACCACATAAGGATTTTGTGAAGGCGATAATCGTTGTCGGCGAGGCCGAAAACTTATGGATTTGCCCTCATACACCCCGGTTTATGCTGGAAACTCAAAAAGTAAAACATTTACTTAATCTAAGGAACCTGAAAATATGCAAGATCAAAGTTTAAAGATCTTATTATTCTCGTAATTCCTTCAAAATCTGTGACTTTCACATGATAAATAACTAATAAAACTCATTCTCTACCTTTCTCCATTTTATTAAATTTCATGAAAACTGAGTTAAGGTTGAGAACTGGAATATATTATTAAATGGGTTAAAAAAAGAGAATGGAATTAAAAAGGGCAAAGAAAGTTGACATACAGAACAGGATTGTTCAAAATTTTGGAAAAGGACTGCAGCTCTCTAAGCTTCACTTGTTCTACTTAGTGTGCTGAAGAAGTCTGTATCAAGAGAAGTATATTTCGTGGTTCTAAGATAAAAGATTAGCGAAGACAAAATAAAACATATAAATCCAAAAGTATTGCCTCTATTCCCTCAAACCATTGTGTGATTTTTTAAAACAATTATTGTACATATTTGAAGGAATTTATTAAATATATAATTCTTTGTAACTATAATATTTTTTAACGTCATAGGATAAACTATTTTTGCTAAAGTCATTTTTCAAAGAGCTATGAAGAAGAAACATAGTGGGCGCGAAATTTGGGTGTTATGGGTGATGTAGAGTACAACATTTTACTTTTTTGAAGTATTTAATTTTTCTCGCTATTAGAGGAACGTATTTTATTCTATCTTAGCTTTCTGGAAATTATTAATTCTGATTTTTCATTTGATAAGTAAATAAGCCGCCATTCAAGTCTCAGAATATAAGCATGATAATTTGTACGGGAACTGAACGATCATTTTACTTGTTTGAAGCCATGGTAATTTATGTTAGACAACTGTTATCTCTACTTTTTGTTCTATGGTAAATTTCAGCTGGTCTGTTTTGAAGGAATAACAGCTTTGTGTTTTTGGTGCAGTTTAAAACAGTCTCCGTTTTGATATCATCTAGCAGTTAGTAAACACAGACAGCTGTATCAACAGAAACACTAGGAGGCACTCTAACTATATGGCCAAAAAACACAATCAAAGAGACCTCCATTGATTTGCCTGTTTTATTCTGATTTCCTCTTCTATGACGTTTACTGCGCCTGTTTTATTTTCATTTGAATATAGCAGGTGTAATGGGACGATACCGTTTCTGTAGTAACACTACGCTACACGTTTTGACCAAAAAATGAGTTATCTCTTGAAAACAAAATTCTACTTGTTACAGCTCGCGGTTCACAAGATAACCAGCAAGGATGTGTAGCCATTGTAGCAGTTGTGCTACTAAAGACGCTGTCTAATAAGTGTGTTCTGTTAGCTCTGTGGCAGAGTGTGCAGTGATGTCGTAGTTAAGAGCGCAGGTTCGCTTCCCGGTATGAAACATTTTTTTTTAATAAACCGTCGTAACATGACAAATTAGTTTCGTAATATTGTTTCCCATTCACAGCAAGCTTTAACGTTAACATATTATATACATTGTAATGTTTCCTTCAGTATTTGTTCTATCTAAATGCTATGCGCTGAACACGCATTCCTTGCATATGCAAGAAGGACAAAAGATGGCTTATGGGCACACGTTCAAGAAGCCTGGGATGTTACAGCCTCTTGTCCACACTACAGTAAAAATCTGACATCATCTATGCCCCTAAAATTGAGGACAGTTATACATGCTGAGGGTTCATGCAAACGATATTAATTTGTGTTTATTTCTATGTGTTTTCACTTTAGAATATGGATGTTTCTGTTCATGTATTTATTTAGTTATTTGTAAAGAATACGTTAGTTTGTAATTGCGTTTTTGTGTGTGCATAGATAATGCCATAAAACTCGAACGATGCATTGAAATATAGTACGATATTAAGGTAACAATGTCCTACATATACACTTATGAAACCAATAATAATTTAAAAATTAATGAAACAATTTTATGGGATTTAAAATTAGGAGCTCACGCAATGATTTCTAAATCGCTCGCCTATAGCTACTCTATTCTATGATTTCTTTCCATATGCTTACGTTCCATATGCTCACGTTACGTTTATAGGCAAAGCGCCCATTGCAGTGTGCACTCGCTGCATGCGCTTGTGAATACAGTGTTTACTACCGTCCGCCAAAGTTCTCCGACAGACATATAGAATCTGGCTGGCTATGACTCTCTCTTTGGTCAAAGGGTGTACAGTGTACACACGGGACTTATAAATTGTAGTAACGAGATTTATTGCGGAGTACGGCTTGTCTCTTTGTCCCTTGGGTCTTAACTTCCAGTCAGCACTCGTCTTGTTGCGACTGTGTTTTATTTTTATGTGAATCGATCCCGTCGTTTTTTATATTTAGACAATTTAAAACATTTCGTAGGACATTGGCACTGGCTGATCTTCCACAAGGAATATGTCATGTTCGCATATCTTTTACAAGTACCTCAAACCGTGTAGTGCCAATCGACACACAACACACACAGTTCCCACCAGAGCTTCACGACACACAGTAGCGTTCGTCTACCAGATGAAGTTCGTAATATCTTTAAGCATGTTCGACCGTTGTCAAACTCGTCCTTGGCGTAATATCTGCCACTTAGAACTTGTGCATGTAATAATAATAATAATGGTTTATTTTGCCTGACAGAGTTAAGGCCATAAGGACTTATGTTACAATCAACTAGGGTGAAATAACGAATGCACAGTCAGGGAGGACGGTCCTGGTGGGAATTGAACCCCAGACCTCCCGCTCACAAGCAGTCCGCGCTTTAATGACCTCAGCCACCCGTGATGGTCTTCTTGAGGAAGAGAATGCACTTGTTTTCTAAATTTTTCTGTAAACGAAGGCCAGAAACTGAAATATTTCTGTCTGGAAAGCAGTACAGTATCTTCCAAGACTAAAGCTGTCTTAAGGAATGTATAGTGTACTCCAGCTCCGGATTGGAGCTTTATACGTGAATCAGCTGTAAACCAAGTAAGATGCACAAGAACCCTTCTCAGTTTCTGCCTTTTTGACCAATCCTCTTGGGGTTCCAAATGTATCCTGAGAAATATATCGGAATAGTACTGTGCTGTCTTGAGATCTCGTCTGATGTCCAAATCAGCATTTTTATAAACATTAGGTGACTGGCAGTTCTTAGTATATCTTATCATCTACTTACCTTTTATCTGACCACAGCAGACCAGAAGTCTATGGTTCAATTATCTTTTCAGAGAATTCAATTTTCTTTTCATGATTTTTACTTGGTCCCTCATTATCTGGCTCGCTATTCAGCACCGTTCCTCAGATATGCTGTGTTTTAAAGGTCTTACTTAACTGAGCTGTGATTTTAGGCACTCTAATGTGTGATTTTTAAGAAATGTGTGGTGCTTTTTATATTTTTCTCAAGCTGCTGAACTTTGGTGGTCATCCCTGACTTTCTCTGTAGAGTACTTTGTTTTTAAAAAGTTCCGGACAATATTGAAAACACTTGTTCATACTTTTTGTGCGATTTCTTTTTCCTTCATAAAGGAAGTTTTAAGATTTTCTCTCTCCTCTTTTGTCCTTTCCATTTCTTTTATATCTATTGCAGTTTTTTCCCCCTTGCAGCTAAGAAACGCTCACGTAGCAGGAGTTGCAGTTGTTTACCACGTTGCCATCCACAGGGTGTTTCTGAATAATTCTGATCTAGCAGACAATATTTAAATTTAAATAGATCTCGGAAACAAAATAAAATTTCGTAATTCTTTAAAAACAGCGCATTGCCTGAAATGTGTGTAAAGAGTGACAAAATATTGAAATTCCTTATTTTAAATACATAGAACAACGAAAGTAATAGCTTGATTCTCAAACAAGTAGTTACGTAATATTTTTTATGCTAAGCTTAGATTATCAAAATACTTATCTAAAAATCAGTCGCGGCTTGTAATTGAAGACTTTAAGGGGAGCCATCTCTAAAAATTTCCAATAAAAATTAAAAAACAATAAATGTTTTAAGTAAAATCTAAGTAATTACTACTTTTGTAATTCACACACGAATAGGAAGAATAAGAACAAAACTTTTGCTGTTCCCATTTGCAATAGTTAATATCACTAAATGTTATAGACACAGACAGTAACTGTAAGCTCAACCTTAGGATTCACTATAAGATTTGTGATATTTCCGCCAGAGTGTACCCCTGCACAATACCGAAAGGAAAACCGTTAGCATGTGTTTTTCTGTTAGCTCGTGTTATTGTGTTGTGAACAGTAAATACTTTTTAGCTTTTGTACTCTGTGTGTATCGGCAAAACAGAGAATTCCGCAAGTAAAATAAAATAAATATTAACAATACAATGAACATAAATTACTAATGATATTAACTACAGATGTAATAATGTAAACAGTTTAAAAATGAACCCCTGACAACCTCCTGTAAATGCCAGAATTTGCAGCCTTCTCAAAATTTAAACCAACGAGCCACGACAGGTAAAAATTAAAATGAAAGATCCAAGAGTTAGCTCGGAAGAATTTTGAATGATAACTTTCAATGCCTGTGGCGGCAGAAACCACTTCCACAACATCTTTAGTTGAAAAACAGCCGATTAGCCGAAAGAAACAGTTGGCGTTACCCGCAGTATAAATTCTCGAGCGATAGAGCAGCAGTACCGAACGAGAGCGGAAAGAGCCGAACTTCTCAGTCCCGAACGGGAGAAATGAAAGTGGGGATGCACTGTCCTGGATATTTCCATAACTTGAAATTGTGAAGAAATACGCGGAATCCTTTGAGACAACATTAGCAACAAAATGATCAAGTACCCATGTCCAAAACTAAAGAGGTGTTTCAAAAGAGGAAGATCATTTCCCAGACTCTTCGCTTAGAAAATATATATAAATATCATCGCATTCCCCTTGCAAATCCCAATACAGCAGAATTTGATAGCATCGCCTTTTCTTTGCTACAAGCTGAACAAGTGCAAGATTGCACCATTGCCGCCGCCACTGCCTTAAGTAGTTCGGGACTGAGAAGTAGAGTAGGAGTTCGACTTTCTCAACTGCTGTTCACTTCAGTGTGAATAAGGAAGTGCAAATAATAATGTGTAATAATGAGTGAATCTAAAAAAAGACAGCAATCGTACGCCTATCACTATGAACTGAAAACAATTACGTGTAGATTAAGTGCTTATGTAGTCACGAGGCAACATCAGGAGTGAAGTTTCTCCGTTGCCGTTCGAAGCGGAGTTCGGCTCTCTCCGCTGTCGCTCGGGACTGCAGCTCTACCGCCCGAGAATTTGTACTGCGGGTAACGTCAAGTGAAACATACACGCAAACAGGAGTAACTATCAGTGGACAGTGAAATAAACAAGTAGAAAATAAAGTGAAATGCAAGAATTCGCCATCCAACCGTTTGAATTTTCGAGATTGGGACAGGAAAAGAATTCTATCGTGCAAATATGTCATTCTGGCAAACAAAGAAACTAAACAAAAAATATTGCGTTACATTACAAATGACAAATTACAGACATTAAAAGGAAAAGGCAAAATAACGATATCATCACAAGTACATGCCTTCCACACGACTGTCTCTGGATGGTAAATGGGCTTCTGTTAACCCAGGAATGTGATAAATTGTGAGATCTGCTCACAAGGTTTGATAATGTGGTGTTGACGCGACACTTCTCAGGGAGATCTATTAATTTCGCTATAACATGACGTCAGGCATTATCACGCAACACCTTATCTGTCAAATTAATTACCCATTAGGTTACGCAGTCCTAATGGAATCTCTGTATGTGCTTGCGTACAGCATGGCACTTGGTGTGGAATTCAGCGCTATAAAGGAATTCCAAATAAGCATCTACCCTGAGAGAGAACTGGAAATAGAGGAGTACGCGCAGTCCTTGCAAATGATTTCCGGGTAGCGTATTGAGGGGGAAGTAGTGGAAGGAAGTTGTTTTGATAGAATTCAACGAATAAATCCAGACTCAACGTAATTTTTTACTTTGGATACCAAAGGAGTGGACAAATAACTTGTGTGAAGGAAAAATGAGAACATATCATTTAACGTAAATGTAAATAAATATTCCAGTAGCTTCTGAAATATCACGCAGCCATATCGACATATGGGAGGCTGGTCACTGCAGTGCCCAAACAACGTTTAGCATGACAATCACCACATTGCTGGAATTCCATATCACATCCTTGATCTTAAAGTATTTCAGATAAATTAACTTTCCAGGATATGGAGTCAAATGGAAGATACACGGAATATCATCCATCAACAGGATCGATTCCTAACTGTAGCTTCTAAATTTCCCCACACATCCATCATTCCAAATTTTCTTTATAAGTACTTGTAAAGAAGCGAAATTTTAAAAAAAATATTTAGTTCCTTAATAATATGTAAGGAAATTAGAGAACATATTAAAATAGAAAACACAGTGAGGTTACTTGAAATACGGGCCATCTGTACTGCTTACTGCGCTGCAAATAGAAAAAGGGAGGTAAAAGTCTTCGCGAATGTAGGTAGTATTTATATTTTTATTGAAAAAATAAAAATATGTTGTATTTGAAATTGGTAATAAGCAATAACATGTGTTATAAGAGATGTTGAAAAGGATGCCCCTCAGCGGTAATAAATTGCAGAAATCTACGCAGGAAACTTCTAGCACTTCTTCCGTTGTTCGGAACACTGAGAGACACTGTCTCTCGTAATTTTTTAAATTGCCAAACGGGTTCTCTGTCTATAAAGTTTCTTACTAATCGTCTTACCACTTTCCTGCAAGAATCCGTTTTCACTGATGTATCGTACATAAAAACCCGTTCTTTAAGACATATTTATATGGTGACATAACTAACGAAGAACAAATAACACATAATAAAAGCACATGAGCACACAACCATTCGCTGCAAAGCCTCGCCCCAAACTGACTACAAGCTGCTACCTGCCAATGTAACATGCCCGTACACGCAGGACGGAAATCACTAGCACAACTCATGTTGCTGCGTGTGCATGGCCGCTTGAAACGGTGTAAATATTCGATGCTTTTTTTTTGTTAAAATAATATAAGCTATGCGTTGATAGGATATTGTTAGGCGGGTAAAATATTGTAACGTGGGAATTATGCTCTTATTCGAATCCGCAATTATTTCACACACACACACACACACACACACACACACACACACACACACACACTCTGACCCTTACGCTAACCTCGGATATATCCTAGAAACTGGTGAACCCAATGGTGTGCTGCGCTCGCTACGGCCTAATGGTCTACGCTCCCCTCCTTTTCGTAAATAAAATTTGAAAGGAGTGGATAAATCACTATAAAGGTGGCAAATCTCCTTTGATTGCAGTAAATGATAGTAAACATAATTTAATATGGCATTCTGCTTGTGGTTCTAAATTACCGAGAAAATAATTGTAATCATGGCAAATCTCCCTTAACTCCGGCAGAAAAAAAAAGAGTATCATATGGACATGAAGATTCGAAAACCACCATCTTCGCTACAATAGCATGACACTTTAACCTGTAGAAGCCTTATTATCTAGCTATATCTGAGCAAGTCACTACCTTCGGCTCTCTCCGCTGTCGTTCGGGACTACAGTCAACATCCATTAGCAAGAGTTGCGCTAGTGATTTCCGTCCTGCGTATATGAATAATTGCCAATGTATTACAAAGGCTTAACAACCGGCTTCTTCCGGTTACACAGCCACGATCTCGAGTTCGTAACGCAAATAACTTAACTGTATAAATAATACAGTTTATGAATACAGGAATAAATGGTTGGATCTCGTACAGAGAAAGATTAATATTAGAGCACCTAAAACCTCATCAAATATAAACGAAACTTAGGCTGACCTAAAAATGATGGACAATCCAGTTGTAATTCTTGACGTGGAAGAATGCCGTTGCACTCTGAGCCATTCAAAGCAGAACAACGACCATAAGTACATCAGGGCGTAACGAGTCTAAGAAACTGATAGCGAAGCAGACAGAAAGTAAAAGCGCCAGATAACGTTTACAGCTTCATCTTACAGCCGGCATTCCTTTACAAGAGTAAACTTGGTACAAAGTAAGAGGAGAGGGGAAACAAAAGATGTACCAGTTAAGGGAAGATAAAATGGCGGGGTGCTTCGGTCAAAGTTGAGCAACAACGAGAGAGAGAAAAGCCCTCTTTTCTTGATTTCTTGCAGGAATGTCAATAATGGGAAAGTTCTGTACATAGAACTTTATGGCATGGAACTAAGCATTCATAAGGGGGGTATGGGCATGTAAATCTGAAGGAAGAAATGCTTTCAAGATAAACATTTTGTAGTTATGTTTGCCAGTTTCAACATATTTGTACTTTGAATGCGACGATTTCTCAATGCAAAAGCGGATTCTTTCAATATGCTGGAAGCGCTGGTGAGTTTAGTAATACAGGTTTTGTTCGAAGGGCGAAAAAATTCAAGCCAGGAAAATGTAGGTAAATAAAAGTTGTGAGGGTGCCAAAAATGTATACACACTTTCACAGTAAATAACTATTTAATATATTTCAAAACTGGACCAAAAACACCAGTAATGTGTAGTATGATGTTCTGTAAACGGGTGTGACTCACATACATTATGATAGCGTTGCTACGTTACGGGTAAATTAACAATAAACAAATGAAGGCAGGATTATCGCATGATGTTCTGTAAATAGATGTGACTCATGCTAGCGTTCCTAGGGCAAAATGGAGCCAAGATTATCGTTTGAACAGCGGAAAGCAATTTTGAAGTGGTATTGGAAAACCGAGAATGTTGTTGAAGTTCAAAGGTAATGGAGACGTGTGTACAGAACAGAACCGCCAACGCGAGTAACAATTGCACACATTCGAGACAAATTTGAGACTCGTGGTGCCGTATGTGATGTTCACAAGGGCAGATCTGGTAGACCTCGCACAACAACAAGCCCCACACACTGGATCCAAGGCACTGGATAGGACGAAGAGGTCCGATTGAGTTTCCACCGCGTTCTCCGGATCTAACTCCGTTGGACTTCTACCTATGGGGTACTCTTAAGGATGTTGTATACCGCAGAAAACCCAGCTACACTGACAGCACTTCGGGAAGAAATTGAAACGGCATGTGCTGCAGTCGCTGAGGACACTGGCAAACGTTGCTCAACCAGTAGTTCAACGTACTCAGAAGTGTATCGACGCCGATAGTGGGCATTTTGATCAAATGTTGTAACTGTAAAAGTCTGAGATGATTAGTGCTCATCATTTTCTGTTTGTGTGAATTCAGTTTTGTTATATTAACACAGTTTTTTCTTTGCTTGAAGTGTATAATGCGTTTTTGACACTCTCTGTATATATACAGGATAAGGTATTTATAGTGTCGCGGCCATTTTACTCCGAAACGAAGGGGAAAATCAAAAAATGCTTCAGACAAAATGTGAAATGCTCTTAGGGGGCATAAGACAGCGACCTTAGCTCGTCCTTGAAATGCCAGTGAAATTAATTTTTCAAATGGAATGGTGTATTTCTTTTCCGGGAATGGAAAGAACATCCAATGTTCAGTGTAAAAGTTTCTGTACATCTATCAGCTAGAGGTGATACATGACGTGATATTGGACAAATAAGACAGCAAATGTTTTTCCCTCACTTTCACTTCTCTTTTGTTTTGTTATTGCTGTGAAGGAAACTCATTTGTTTACACGCTGGAGCCGGTTTTTTGACATCGGTACACAAACAAGTGCTCATCATCGCCAATTCAAACCTAAAAGGATATTATTTTCAGTCAGTTCCACTTCGTTTTTCAATCATTGTTTGATACACGATCGAGAGGATCGATGTGATTTACATTTATGACGAAGCTTATAAAAACGCTAGAGCAGCTTGGAACTTATACGCAGATCGGTATCCTGAAAGGAGGCGGCCATCTGTTAGAAAATTTCAACGACTTGCAAATTTACTCTCCGAAATTGGAGGTGTCGCGCCATAAAAGAGAGAGAGAGAGAGAGAAGAAAGAAAGAAAAATAAAACGAAGAAAGAAAGAAAGAAAGAAAGAAAGAAAAACACCATCGAATTAGAAGTGCTACTGGAGAAAATTCGGAAGTCGCTGTATTAGCTGCAGTTGCCGCTAATCCTCACCGAAAATCCCGTCAATTGGAACGTGATTCGGGAACCTAAGCGTCACAGATATCATCCATATCGCATTAGCCTACACCAAGCCTTTCATGGAATGCTTTTCAGAAGCGTGTTGACTTTTGCCAACGGCTGTACTACAAATTCAAAAACGGCAACTTTTCCAACATACGTACATTGATGCCAGAGCAAAAGTGAATATGAGTGACAAACATTGTTGTCTTATTTGTCCAATATCACATCACCTATCACCCCTAACTGTTAGATGTACTAGAACTTTTATGCTGAACATTGAATGCTCTATCCATTCCCAGAAAGTTGGTCCTGGTGGTGTAGTGGTAACCATACTTGCCTTCTAAACCCAAGATCGCGGGTTCGATCCCGGTCGGGATCGATGGATTTTTTTCGGGCGTAAAAATCCTAAGTATGGCTTCCTTCGAAAGGGAAGTAAAGCCATGGGTCCCGTGTCGTACATTTACGGCAAGATAAAGAACCTCAAGCCTGAAAAAAGGCCTCTGAGCAAACTTTTCCGACCGTTTCACGCCCAGATATGAATGGGACGCTGATGATCTGAGATATTAAAGAGCGTCCATAAATGAACCAAATAAAAAAAAAATCCAGAAAAATAAGAATTCCATTTGAAAAATTCCATTTCACCTGTTAAGGTCGCTATCTTATGTCCACTTAAGAGCACTTTAAATTTTGTCTGAAATATTTTTTGATTTTTCTCTTCGTTTCGGATGAAAATGATTGCTACACTATAAATGCCTCACTCTGTATACAAGATGTCCACAATGAAACTCCCTGCATTCTAAACAAATTTTGTGGAAAGTAATATTTATATACTATAATTATTATACATGAAGATGATCATATATCTCATGAAGTTTTCAGTATTACTCACAAAATTCAGTTCGTGAACTTGCAGGGGCACTTCAGATGGCCGAAGAATATAAACTCTATAGAAACGGTAAAACAATTTGATTTTACAGAAGCCCACACCAAACATTTACCTTTAGACTATCACGCACGTGTTCTATGAATACGCGGGGGCTTTCTGAACCCCAATTGATTAAATTGTAGCGATTCACTTTCACTGACACGTGAAAGGTGGCTTCATTTGAAAACATCTCATGCGACAGACATATTTCGTCTTCAGTAATGCGATCTCATAATATTAAAGAAGTGTTACCATGCAGGATCATAATAGCTGATAGCTTTCCGTGTCAGGTTCATTATCTAACAGAGCAAAAAAGTGTGACTATTGGGACTAGCGCTGCAAAGGATAATCCTGCTGTCAATATTCTTAACAAAACATTAACCTCAGGTTTAACTGGCGTAAAAGAAAAAGAAACGGCAGAAAGGGTACAAATTGAAATAAATTGTACCATTAATTTGCACAAGGGCGCATATATAACATATTATTCTTAATTTATTTAGAAAAAATGTGTATTTATAACCAGAAAACAAAAAAACGGAACCGTATCATGCTGCAGTTATAACAGGAGCTTGCTAATGTTGATGTCCAGCCTTTCATGTTTATATCCGCAATGCATCTACATAGTGCGCTGAGCAGACAGCGTGCCAACAGGTGTTTCGTCTGGAAAGTTTGCAGGTGGAGACGCAGGCAGCTCTTTAGATCCAGACTTTCGAGTGACTGTTGGAGGTAAAGATAAAGCTAAAGATAGCCTACGGTGTCTCTTAAGGTCAAAGGCTTCTTAACAAGTAGAGAAAGCTCGCTTTTTCCTACGTGGTGAGCTAGTTGTTCGTATGCTGTTTAAGACACTCTGACTGATTTGTTCTTTCGTTACTCCATTTCTCACTGCAGCTTTTCGAGAGACATTTTTCTCTTCCTCTTGCTACTCTTGACCAATGTGGACCAGCATGTTGATATCGTCCTTGGTACCCCATCAATTGTGAGGTATTAATTGGAATATATGTAACATTTTTTTATTTCAGCTAGCTGTAAGTGAAGAATTCTGCGTGTAAAAATGTAAAGAAAAGCAGGAATTCTTGCTCGGACAGCAAAGGGACCGTTTTGGCAGACAACAGAGCAAATTCGTTCTTTTATTCATTGGAATGGGTTTGCTTTCCCCCGGGCAAGTGTGTTGGCAAAGAACGCTGTTAATACCTATGCTGCCGTTAAGGTACGTCGAACTCTAACGTACGGTAGAAGTTCAAATTGAACTCTGGACGAATCGCCAAGGGCTACGTTCAGATAATTATCTGACTAGCCATTAATATGAGAGATGCATGAAGTCACCGATAGCCTATAAGGATGTCTAAATCCACAGTGGCGGGAAAATAGAGTGGTCAAGCGAGTCTTATTGAGTATTTAAGGACATGGGGTTCAGTATTCAGCATTAGGAAGTCAGAATTTGGTCTCGGGAACTCGCACTGGAACATCAAAGTTCGCGCTTCACTTCTGCTCGGGGCGTTTTCTCAGCAGTCAGAAAACTATTGTTTGTCAGGTATTATAGCTCCGCGTGTCAGTCAAACGTCTCATTACTGAGGTCGGAACAGAAACTCCCTTGTATGCACTTTTTGTTGAATAAGTGACGTCAACTGGCAGGTAACAAGGTGTCCTTTCTCGTCAACACATCACCTTGAATTCCCCTCACTCAACCCGGCACTATGAGGTCCCAAAAACCAGCAACATCCCCGTAGATCGACAAAAAGAGTTATTGAGTGGTGAGCTGTAACGCATATAATCAAACCTCCATCACTATTCCTACCGCCACCTAGAACTCCTTCAAACTTTGGCCTACTAATGTGGGGCATGCTCAAAACATTTTAAATCACCACCTACGCCACCCCGTCTTAACTTCTTCAATGTTGCTTGAAGAGGTCTGTCCATCTTCTTTTGGGTCTGCCTTGTGTCCTTTTTCCTATCCGGGGGTTCCACATGAAGATCTTGTAGGTATACCTATTGTCCTGCATTCTTGCGACGTGACCGCCCCATTGCCATTTACTTCTGGTAGCTATTTATGCAATGTCTGTTGTCTGAGATAACTGATTTATTAATACTGTAGGTATTTTTTTCCTTCAAAGTTATTCCCAGGTTAAACGGAGCTAATCAATATTTACACAAAATACAAGAAAATGCAAAATTCCTGATTAAATTCAACGGGGGTTGCTCTCAGATCGTAATGCAACAGTCTTGATGAGCATGTTAGGGTGGCAAAAGTTGTGACATAAGACATGTCTCTTGTTGATAAACTGGATGTCAAAAGTACCGTTCTCTTTCTTGCACTATGAATGGATTGCTACAAGGCGTGACAATGAGAACCATTTGTTTCATTTCTTGCTTTCATCTACCTCCCTTACTCTCACCGTTCCGTTTAAATGGAGATTGAGTAGCAATAAACGGGAATGGGTGGGGAAATGAATTCATTTTGGATCCTAACGTTTCTCTTGGGACCATATTTCATAGTGATGCAATTGGTTTTTGAAATAATTTCCGCAGCATTTCGCCTTCAAATCGCGCCAGCCGGTACTCGGAGTAATTATTTAACGCTTATGAGGGACATTTATGTAACAAATGACCGAACATTGGCGCCTTCCTGAGCTTTTGTGTCATTAACGTTTCTTCAGCAGCATCAATCTTTAAGTGTCCTTCGGTTCATCGAACGCCTATGGGCTGCTCCAACTAAGAGAAGCAGGTACATTTACCACTTATGCATGAAACATATCTGCTCGTAAATAAATTCGTCCTTTCTCTTACCATCAGGACATCTTAGCCCAACATTCATAGGGACTGGACTAAAAGCGCACATATCTTAGAGTAAAATACATGCACACCCTTTGACAAAAAAGTCATCTCTTGAACGCAAAATTCTTCTAAGTTCTGCTCGTTACAGCGCGGTTCACAAGGCAACCAACCGCCAGGGGTAGCCGAGGCCTTTAAGGCGCGTGCTCGTGAGCGGGAGGTCTGGGGTTCGAATCCCGCCAGGACTGTCCTCCCTGACTTAGGTTTTTTCCAGGTTTTCCTCAGTCCTCATAAATGGCAAATGCCGGGGAGGTACCCTTAACTTCGGCTTGGAACGTTTCCTTCCTTAAAAAAATCCTTTCCCAATATATCATTTCATCTCATGTATCATTAGTGTCTCAGTACTTAAAACGGGCGTTAAATACTATTCAAACAAGGTAACTGCAGCAGTTGTGTTATATGGCATTCACTGAAGACGTTGTCTAGTGTGTGTGATCTGTTAGTTCTGTGGCAGAGTATGCAGTGATGCCGTAGTTAAGAGCGCAGGTTCGCTTCCCGCATGAAACACTTGTTTTTATAATAAACCTTTGTAACACATGACAAATTAGTTTCGTAATATTATTTCCCATATACAGCAAGCTTGTTAACACATTATAATCAACATTATAACATTTCCTTCAGTATTTGTTTTATCTAAATGCAATGTGCTGCACGCGCACTCCTGCACGTGCAAGAAAGACAAAAGATGGCTTAGGGGCACAAATTCAAGAAGCCCGGGATGTTACAGTCTCTCGTCCGTTTCGTAATATTATTTCCCATATACAGCAAACTTGTTAACACATTATAATCAACATTATAACATTTCCTTCAGTATTTGTTTTATCTAAATGCAATGTGCTGCACGCGCACTCCTGCATGTGCAAGAAAGACAAAAGATGGCTTAGGGGCACAAATTCAAGAAGCCCGGGATGTTACAGTCTCTCGTCCACACTACTGTAGAAATCTGACATCATCTGTGTGTGCCCTGAAGATTGAGTACAGTTATACATGCTGAGGGCTCATACACGATATTAATTTATGTTTATGCTTTATGTTTTCACTTTAGAACATACATTTTATGTTCATATTTATTTACATATTTGTAAAGATTACTATAGTTTGTGCTTACGTTTTTTGTGTGGTAATCCCATAAAAATCAAATGATACGTTAAAATATAATATAGTATTAAGGCAACAAAATGTTCTACATATACACTTATAAAACTAAGAATAATAAAAAACGAAATTGTTACGGGGGATTTGAACCCAGGAGTTTACGCAGAAGAGTATGGCCTTCTAAACCATTCGGCCAACTCTCCTCTACCCTAAAGTTCTCTTTTCACATGCTTATTATCGTGACTACGTTTTCAGGCAAGGAGCCCACTGCAGTATGCACTCGCTGCATGCGCTTGTGAATACAGCGCTTACGAGCGTCCCCGAAGTTCTCCGATAGACACGCGATTTTTTGTCAAGAGGATTTACGAGGAAGACCTAAATATAGACGGAAAGATGGCATAATAGAAGATATAAAAGATTGGAGAACGCATGTGCATGGCAGAAATAGCGGAACATCGTCGAAGGCCAAGACTTTGAAAAGGAAGATGGAGCGCCCGATAAGGAGGACACATGTATGTATATGAAAACATAAACATTCTTTTCTTTCTATTTTATTATTCAAGGACGCTCACATTAACATTTTCAGTCAATAGCGTCCTATTCAATTCAGGGCGTGAAATGGCTGATAAATTTTTCTCAAGCTTGAGGTTATGTTACATGCCATCTACGACATGGATTCATCGGTTATATTTCCATTCCGAAGGATTTTTACGCTCTGGCCGGGTTTGGACGCGCGATCTTGGCTTTACGATGTAAGTATGGTTACCCTAGATCATCAGGACCGACTTCCGCTTTCCGCTGGTATGATTTTGCTATAACAAAACAAAGGAATACTATGAAATTAGTCGTGTCACCCCTCAGTTTACCCAAAGTAATGGAAAGTTTGTAGTTTTCTGAGAAAAAATATTTTTTTCCGAAAAGTTTAGCACCCTCTCATTGCATGTAGATTCTTACTTTTTGTACATAATGATAGAAAATCTAATAAATAATTAAATTTGCTTTGTTATATGTTAACGGTTTTTGCATTAATTATATTTAAGAAATAACTAACGTCAGGCCGCAGTAGAGATAAAATTCCGAGAGCTTACAACGTCGCAGGCAGCGCACAGTATCTTATTACGAGGAGAGCCAGTAAGTTGTTTGATTCCTGTTAGTCAATTGTTTTCCATTTGTTTACTCAACTCAGTGCTAGTGTGTATCGCATATCGCAGTGCTGGTTAGAACTTGGTGATGTTGCTAGACAGATAAAGCTTATGTTTTTATTCTCTAATTGACGGGGTTTTAGTCACAAAATGTATTACAAGAGTTTTATTAGTCTTCGTGTGCCTAATATAATTATCTGAACCATCGGGTGCTTATTGGGAAGTGTCACGGAAAAAGGGAGAGTCTTCGCGCTTAAAGCTAGTAAGTTTTGTTTTAGTATTTATATTTTTATTAAAAGTCGTTGCCAATTTAATACGTATTGAATTATATACTAAATGTGACCTCTCATGCTCATCATTAATACAAAAGTACAAACTAATGCTCAACAATTGCTACTGTAGATATTCTGTTTTAACGTAGATTATTGCGAACTCAAAAAACATGAAAGTGAGGCAATATAAATTTGTGTCAAGATTTAAAGTTAATACCTCATCATAAAAACAACTTCACGAAGAAAATAGAGCTACTTTATGCTGTTGTAACCGTCAACATAAATAATATAACTATATTTTATTTTTCAACTGTAGTTTCCTCACACACGTTGTGTTCTTATTCATTTCTGCTTTTCTTACTTGGATTAATGTCGTTAATTTAATATGAATGTTCATAATTGTGGTCATTTGTAGTTTTCTAAGATTGCGTATAAAAGTGTTTAAATGTTCGTAATGCGCAGAAAATCGTGTACTACCTATATCTACAGATATTATAAATCTCCTCGGGACTGTATCCAGTCGTAATTGCTAAGATGCCCGCTTGGCGCTAGCGTACATCCCTCCTCGATACAGCTGTGTGCTTATTTTTATAGCACAAACTGCCAACAATTGAACCGAGATAAACAGCACCTCCCTATCTTAGCATGCATTATCATGAAGTTAAGAATTTTCATTTTTAAAATAATTTATTATTTCTGAAATTATTAAAGATATTTTATATTGTGAAGACAAGTCAAGAAATGAACCCGGTTTTCATATTTTGTAAGGGACAAAGTTTGTTATATATTTAACACAAATAACTATCGTATTTTTCTGGAGTAGTAACAACCAATCAAATCAGTGCATTTTTTCTTTACATCAGATACCAGGCCATATAGAGCGCATTCCGCGGTTTTCCCTCGGTTTAGATACGCCTACCGTCGTGCCAAATATCCCCGAAGCGGCAGCCAGGAATGCATAAATTTTCATTCACGCAGCTATTGTGAAGGCAAAGAAGAGACAGTGATGTGAGAATAAAATGAAGACAGCCCTGCAGATGGTGAAAGTTGGCACTGCTATATCAAAGGATTATGCTGCAAATGCAGAAAGAAGTCTCTAATTTTCCGGTCATGCCTATTCAAGTTTTCTGTATGTGGTGCGTAGAAAGCCAGTAAATCGATTTCAAATTTGGTGCGGTTTTCATTACTCAGATTTTTTCATAAAACTTATCTAAACGTAATCAATACTTCAGCTAAAGCAAGACCCTTTCAAAACGCCTATATACAAACGTAACCAGAACCAACAACTGGACCCTGTTCCACAAAAGTATGGTCTAATACATACAAGTGTATTAGTGCAGGTATATTGTAAAGATGATATTGTAACTTTCTATTCCACGAAAGAAGTACAACACTTGTAAAGTATTAATAAAAAGTTACAAGTGACGTCATATAAGATGGAGGAACAGCTGTTTGCCATACGTCATCATATCTTGAATTAGGTTATGTCCACTCTTTAGGGATTTTTAATTTTCAGAGCGAATTATTGTTATTCCTGCTAAATGGGTCTTGTTTTTTTTCTCAGACATAATGATAATTATGATAAATACTTTATCATGTATTTATCGATATTCAAGCTAATAATCCACTTTGAGATGGCGGTCCCTTACAACTGCATTTAGGAGCATCAATTTCAGTCTTCGAGCTTCCTGAGTAATGCAAAGTATTGTTTCTCGGCCAACTTTGTAAGAAAAAAAACTCTTTCCTGTGCAAAATCTTCAAAGCTTCCTGCACTAGCCAACATACACCCTTGTGTAAATTAATATGAAAAAAGTTTCTGTTCTATTTTATTTTTTAATTATTTTACAAAATTTTAATATTACTATTTACTAGACAGTGTTTTTAGTGTGCCCACTCTTGACCTTAATCATTTTTACTCAATGGTAAAAACCCGGCCAGGATCTTTGAATCTTTTAGAGTGAAAAAGTATGACTTCCTGTGGAAGGGAAGTAAATCCACTTGTTCAGTGTTGTCGATTTACGGCTCGTAAAAGAACCTCAAGCCTGAAAGAGACTTATGAGCTAAATTTAATGGTCGTTTTTCACGCCCTGAATTGAATGCGACTCTGGGATGTTAAAGCGCGTCCTTAAATACATCAAATAAATAAACACTCTAGTGTTAGGAGCTTTGGTTTAACAATCAATTCGATTGTTATTAATCTAAGCTATTACAAATTATATATTTTATAATTTATTAATTTTTTTAACTCTTAAATTTCCCACTGGGGTTTTCAAATCCTGCCATACAGTTAGTATCAACATTATTTTGATGCTCCGCCAAGAAGAGCCATTAAAAAGAAGTTTTTTAAAAGTGTATATGTAGAACGCGGGTCTAGTTAACTGTATTCATGTATGGTCCTGTGTGGCAGAACGAGAAGTCAGCTGTACCATTTTGACTCGAGAGTCATAGCTTTAACCCTCCGTTCTGAACCGAGAAACTCCAAGCAATTCGCAATAATTTAGCTGTGCATGGAGTATTGGTTGGCGGCGACCCATCCTAGTTATACAGTTATCCTGCAGGTAGTAGCTTGAACGGTTTTGAATTTGACTTTGCTCTTCGTGCAAAGAGAAGGTTACACAATTGACGAGAATTTAACGTTTATCCAAAGTGACCAGGCGCAGGTCTCTAATTGATCATTTTGTGGGGACGTGCAAAACAAACACATATGTTTGATTTTTTTGTTTTGATTTTGATATGTTTTGATCGTACTTCTAAGTACGAAAATACTTACTTTCTATACTCTGAAAACTATTTATTTATATTAGTGTTTTTATTTTTCGTTGCATTTGTGAAAAAGAATTTTCAAATATGAATGAAACAGATTTTCTTCACACTTGTAAATTAATGACTATGCTTTACAAGTAATTATGTTCAGCAAAATGAGCTATTGTTGAGATTTATGCGTTCAGGAGTTCTAGAGCTGTATAAAAAACAAATTTTAAGAAAATACGCTCACTTTGGTGAATTTTTGCATGAAAACTGTTAGGCTAGAAATGTATATTTCACAAATACGTTCGTGTTTATGTTATTGACTAGTAGTATATTAGACTTCTTGTACGTCTGTGCTATCATATTCTAATTTCTGAAATTCTAGTAGATTGTCACTGAATTTCCTGTATTTAGGTTAAATACGATTAACTTTTGATCAAGTTATTACTCCAGTTATTTCTAAAGTTTGCGTTTTTCAATATGAGCAAAAAATCAACGATACTGAAGTTCTAAATTAACGATTTTTTTTTACATTAGCAGTACAAGATATAATAATAGTTTAGTTAGATCCGTTAACCTCGTAAACCCACTCTTTCCCCAGCACTTCGCAATTTACCATCTGCCTAGTCTCCTGGGAAAATTCTCACGCTGTAAGCGGTTAGTGCAACCTGGTGCTGTTTACCTTCCGACACAAGCTTGAGCCTACATCCTAAGGAAAGCAAAGTTTCAAATATTTTGTCAAACTCCACAGATCCTTTGTAGAGTAGTCAGCGGTTTAGCTAACAGAAATGCTAATATGTGCGATTTAACCATATTTGTTACTCTCTTCACTACCAAAGGTTCATTCTCGTAATCGGAATCGACACATGAACGATTTTGTGTGAAATCGCACTGAAAATTAGAACATATGACTTATAATTAAATATGAATATATTTTATACTACAACAATAAAAACGAATGTTTTTGTAAAATATCACATCCCTATATTTATTTATTTACACTCTACAGGCAAAAAAACCCAGCAAAAATAAAGAGTAAATATACATTGTTTATAAAATACAAAAAAGTCGATGCATTTAAATATTACATATTGAGAAAGTTGATACAGATAGCCTCACAGATTCCACTAGTTCAATAATTTTTCTGGAGTACAAGAGGTAAAAGAGGAGGAGGAAGAGGAAGAGGAAGAGGAAGAGGAAGAGGAAGAGGAAGAGGAAGAGGAAGAGGAAGAGGAAGAAAAGAAGAAGAAGAAGAAGAAGAAGAAGAAGCTGTGTTGGTCATGGTGAGGGTAATGATCGGTAAATTCTATTATGGCCTCCACGCTCCACTGACCTAAATTCATGTTTCTTTTTTTTTCTTCTTCTTTGGAGCTCTGTCAATGATTCATTGTCTGTACCTCCTTTATCAGCAAACCTACCAGAATTGCGAGCTCGTATAATAATGCCTTTGAACAAACTGATAGGAACATGTTACGTCTGGTGTGGAAGGACTTGATTTAAGACTTGATATTTGCAGAATCAGTAGAGGGCGCATAACAGCACTTCCGTTCAATAATTTATAACTCTATATTTATATTAATAACAATTTACAAATATGAAAATAAATTTTTACATGAAAACAAATTAAATTATCATATTATTGTATGCTGACGGTGTAGTTATAATACCAGAAAATGAATTTGCTTTATAGCTTTCCTTACCTCATTTGAATCAGATTTGTAAGTACAATATTTTTGTAATAGCTAAAGAAAAAACTGTAGTGGTGCCAGTTTATGGTAGAAATATGCTTCGGTCAAAATTAGTTAAGGTAATTACCTATTAAAATTACTTTTAGATAAATATTTGCAAAATACTAGGTGCATCAAAATACTAGGAAAATCCTTTGGGGGCGGGTTCCTTACACCAAAACAAGGAAAAAAAGACATGTTAAAATATTCTGCTATTATTTAAAGTTTATGTTCAACACGTCTCTAGGCACAACCCAACAACTTAAGTTTGTTACAACATTCATTTTCTCAGGTAATGGAGTGATGCTATCAATCAATATAAGTCAATTTGCTGATGGACTCATCGTATCCTAGATGATGATGTGTTGCCATGGAAGCGTGTTTACATTTGTCTATCACTTGTGCTGTGTACACACCTACTACAGATATATTCATTTAGCTATGATAGGATATTCATTTCATTAGCTGGAGGATATTATTTTTACGCGTGGTCATGCGAAGGTTAATGAACGCAATTCTGCTCAACTGTATCAGATGACATTTCCAAAGCAACTGAGTCATCAAACTTTTACTGCTATTTGTCATCAAGACTGTGTCCGTAGCAGCACAAACTGTGGATCGAGGAAGACTGTGCGTTTGATCAGAAAGAACACATTCTACAGGCTGTCGAAGAAGATGCAGACACGGAAGATACTTCACGAACAGCTCTTGTATCCGTATCACCTTCAACGCGTACAGGTTGTTTCGCTTGCCGATTACTGTACTGGCTGCGAATTATTCACGAAAACCTAACATTAATTAGGGTAAGGAGCCGTCATGAGGGAACGAGACATGGGCATCCAAATTAAGAAAGGGACTAGAAACAATTGGGTTGGGCTCTATGGATGGCGGGTCACGGGAATAGAAAGAGCACATGAAGGAAGGTTAGGAACCTCTTTAGAGATATGGATAGGCAGTAGATAATTGCGCTATATAGAGAGATGATTTCGCTGGAAAGTGCAATGGAGCTAAAATCGGAATGGGGGATGGAGCAGTACACTAAAACAAGCTCTCGTGCCTAGACTAGGGGCATGGCGGACTGACGAATATGAGGATTCATTGTCCCATCTATGCAGAGAGGGGGAATCGTGGACACATATTCTGGTGGATGCAAAGGTACGGAAGAACGGAAGGAGAAGTATCTACCGCACTCCTTTACAAGATCAAACAGAGGGAGATAGTCATGCTGAATTTGTTGACGGGAAAGGAAGGAGTGGAGGAATTAGATAAATTTCTGACGAAAACGAGACAGCTCAAGTCTGAAAATATTATAATCAGGGAGGGAGTTAGTGGAAACTTCAGATTGAATCTAGGTGTGTCATCCATAATGGGCTTTCTTTATATTCTTATATTTAATATTTTTAAAAGTTATTGTTCTGTATTTTGCATTTTATTTTATTTTTATTTATTTTATTGCTGAATATCTACTGTGTTAAATCAATCATACCTAGTGTGTTATAAAAGCAGGTACGGTCTGTTTGACCCGTGCACCTATTGTTTAATATTGTATTAGTGCCACTGTAATAAATACACCCCTAATATTACTACTACTCACCACGGGATAAATTTTGCCGATGGTTTGTTGTTTATCTCTTCAGTCTTATTTAACAGACAAGACAATATTTGGAAGAAATGTTCATACCCAAAATTTGTTGGCTGACTAAAAACCCCACGGTACAATTCAGGCTAAACATCAGTATCAATATAGGATCAATACGTGGGCTGGAACTGTTGGTGACTCTCTGTTAGATGCATAAGTTCTCCCCAAACGTCTACTGGGACTTTAAATGAGGATGCTCCTGCACAACTTCTGCAAATGTGCCCCTGCCAATATGAATAATGTGGTTATGCATGATGGAAAGTTCCAACACTGCTGACGTTTGCGTGCAGACGATGATCTAAGACAATGAAGAAATGAATACATCATTTCGATCTTGAGAGCAAACAGCTCTGTTTGGATATTTCCATATTATCAACACACAAAAAGGGGGTGGGAAGAAAAGACAAGAAAATAAAAGACAAAAGAGTTGCTTCTGCTGGGAAAGTTATGGATATCTCCTTTTCAATATTCAAGGAATGGTTTACAAAACATGTCTTACCTGCATACACAAGTGAATCTGGACAATACTACATAGATATCCTGAAAACTCTGCAATGGCATATCCATACTTGCAGGAGACCTCATTTCCGTGCAACAAACAGGATGGTGCGCCACGATCGCTCATCGCAATTGTTGTTGCCGAATATCTTGGGGGTGGGGGGGGGGAATGTATTCTTCACTCTGCCTATAGTCCGGATTTAGTCTTTTGTAACTTTTTCTTTTTTTCCCAAATTGAAGAAATACCTTCGTGGGAGTCATTTTCCTTCATCAGAAGCCGTGGTGAAAACTGCGGAAGCGATTCTGAAGGATCTGTCAGAAAATGGTTTCCAGCATGTCTTTGAAGACTGTCTGGAACGCCGGACAGGGGTATTGTATCAACAAGAATACTTATCAGAAATATCGAAATTGTGAGACTGAGAAAAGGTATGTTGTAAAAAATAAGTATAATAAATCGTGATTGTGGGTTGGTGGAAGTACATGCTCCGATTTATGGGGCTGCAATGCGCTAAAAGGTATTTTATTATAGCTTGATTCCGGAAATTGTATATTTTCTGAGAATATAATATAATAATTAGCTTACATTTTTCAGAATATCAATTTATCAAATTTAAATTTAGAAAATGACACAAAGGTTGGTGAAAACTCATCACATAAAATATTTCACTAATTAAAGCATAGATAAAAAACTATTGTGTTAAGTTGTTATCAAAGCTTTCATAAATACCTACAAAATTTCACCTCCCCCGTTCATATAGAGTGTGAAAAACTTGTATTTGACAAAGGGCATTCCGGAGTTGTTGCATCAGAAACAGCCGCTTCTCCTTTAGATTTATGACTGCAGCCAGCATAACACAAGGATGGCTTGTTATTTTTACTTAAGTGCGCTATTGTGCACTATACAGACGTTACAAAGTCGACGATGCGTTTTTTTACAGCACGCTCAAAGGATAAAGATTTGTAAAAGTCACTTTATTTATCAGCTATGCTCATTTCATATTTTTTACTCCTGGATTGTTTAGACACTGGCGTTTTAGGATAATGACCCTACATTATTAAACGGTTTTACATTACTTTTACTTTAGCCATTGCAAAATGGGTAACGTTGTATATTGCATCATTTTGAAACGATGCCAGGGCACCACCTGGAGCTAATAATGGTAACGATGTGGCAGCCTTGTTGGGTAAAGCTTTTTTTCATTCTCACGCTGCCCCAGGCTACAGCTGTAACATCTGCATACAATCAGATGGTTAATTTCGTTCCGAGTCTCCATTAAGCTTATTCGACGCGAACATGGCTCTCGTGTTTTAGAAAGGTGAACAGTTCTGTTAATGTGAAATTATCACTGTCCTAACATATGCTTTTAGCGTTCCTCTATTAACATTTCAGGTGTTTTGAAAGAAATGCAAATGAAACGGACAGGTACCAACATTGATCATAAAGAACAAACATGTGGCTGATAAGGCTGTCTAGCTGAATAGGTAAACTAATGGAACTATGCTTTCTACTTGTACAATGAGGGTTAAGGATATTAAGCACTTAGTAAATAATAAATATAACAACCAAACAAAGCAAAAATATGCAATAGTTATAATGTAAATTATTTGTATTGAAATAGAGATTGGTTATGCATCATTTATTTATTTATTTTGCGAACATTACAGATATCCCAATTACAATGCTCACTTAATCACCCACAATCCTTACACTTATAAAACAATGAAAAATGAAAACAAAATAAAAAGAAAATACAATAAATCAAATATGACAAAAATGTTACAAAAACAAATAGAACAAAAACAAAACGAAAAAATTGGTAATGTTCGTACATGATAAGTTAATCAATATCTATTTTATAATAAATGATCACAGAATAAAGAGAAAGTATACAGATTTGTATTAAATATATAAATAGTTAAATAATATAATGGTTGCATTCTAAGCACAGGAGAATGTTTACATGTATCAATATTAACCCTTGGAATTAAATAAAAAAAAAGATGATACGAAATCGGTTTAGTGTGATATTTGGAACATAAAAGCATATTGATTGTCTTATGTTTGAATCATCAACTTTATTGTATAATAGTTTGTAAAGGAAAAGTAACAACTGACGATTCCTTCTGTGAGATAAACTTTGGTACTGAAATAATTGAAGTAATGTGTCATAAGAAATTAAATTAATGGAAAAAAAAACAATTTTTTTAAACCCATTAGCTTAAAATTATTTTACTTTTCTTTTACATTTTGGTGTAAGGTGCACAGAAATTTACATATAAAATAAGTTAACATATTAGCCATGCGCTAAAGGATATAGTTATCCCTGTGTTCTAGCATAGGTAATATAGATAAATGTTTTCCTCCGAATGATTTCCTTCAGCTTTTGGAAATGAAATATTATGAGAACTAGATTGGGCGAGTATGGGGGATGCGTCACCAGTTCTAATTCAGCATCATGAATTGCATTCACTTTAATGCAATCAAAAAGTGTGATAATTAAAGATACGTGATACTGTACCGTGATTTTGTGTCCTAGTTCCAGATAATCGGTCTTAAAATTACCTCAGCATTCCAAAAAACCAGTGCATTTAGGGGAATGGACTCTAAATTTGCGAAATGGTGGATGATATCAGTAGCTTCATTCCTGCTTTGAAGTTTAGACTCAGGGTCGAAGTAATGACCTCATGTTTTTCAACTGTAACAAAGCGACCTAGAAAACTTCTCGAATTGTAGTCAAACCGAGGCAAATTAATTTGTGAAGAGATTACTCTCTCGCTTTTGCTCATGTGTCAACATTTGTGGCAACCATCTTGCTGGTACTTTGGAGTCCCAAATAGTCATAGGATATGGCCCAATTCTATCATTAAAAAAATGTTAAACATTAACTATGAAAATCTACGCAGTGACCTAACTAGCAAAATTTATTAATTTATTCTCTTTGCATAGATTATTTAACACTCTTATTTCATTCTAACTTATTTTCATGTGTTTGGGTTTATTTTATAATGAATCTGAGCCCATACGGTAAACAAATGACAATATTAAATTAAATGTTTAATTAACAATTAGAACACGGAAGGAACTGTCATCTAGTTATTCGTAAGCAAAATATTCCAACCGTTATGAGGGTTACGTACTCACGTTCAACTAAGTCGTTTCATAACAGAGTTGAAGTGTGGATTCATCACCAGAGAAGGAGCAGTCCAAACAGTGGGTGGCAACAGGTGAAAGTGCACCAAAGAAAGCAAAAACGGTTCCATCTTCAGGAGAAGTCATGGCTACGGGATTCTCATGGTGTGGTGCTTGTAGACTACCTTCAGAAGGGCAGAACCATCACCGGGAAGTATTACGCTTTACTACTGGACCAACTGAAGAATGCTATTCAGGCTAAACGTCCACAACCTGCGAGAAATAAAGTTCTCTTTCATCACAATACACATCTGGGATTGTTATTGCAAAACTGCATGATCTTGGCTTTCAAGTGCCTGAACATGCGTCATATTTGCCGAATTTGTTCTTAAACCTAAAGAAATGGCTGGGTGGACGAAGATTCACATAAAATGACGAGGTTAAAACTGAGACAGACGCTTATTTTTTACATTTACACAAATCTTATTTTATTGAGGTAATTAAAAAGTTGAAAGTCGTTGGAATAATGTTTTACAAGCTAACTCTTTTTTAAAATATTTTTAAACTTTTTCTCTTAAAGCTTGTGTTTTCTTGGTCAGGCCGACAACTTTTTAGAACGTCCTGGTATAATGTTCTTCATGACGTCCTTCCAAAAAGTAATTTGAAAATGTATTGAAGTTTAATTGCAATTAAAACATTGATGCTACATTTTGTAGTTAAGATAAGGGTGATGAACCAAAATATCAGTATCCGATATCAAAAAAGGCATTGTCCAAGTTGTTTAACGGTCTCGAGGTTTTGACCCACTTAGTAATCATTTAACTGAAGTCTCATTTAAAATTGAACACAGGGTATGAATAGTTTTATAGTTTTAATAATGTGAAAGCAAATACAAAATTCTCCTATTTTCTTTTTCTTTCTTTCTTTTTTTTTTTTAACTCTGATAGATTGGTATAGCTTAGATTAGAATATTGCTGGTATGAAGCTGTATATACAATAGGGATGGCTTGGGTATTTCGTGGGATCGGTTCTATATCACGAAATTAACTACACTAAATCTCCTTCAGCTGATTTTGCACATATAAAGACATGACGTTATTGAAAACAAACCGAGAACATTTATTAATACCTTGTTAATATATTAAACGGCTATCACGTATATGTATGCCATTGAAACCCTAATATTATTGCAGAACTTAAGCATTCCGAAATATTTACTATTGGCCTAAAATTTAAGTGACCGGATTGGTAGTGGTTGCGAATTATGTTGGCACTACACGCTCTAGTGAATTAAAGTCTGTGCATAATTTTCTGGTTGCACACATGGCAAAAATACAAAATTTGATGCCGAATCAATTCTTCTGAATATAATTTCACCAAATGACCATAGAAGTTTCACGACTGAAAAATCTTAAAAACACTGAAAAGTGTTCCACCAAATTGTAACTAATACTGATACTAAAACAGACTATATTATTATTATTATTATTATTATTATTATTATTTTAGGTTATGTTAGGTTGTTTTATGTAGCAAAGTGCTGTGAAGAAATGAATATAAAAACATGAATAACTTTAGGTGGTAATTTGCAGTGCAGTGAAATTTGCTCTTGAATAATTGCTTATTTTATATACGAGAGTAATATTGCAGAACATCACGCTCATCTCAATCTGATGTTTTTATATCAGAAATATTCTAATTTGTTAGCTGAACATAAAATAGGGATTTAGCAAAAAAATAAAGTAATGGTATAATATATAACAGTGCTTGTCATTCAGGAACCACTAATAAGCAAGCAAATTCGAAAACTTGAGTAATAAAACGAGATTTATCTACCTTAATATAGTGTTCCGCATAATTACCTTTTATTTTACTGACAGTGTTGTAATTTCATGTCTAATTGAAAGGAAAAACGATATTTTCATTACATTAACATTTTAATTAATGTATCTGCAACTTGTCCGTTTAACAGCTGTTCGTTAAATACCATGTTAGCTGCAGTGATAGCAGTTGGACTCATTGAGAAATATACTCAACTCGGAGCAGGAGTTAAAATTAACATCGTCAAAGATACCGACGCTATCTGCCCTTCTATGTATATCGTGGTATGAAACATTTTAGTAAGTACAATGTAGAGAGAGAGAGAGAAAAAAAAAAGAACTGAAACTCCCTTACATGCGGCCCAGTTTTAAACTTTGCTTCCGTTTTTGCGGGCAGTTTTAAACTTACCTAATAAACAGGGTGGACACATTATTACAATAGGATTTAATAACAGGAGCGTTCGATGTGAGCATTTTGGAGAATCCGTGGTGTCACGCATCGATCCTTAAACTTGAAGGGTCCGATGGCAAAATGTTACTTCGATATGTTCGCGTTCCCATCTTTTATTTTTCACCATAAGGGAGACTGCTTGTTTACTTTTCAGAATTGCCAACCATTGCAACCAAATAAGAGGCGACTGGAGGCAGACTGCCTTTAAATTCGCTAGTACCACTCGGTAACTTAAACCTAACCTATGGATTAAAATCTACTATCCTTGTAATTACGACTATTTTTTTACTTGGGTTAGGTTAGGTTAGGTAGTTAGTTGTCTGCTTAAATTTCATTTAAGAATTTTACGTTAATTCACCTTCACCACTTATCCCTAGATCTGTGCGGTGCTATCTAATGCATTTTTTTCACACAATCGGAACGCGTATAATAGATCGTTCATATAACGTCTCATGGGTTATGTTTGCAAACATTTGAATCATAATGGCCGTGGCTTTAGTTTTGTTGAGTAGTGCATTTCTTACCTTTGGTTCTTCGATTTCAGCTATAAAAACGACGTACTTTTTAGAACGAATGGTGGTGTGTTGCTTTTAATGCACTCACATAATCTAATAATATTTATATTTACTCTCGTTTGTTATTCTATGCATATTTAAACATTTTACTTGTGGAATGCACATATGAAAGTTTCACCTAAATGGAAAACATCTCTCGATGTTTTTATTTCGGAAATATTAGGTTAGTTTAGGTTAAATTACTGAAGATCTGACACTTTTGTTCCGCCATTTCGGTATTGCAAGCAGTTATAATTGTGGGAAAAAAAAATCTTGTGCGAATATAAACTTTAAAAAAATCATTCTCAAGTACAAAGCTCAGCTAAATCTGTTACCTTCCCTTGATTTACTCTCACAAATGAGACGGCATCTAAAGCACTCTTCTTTTCAAGCTGAAAAAGAAAGCTCAGGTGTGCAACAAGAACTCCACTGTTCATCACCGGAGTGAGAATTTGCTCGCCACTTTAACGCACCTGTATTTCCTCTCTCCGGAAAAAGATAATATCGGAGCTGGCTCATTTCATCAACTCTCTGCTTGAGCCACGAACTTTATTTTTTAAGTTAATGTAGAGTTAAAGAGACAACTAGCTGAAAAGATGAACATTGGGCTTAAGATACAGCTGGGAGTTGAGCAGAGTGGACTTTGTCTCCCAAGCGAAACTTACCTATAAACGCTTTTGTAGGTGTCGCCTATTGCAGCGGTTTTAAATAAGAAGGGGATGTAGAGTGGAGGGGAAGATTTTGGAAAGAGTTGATTAATTGTTTAGATTATATGTAATCTAAGGGGTAATGCTATATCTTCCTCTCCGATGATAGTTTCCGCTGACTTATATTTTGCCACGTTTTAAACTGCATGCTCAGTTAAGTGTTAGTGTATAGTGTTATACATATATTGGCCTACTAATTATATATACATACGAATAATATCGGTCCTAGTGGTATAGTGGTAACTATACTTGCCTCGTAAACCCAAGATCGCGGGTTCGATCCCGGCCAGGATCGATGGATTTTTTCGGGACTAAAAATTATGGCTTCCTTCGTAAGGGAAGTAAAGCCATGGGTCCCGTGTCATACATTTACGGCATGTAAAAGAACCTCAAGCCTGAAAGAAGAGGCCTCTGAGCAAAATTTGTTAGTCGTTTAACGCCCTGAATTGAATGGGACGCTGATGACCTGAGATGTTAAAGAGTCGTCCGTAAATAAACCAAATTAAAAAAGTATACAAATAATGGATGTGCCACAACAACGAAAGAAAGGAAAAATTATATATTGTAAAACTCGAGAAACTGAGAGTATTGATAGCTGCATATGATGATATGAATGGAGGCAACGGAATTTAAATTAAAGCAGTCAAACCTACATGTATCTCATTATACAGATGTTCCAGTCAAACCATTTACGGGGTAAGAAGAGAAGGAAATAGACCGGAGCATACAAAAGTGAATTCGAACGATTTTGAATGGGATACGCTGCTGCATAGACAATTTTATTTAGTGAGAAACGAAGTTCCTAGCATGTCCAAAATTTGAATATGATATTCCAAAAGGAAAGAATTGCATTTCCTTAAGTTCACTCTTTGAGATACATTCTTAAAGAACTGAGCCACAAATGGAAAAAAGTGCTAAAATTAAAGGAAAATATTTATTGAAAAGCCAAACATAAATGGAATGGCTACTCTCTGTGTTTTGCTTACCTCTTATTCTTTCTTTCTGTCGGTCCTGGTGGTGTAGTGGTTACCATACTTGGCTCATAAACCCAAGAACGCGAGTTCGAACCCGGCCAGGATCGATGGATTTTTTCGGGGCGTAAAAATCCTAAGTATTACTTCCTTCGGAAGGGAAGTAAAACCGCGGGTCCCGTGTCGTACATTTACGGCACGAAAAAGAACCTCAAGCCTGAATGAGAGGCCTCTGAGCAAAATTTGTAGGCCGTTTCACGCCCTGAGTTGAATTGGACGCTGATGACCTGAGCTGTTAAAGAGCGTCCTTAAATAAATCAATTAAAAAATCCAATCTTATTCTTTCTCTACGCCGCATCGGGAAATTATTCCCGCATAGGTTAAGCTCACACGTACACACTTTGATTTATATTCCATTTTAATACTTGCCAAAATGTTTACTTAGATATAATAATAATAATAATAATAATAATAATAATAATAATAATAATAATAATGTCACTAAAAGCCTAAGCATTTCACATTTAATTCTGAAAGGGAAAATCTGAATAAAAATGCACAAAATAAACAAATAAAAAGAATAAATAAATCATTCAGACGATTTATATTTACTAATGATCACTGGCATGGTGTTATAGATCACAGTTCTAAACACTGGTTTGAATTAAAAAACGGCATAATTTATTTAAAACTGAATAATTTCAGAGTTCATAGAGCCTCAGTATTGAAGATTTTGTTGATTTCGATGTTTTTGTTCACATAACTGAGATTTTTTTAAGTGTGACTTTACCTATACCACCTTACACTATCTAAATTAAAGCGTTATTCTGTTGTATATCATGAATGAAATTATTTATTTGTAATATTTTTATTAATAACTAAAAAGCTAACAATTATTAGATAAACTGAATTAAGATAGATTTAAATTGGTAGAGCCATGCATTTTAAGACCATGATAACACACTAACGTTACTGCTCCTTTTAGATCTTAAAACATACAGCATTTTTTCGGATTCTACGTGTTATTTCTGGGAGAGAAGGCTAAGTACAGTCGTTGAGGGAATTCAAACTTGCAAGACGCAGAAGTGACTGAATAGTAATTAAAACTGAGGCAAACATCCAACTTGCAGTACAATTACTGGGAAAACATTAAAGAGACAAGGTGTTTGCACCCCACGCAATTAAATTCGCTAAATGCTACACTTCGTTGCTTTTCTCATTTTGTGCGCGACAAACGCAATTAGGGAGAGCGCAGGCAAGGAATTCGGGTCAAAAAGCTTAGTCGGTCATTGAAATACCCGAAGCACCCGCTGTTGCTTGTCAGCATTGAATTAGTCAGGGGACTTAGGTTATGACGGCGTATTTCCTGTTGTTTGACACAGTAGAACCTTAAGGTAGAAATTTTACTATTGTACACAGAAGCAAGAAATCAGAGTGGCGAAGAATTACCTTAGTAGACCTAACGCACGATATTTCTGCACTCAGCATACGGCACACAGCCAGAGGCGGCTTCTGCGCTAGCTGCCAAGATACTGACCTTTCGGACTTGTGCCGGAACATTATATAAACTAAACTGCTTATTACATTTTAAACTGTTTGGATGCATATTATCTTAAAATATTAAATTACGAGGGGGTGTTCAATAAATAAGTTTCCCTTAGCTGTTTACTCTATTGTTATCATGTTACATTCCACTATTTTACTCATATTTTACCTTCACGCATGAACTACTTCTCCACATAACTACCTGCGATGTTCAGGCATTTGTTCTGTCTGAATGATCTCTTCAAAGAAGCCATGGCCCTGGTTGGGAAAAAAAAAAAAAAAAAAAAAAACGAAAGCGCTGTTTTGACATGCCCATTGTCCTGAAAATGTGGCCTTCAAAATTCTTTTTTCAGTGCCGGAACAAGATGGAAGTCACTAGGTGCCATATCATGGCTGTAAGGTGGGTGTTGAAGCCGCTCCCAATGATACTGTGCAATATTTAGAGTTGGATTTGGATTGCAGTGTACGGTCGACTTTGTCTTCAAGGAGGAGGACAAATTGGGTGGTAAGGAGTACAGGGCGCTTGTGACGGATTGCAAATTTCAGTCGTCGTAAGGTTGCACAGTAACGTCAGCATTTACTGTTTCTTATGGTTCGAGACAATCAAAAAGAAAAAAAAGGAAAAAAAAAAAAAAACATTCCTATGGAATCCTAAAACACGTTAACCTGACCTTCCCTGAACTTCTTTCGTATTGGCGAAGTGAAATGTTTTCATTGGGGCGTCACTTTCGCCTCAGGAGAGTAATGGTGCATCTATCTGTCATCACCTGTTACGTTTCGATCGAGAAAAGCTTTTCTCTCTATGTGAAACTGAAGCAAATGTTGCAAACTGGCATCCACTCGTTGCTTCAGGTATTTATTCAAGTTCTAAGTAATTACAAGTCCTAGCTCTCTCCCAGGCAATGAAAATCTAACATAACAATGATTAACGCCTTAAAATAATACATCCACAATACAACACAAAACTCTGATTCTTATTCAATTCAAATAACTTCATGCATACATCTAAATCACTAACCAAATATAATTGACTTATTAATCATCCAATACCTGTTTATTTTTAACTCTATGAAAATATTCCATTAAGTTCCTTAATTGAGTCCCACTCCCCAAAATTTTCCTTACTGCTATCTCAGATCTCATACGAACCCATCAACCGACTTCTCCACACTCTGTTTCTGGGCATTCAAATATGATGTAAATGTCATTTTCATTACCCCTACACATTGGACATACGCTCTGCTCCTGAAGTCTTCTAACTCCCTTTGGTCTTCATATTGCTAATATAAACCCTCCCTCTTTTTTATTACATTTATCAATGTCTCGTGACTGTCATTCATACAATTCTCTCAACATTGTATATTTCTCCATCACGACTAACCAAAATGGGATTACTATAACACGTGCTTCAGAGAGCGTTGCCAACCCAACGGGAATAAAATAACTCGCAATTTAAATCCTGCGTGCTGACTTTTGAGACATTCTTTAGTGTTATAAAAACTCCGGCGCCTGCTCTTGAATATAATATTGCAACATCTGAATAAATATAAAGCAAGTACACCTGAGCTAGCCAAATGTCAGTTTACGAAATTCAATAACAACTTACATACAGCAGCTGCCTCCTAACTTTCACGAAATACTCCCTTTAGTCATCTAATGTGATAAAAAACATGCTTCGGAGATGTATAGATGCCTATCGAGCATATGAAAAACGACATTGCAGCAAATTTACAACTCACAGCTGGGAAGGCGATCTGACCACAGACGGTTCAATTAGTTGCGTGTTCGATTCCCGGGCGCGTCGTCAATTGTTCATAAACCGATGCAATTTATTGTGTACGCTGGGCAACACTCGCTGCAGCTGCACTAAAATTAAATGTTTACTGGCACTGCACCTGCTGTTTCTCGTTTTAAAAACGTCCAGGACATTTCGTTTATACCCGCCATAAACCGATGGAAAACGTGGTCTTATTTGATGAGCTTATATTAGATAACAAACACATAACCCACCGCTGTCACCCGTTAATTACGTGGCGGTGGCCAGGGAAAAAAAAAACAACAACAAACAAACAAACAAAAAAACAGATACCTGTTTAGTAATGCAGAAAAGTTTCAACTGACCAATAATGCATTTAAAAATTGGATCTCCCTCAAATGTTGCTTTTAAACATAAGCAAATTTCTTATCTACGTAACTTTCCGATTGAAAAACATCTTTGCTTAATTCCATTAGACGTTCCGCAAAAACGATACAAATTTCAGTAATTCATTTTTAGGTATTAATTCTGTCAGCATCTTCTCTTTTTAGGATGCAGTTTCAACAAGCATGATAAAGTTCAAAGAAAGCCCCTATATGGGCATGCCTTGTTTACGAGCTGCCAAATTAATGACACATTTCTGTCATTTTAAACGTCCAGGAAAATCAGTACTGGAAAAAATGATTGAGCGGGGTAAAATTTCTTAAGTATTACTTCGACCTCGCGGACCCATCTCATCCCTTCCTCCCGGAGGTGCCCCGTGCCCCAATTGTAGCCGTAGGTACAAACGATCACCCATTGATTGATGAAATTAGTATGCATTCCCAACATCTAGTTCGCGTTTTTCGAATGGTGTTTAACGCCCGTTTTTACTACTGAGGCACCACAGGCGGTTGAAACCTCCTAGCAAGTACAAACGCCTGCATGGCGAACCTTGCAATCTGGACTGAATACTCGCTATGACTGAGAAAGCTTTCATAGAAAACAGGAATTTCGCATATCTCGGCTTAGTATGACACTGAAGTTTTAATTTCGGCAATTGTGTATTTATTATTATTATTATTATTATTATTATTATTATTATTATTATTATTATTATTATTTTTTTTTTTTTTTTTTTACGGACGGAGCAAGACTTTATTTACACGGCCATGCAGAGACACAAAACTATAGATGCTGGAGTGCAGAAAACCCCGATCTTGTACAATAAATACACTTGTATGACCAAAAAATTTATGTTTGATTTGCCGTAGAAATCTATGCGTTTGAATTTAAGGGGCTATGAATATCCGAATCCGCCGGCAACAGCGTGCTTCTCGGTGTCAAGCAAATCCCCGTTAACCGGCCAAGGGCACAAACGAGGGCTCTGTACAATGAATTAATAAGGATATTCATGTTAAATTTGTTACTTATTTGAGTTACGTGTAATATTTATGTAATGAAAGAACGACACAATTATTGATATTGCTGAATTAAGTTTGTGCATTGAAAATCGTATTTATATTTTGATACGTGAACCGAATAGCAGTATATAATGTAACTAATTGATTTCTTTGGGCGCAAGAGTTTTAAAGACTGGCTATAGGCACTAACAATGTTCTGTTGTGGAAAAAATATTTTTTGAAAATGTCTTGTATCCGGAATTTAGAAACGTTTCTTTGGCTATTGATGGGGAAAATAAAAGTCGGTCCTGGTGGACTTGTGGTAGCCATACCTTGCCTCGTAAACCCAAGATCGCGGGTTCAATCCCAGTCACGATCGATGGGTTTTTTCGGGAGTAAAAATCCTAAATATGGCTCTTCGGAAGGGAAGTAAACCCCATGTCGTAGATTTACTGCACGAAAAAGAACCTCAAGCCTGAAAGAAGAGGCCTCTGATCAAAATTTATCGGCCATTTCATGCCCTGAATTGAATGGGACGCTGATGACCTGAGATGTTAAAGGAGGCTCGTAAATAAAACAAATCAATAATCAACAAATGAAAAACAAAAGAAATATGTAAGCAGTTAGTGGTTTACAGCAAGTTGGGTAAGGTAGGAGTAAGGGTGTAATATATGCATTTATTTTGTTTTGTTCGTTGATGGTTTTGTCTGTGTATTGGTTCCGGTAACGTTGTATGGTATGATGTAGGGCTAGGCATATAATCGTATATCACCTAGCACATAAAATCTAAAGCGCTAGGGTTAAAGCAAACTGGGCATGTAAATGGAATGTTCGAGACGTAGTGGAAGTGGATGCGCATTTCGTTGTGAATAACAATGAGTCTCTGTACGCTCCTCTAACGTTTTTGTGGTCCGTTGTAGCGTCAGTTATGATAAAAGGTACGGTAGAGAATTGGCTGTGGGCACATGAAGCGGGTGGAAAGGTGGGTTCGGCAGTTGCATATTGGTAGAGGCGTGGCTTTTTGGTGAACAAAAACATCGCAAATTGGTATAAAATTGCAAACATATCGGAGACATAGCATTTTTGGTTCACATAAAACCGGTACGCCCCATTGTCTGACTTCCATTCACTTGAATGTTATGTATATTATACCTATGTAAATAGTAGTGCTTGTAATGTACTTTTATTTAGCAGATTTTAAATGCATTCAAATAAGACAACTGTTGCATGGACTTTATAGCCGTACGTGCTATCATCCTTGTAATAGTCAAAATACATATACATACGATATACTTAAATCACGCGTTTTCTATGAGTAATTTATATAGATATGCACAAACATGAATGTTTCCCTGCCTGATTAAGAAACTAGGGAACATTCACAAGTGTACGCCACGGGTGGTCGAGGTCGTTAAGGCCGGAACTCATGAGCGGGAGGTCTGGGGTTCGAATCCCGCCAGGATCGTCTTTCCTGACTGAGGTTTTTTGCAGGTTTTTCTGAATTTTAATAAATGACAAATGCTGGGAAGGTGCCTAAACTTAAGCCTGGAACGTTTCCTTAGTTAAAAAACCTTTCATAATATATCATTTCATTTCATGTACAACCGACATGGGTGGCCGAGGTCTTTAAGGCGCGGACTTGTGAGCGGGAGATCTAGGGTTCGATTCCCACCAGGACCGTCCTCCCTGACTGAGGTTTTTTCCGGGTTTTCCTCAGTCCTCATAAATAGCAAATGCCGAGAAGGTACCCTACACTAGGCCTGGAATGTTTCCTTCCTTAAAAAATCCTTTCCCAATATATCATCCCATGTATCACGAGTGTCCACTTTCTGTGGTGCCTCAGTAGTACAAACGGGCGTTAAACATCATTAAAAACATTACAAGAGTTCCGAAATTATACCGACACACTTTGGGATACGATAGATTATTGTTTTTAAAGCACCTTTGCCTAAGGAAACCAAGGGCTACGGCATTTCTTTTCAGTGAAATAAGGTTACTCATTATTTGGATGATTTTCTGGGAGAGGTTGGGGTAATTTGGTATGTGCAAATTAATAAATAAATACAATAATAATAGTAATAATAGAATATTCATTTGACCCAAGAATATATAGCAGTAACAAAACAAACAGAACGCAATTGATAAACTCCTACTGAAATGATAAATTAACATTCTGAAGCAAATAGGTACATCATCTCATCTCACAACAGATGCTAGAACACGCGACAATTACTTCCAGATAGTCTCATTGATGAGTCATACTCTGTCTAACTCTCTCAAAGACTCCAGGCATGCCTCTAATTTGATCAACTGCGCTAGCTATGCGTACTACATACGGAATTAGCAGAGTTTCGTTAACAACGGACTTCATGTGTCCCCAAAAGTAGAAATCAAAAGGATTAAAGTCAGGTGAGCAGGCCGGCTCATCCCAACTTATTCGGTGGTTGCCGTATACAGGTGTCAGATGACGACGTACTTCATTGCCAAAGTGGGTTGTGTCCGTTATATTGAAACCACACTGTACTTCTCATATTGAGAGGAACTATTTCCTGTAATTCATGCAGAACTTCTCTCAAAATCACTAGATATTTGTTGGTGCTGAGTCGCCGCGTCAAAATGTATGGCCCTATCAGAAATTCATGAAACTGCTGGCCACAAGTTGAGTCTAAATTAGAACTTCTGTTATCGCACAAATGTAGCATGAGGTTTTCTAAAACCCAAACATGTGTATTGTTCATCATTGCTTCATCCGTGATCGTCATGTGTGTTGAAAAGTGTTGTCGCTGTTTATTTTGGTGCAAATACAATGCACAAAACTGCCGTCGCGATGGGTAGTCACCTGGCATAGTAGCACAAACGGAACAGCTGTTCCTGCAGAATTCTACTGACCATGGAACGACTTGAGTTCAATTGTCGATCTATAGCGCGAATATTTGTATAAGGCTTGTCCTCTACGCACCTCAGTAATGCATCCTCGGCTGCAGGAATTCCTTCACATCGCCGCCGTCCGTCACCTTCTGTTCGTCTATCTAATGCGCCCAGTTCGCGTAGTCTGCAAACAACCTATCCCAGGTAGTGTGATGTAGAACTCATCAGTTTGGAAATTGTTGTCAATAAAACCTCTGAACCACACGACCAAAACCGTAAGTCGCTCCATATGCCAAATGCATATCCGTGTACTGATGCTTGCCGCTACAGTCCCGAACGGCAGCGGAGAAATCAGAATTCCTCAGTTTCGAACAGCAGCAGCAACGGAAGCCAGCAGAGCCTCCGTTTTGTATGGAAGCGCTGTTATTATGAAGTAACATAACTCTTTATGTTCTATTATTTTTTCTTAAATTTTAAACTAACCTAACCTAAGGTATCAAAAAGTAATATTTATTACATTAAGAATAGCGTAAAAGGGTTATTATGGAGTAGTATAATTCTTTAATTTCTATGATTTATTTATTATTAAACCGAGCTAACCTAACCTATGAAAAGTAACATTTACTCATTAAGAATAGTGCACAATAATTATGAAGGTTAAAAAATTACAAATTGTTATTACAGAGTAGCATTAATTTTTCATGTTCCATTATCTTTTGTTAAACTTAAACTAACCTTACCTAGCGTATGAAGAAGTAACATTTATTGAATTAAGAATAGTGTAGAAAAATTACGAAGATAAAAAATAAAAGTAATAAAATCTATTGTGAGAGAAAAAAGGTTTTAAGTAAGTGGGGACACTTACCCATGGGGAGCAAAATTCACATCAGTAGCTCGACGCTGCAACCTAATGAGCTACGAGGTATTCATGCTTGGAGTGGAAATTATTTATATGAAGTAAAAGCTGAATAAAATCGTAACCAGTCGCCAGTCTTCGCTACCGTTCGGGACTGCCACGGAAGGTACCTTCTTGGGTAAGCAAAAGTCAATTAATTTCCGTTGATAATGTTCCATGTCTGTATCGTAGAAGTGAATAAACTCGGTTTTATACACAAAAGAAAAGGAAGCATGGCATGATACCAAGTCCAAGTAAACAAACTAAATGCAAACATGACACTGAGCTAAACTATGGGGAAGCATTAATAGTATAACACCTTGTTGCAAATTAAAGGAAGCATTGCAGCTCATGGGTTCTTTAACAAAACATGCTTTAAATAATATTATCTAACATATCTCATAATTTGTCGGTATAATTTTGGGACACCCTATTGGGACGATAACTGCATTAATCTAGTCTCTAGGTATTTTCTCAGAATGAATAAAATCTTTAGTTTTACAATGTTGGCTGTTGGCACAACTTCCCTGTTTTAATTGCAAAGTTGGACTAATTAAGAAAAGGTAATTATTTTATCTCATTCCTACAAGTAAGCTAAGAAGAGCAAAATAAGAATAAATTTACTTTATTTTAAATTTATTGCACCAACAAAGACATTTCAGAATTAGCAATATATTGAACACATTAAATATTGACAATTAAGTACAACATGAACAATATCAGGGTTAGTGTACTTGACTGACGATAAGCGGACGTTGTAACAGGTAGCCAATGAATAAATCGAGGCAATGTTTCCCATACCATAACAACGGTGAGAAGCCCTCGTTGCTTGAAATCTATGAATTGGCTAGTTACTCCCACCTGATAACCCCCACAGAAAAGCGGACCCCCGGAGTCCCCGAAATAAAACTGTCTGCCTTCTAAGGCGTATGAACACAGCATGAATTGCCTCATGTAGTCCCCTGGAAAGATGGTAGAGCAAGGTACTATCTTGTAAACGTTCAGCTTGTAGAGTATGGTGTTGAACCCATGTGATTTCCTGGAGGTCTCGCCATATCCTACCACTGTGCATTTCCGGTAGAAATCAGCAGGAGGTGCTAAATTGGTATACCCAGGTGCTGGAATCGGTTGGTAAGACTGTACCAGGCCAATGTCATTAAAGCCGACTCCATTCTGCGTCATTATGAATGTAGGGTGAATAATCCCCATGCCACTTCTAGAACAGAAATAGGTAACAAGAAGAACAAGTAGTTATTAGAAACTATGAAATATATAACGTTCTTTATTGTAGTTTCAAATTATCTTTCCTTGACGTTTTCGTCGAATTTCCATAATATTCTGCCTGCGTTATTGATAGTTTGTATTTAGACGTAAATGAGAAGTGTGTGTACAATAGCTGTTTTATAAGTGTTTGCAAACTCAAAAGGTGGTTTCACTGGATTGTTTGCCACGTTATCTTGGCAGCACGGTGAGTGTTGAGAAATGATGTACATGATTATAAACAGTTACGAAGCTCAGTTTGTGTTTAGGAGCCATTTTATCTTGCATAACTATTTATGTTTTATTATTTTTCTTAAATTTTAACTAGCCTAACATATCAAAAAGTATGATCTTTTGGATTAAGAATAGTATAAACAGTGTTATTATGGAGAAGTATAATTTTTATGTTCTATTATTTATTGTTAAATTGAACTAACTTAACCTATGAAAAAGCTGCTTTTATTCGATTAAGAATAGTGCAGAATAATCACGAAGGTTAAAAAAAGTTACAAATTGTTATTATAAAGTAACATTAATTTTGTATGTTCTATTATTTTTTTTTTTTTGTTAAACTTAAATTAACCTAACCTAACCTAGCGAATGAAAAAGTAACATTTATTGGATTAAGAAAATAATGTAGTAAAAGTGTTATCATGAAGTCATATTATTTTTATTTATTTTTTATTAAACTTGAACTGAACTAACCTAACCTTTTTTCGATTAAGAATAGTGTACAAAAATTACGAAGATAAAGAAAAGTAGGAAAATCTATTGTGGGAGAGAAAAAAAAAGATTTTAAGTAAGTGGAGACACTTACCCATGGGGAGCAAAATTCACATCAGTAGCTCGACGCTGCAACCTAATGAGCTACGAGGTATTCATGCTTGGAGTGGAAATTATTTATATGAAGTAAAAGCTGAATAAAACCGTAACTAGTTGCCAGTCTTCGCTACCATTCGGGACTGCCACGGAAGGTACCTTCTTGGGTAAGCAGAAGTCAATTAATTTCCGTTGATAATGTTCCATGTCTGTATCGTAGAAGTGAATAAACTCGGTTTTATACACAAAAGAAAAGGAAGCATGGCATGATACCAAGTCCAAGTAAACAAACTAAATGCAAACATGACACTGAGCTAAACTATGGGGAAGCATTAATAGTATAACACCTTGTTGCAAATTAAAGGAAGCATTGCAGCCCACGAGTTCTTTAACAAAACATGCTTTAAATAACATTATCTAATATATCTCATAATTTGTGGGTATAATTTTGGGACACCTGTATTATGGGATGATAATTTCATTACTCTAGTCTTTAGGTATTTTCTCAAAATGAATAAAATCTTTAGTTTTACAATGTTGGCTGTTGATACAACGCAAAGATATCAATTCCCTCTTTTAAGGGAAAAGTTGGACTAATTAAGAAAAGGTAATTATTTTATCTCATTCCTATAAGTAAGCTAAGAAGAGCAAAATAAGAATAAATTTACTTTATTTTAAATTTATTTCATCAACAAAGAAATTTCAGAATTAGCAATAGCTTGAATACAGTGAACATTGACAATTAAGTACAACATGAGCAATATCAGGGTTAATGTACTTGATTGACGATAAGCCGATGCTGTAACAGGTAGCCAATGAATAAATCGAGGCAATGATTCCCATGCCATAACAACGGTGAGATGGTCTGGATGCTTGAACTCTGTGAAATGGCTAGTTACTCCCACCTGATAACCCCCACAGAAAAGCGGACCCCCGGAGTCCCCGAAATAAAACTGTCTGCCTTCTAAGGCGTATGAACACAGCATGAATTGCCTCATGTAGTCCCCTGGAAAGATGGTAGAGCAAGGTACTATCTTGTAAACGTCCAGCTTGTAGAGTATGGTGTTGAACCCATGTGATTTCCTGGAGGTCTCGCCATATCCTACCACAGTGCATTTCGGGTAGAAATCAGCAGGAGGTGCTAAATTGGTATACCCAGGTGCTGGAATCGGTTGGTAAGACTGTACCAGGCCAATATCATTATAGGCGAGTCCATTCTGCGTCATTATGAATGTAGGGTTAATAATCCCTGTGCCTGTTCTAGAACAGAAATAGTAATAGATAACAAAAAGAACAAGTAGTTATTAGAAACTATGAAATATATAACAATTTTTATTGTAGTTTCAAATTATCTTTCCTTGACGTTTTCGTCGAATTTCCATAATATTTTGATAAGTGTTTGCAAACTCAAAAGGTGGTTGCGCTAGATTGTTTGTAACGTTAGCTTAGCAGCACGGTGAGTGTTCAGAAATGATGTTCATGATTATAAACAGTTACGAAGCTCAGTCTGTGTTTGAGAGCCATTCTATCTTCTTACGTTTGTTAATAAGCTTTCAAAAGGGAGAAACACGAATTTTGTTTATTAATAAACACTACTTTTTGAAAGGAGCAACGCCGCAGATATTAAGGCGAAGCTGAACTAACTTTACGAAGTATCTGAACCTTTGCTAGAGTGGTGTATAAGTTCGGAGCAAAGGAGCACAAGCGATGCGGACCGTCCCGAATGTGTTGTCGAGTCCGAAATGATTGCAAATATCCACGAGCGACCAGAAACTAAAGGTGCGGGCACTTCTTGACATCGGATGCACAGTCATTTGGAAATGAAAAAGGTAGCGCTTTTGCTTGACCATGAAAACAGAACTTGGTACGGAGACTGCATGTGACACGACAAAACGTGGAAACAAAGGAGCAGTAGGAAAAGTAAGTTGCAACGAGCAGGAAAACTGATTGCTACTGTGTTTTGGGACTGCCATGGCGTAATTTTGATTTACTTTTGGAAAACCACGAACATTTAATATTACTACTGGAGCAATTAAATGACTCGATCAAGAAGTGTTGCCCTCGTTTGGTGCAGAAGAAGATTCTGATTCATCACGATAAAGCGCTAGCGCACAAGGCGGTATTGGGACTTAGGTATGAAAAACTGCATCTCCATTACTCACGAGACTATTTCCTTTTATCTAACATGAAGAAATGGCATATCAAATGATGAGACTAATGCTGAAACAAATGCGCATTTTGCAGAGCTAAGGAAGTGTCACTTTATGAAGAAAATAGATAATCGCTAGTGTAAATGGTATATTTGACAAGAAAGCTATGTTAGGAAATAAAACTGTATAATTTTTCACATTTTTGCGCCGACTTATCGAATTGTCCTGATAATAACAAGATTTAATACAAAATTGAGATTTTCTGAGCATCATATATGCAGAATGTGTAGGAACTTAGTGCAGGTATTTTGGTGGCCGTGAAAAGACACTATTGCATGTGTATTGATACATTTGTTTTTCCGCAATGAAACTCCGTACATGCATTTAAATAAAACAAGAAAAAGATTTTCTGAAAATTGGGGGAGGGGAAATCGGGCTATTAGGAGAGGGGGGGTTTACTAGAAACCCAAATTTAAAAATCGGTCTCGCAACACCAATATTTGCTTTTTTCCCCCGCAACAAACACTGCATATACCGTGTAAATAAAACAAGAAAAATAGTTACTCAGAATCAGGGAAATCCGGCCATTAGGATAGGGGGTATACCTGAAACACCAAATTTAAAAATAGCTCTAGCGGCACCAATATTTGTTTGCTCACAACAAAATTCGGTATACACCATTTAAATAAAATAAGAAAAACAGTTCCTGAAAATTAGAGACATTGCAACATTAGGAGTAAAGGTATACTTTAAAACTGAAATTTAAAAGTACGTCACGCAGGATATGCGCAAACTAAGCGAATTCCTTACCTATTACATTAACTTGGAGAATATAAATTCCAAATTATGGCCTTATTAATTAATGAAATGAAATATGTTATGACATTACTATGTGGATTAGGAGAACAAAATTGGAATTCTTGCAATCTATAAGTATCACAAAATCGAAACAACATTTTACTATAATAATAATAATAATAATAATAATAATAATAATAATAATACTTATTATTATATTGAGATTAAACCACTAGTATGATATACTATTAATTAAATGAAATTAAATGAATGACCACTGATTGACAAAGCTATACTGTGTGGGTATTTATAAACATTTTTAAATGTAGCCTTGTTTATGAACTGAGCCTTTGATATCATCTTTAAAATAAAGAGAAATACTAAATTAATTCATTAAATGCACTAAAATAAAGAGAAATAACAGAAAGTGTCGAGTTTATATTGTGTATTTAAGATGATGATGCTCACATGTTTCAATAAAACAAAAACACGTTACTATTTAAAATAATTGTAATATACTAAGGATAGCACAATAAGCTATAAATAATCGAAAGCTTCATCGATTTTCATTGGCTGAGAAATTTGATTTAAATGTTATTGTAGAAAAAATATGTAACGTGAAGTTTTCTGAAGGTTATTATATAGCTCTGTTACATACAAATATAATTCCCAAACACATTTAATTAATATTTCACATTTTCTATCTTCACGACGATGCTTTTGTTAAATATAAAGCATGTGCATCATTATAAATACAGTTTATATGCTGAATTAATTTGTCCTTTAATTTTAAAACAATGTAATGAAAAATTAAACGAAAGAGCACTTTTTAAATTTCGGTTTTCAAATATACCCTTACTGTTAAAGGTCAGATTTCTCTCAGAAACTATTTTTATTTTTTGATTTAGATGGTATATGCCGAGTTTAGCTGGAATAAATTAAGTATAACTATCGCATCGATTTAATATATATTCTTATATGCCAAAATAAGCAAGGTTCAAATGATATCAAATTTGAAAATGAAAAAGAAAAAAAAAACCATTTTTACTCCCCTTTAATAATGTAACTAAATATGTTTGTGTAAATACAATGAAAAGTGGCTTGGACAAATATAATATGCATTGAAATTGAAGCTCATAAACCAGAATATTTCAGTAGTGTATTATTATTTGTTTACGTACTCTTGGATGTGCACACTCTTAACCAGTTTAGGGAGATCAAGAGTGCATAATACCACTACTGAACGCGACGTTAGTCAACATGTGGGCCAGTGGCAGTGTTGCCAAATTTAGCGACTTTCCCACTGACGAGGGAAAATGGACATGACTATGGAATCGTGGGGAAACATTTTAAATGTCTGAAAAACATGGGAAAGTTTATGGTACACTAAACATTATAAATTTATTTATTCTATATGTTAAGAAAAATGAAGTTTCCTTTTAAATTTACAGCGAAATATTCTTTTCGTATTGTGTAGTGTATTTTGATGCACCCTATTTTTATTCATACTCTGAAACGTTTAACAATAGGTTGATGTTATTAAATGTTTAAAGGCTGAAATACACTTTTTCGTATCAATTACATTTTTAATAAATCGCTTGATTTAATAGTATAATGAATGCAAAATGTGATTGACAATATATTTCAAACGAAAATATTTTTCAAATTGTAATAATGCAGTCTGCAGGTAACTCTAGATATTCACACACGACTGCTGGAACGCTGGTCATTTTGTCAGTGGTTTTATGGAATTGCAGTGTTCATTGTAGCGGTGTCAATATTAAGAGTGCAGTTCTTCTGAATAGTATTTATCATAATGAGTGAATCAAAAAGCACAGCTAAAATTAAAAGGAAAAGTGCAGATAGCCTCTTGTGTGCTATTAAAGCTTTGTCAGCGAGTAAATCATGCATTCGTACGTTGTTCGGTGTTTCCGTTGTGTGTAAATTGTTTGCTAATTATGCCCCTACATGAAACGTAAAACATAATCTTGAAGAATGGGGTCTTATGTACGATACATGTCCGAAAACTGATCCTTGCGTAAGAGTGGTAAGGCGGTTCGCAAGCAATTCATGTTCCAGGCAGAGAACTTGTTGAAACGAGGGATAGGAAGAAACCTGTTCGAATCGCCGTGTTCTTAAGGAAGAAAAATTAGATAGCATTTAGGAATTTTCTACGGAGATGCCGGCAATTTATGGCCTCTAAGGGGCACCTTTTTCAACAGCTCTTATAACACGGGCTACTGGTTTTTATCATCAGTTTTAAAAACGGTATCATTTTATACTTTTAGTAAGAATATAAATACTAAAATAAAAATAAGATAGGTGAACCAAATGTAATCCGTGTTCTCCTAGTAGCCCTTTGAAAATTTTTGCGTTAATTCCTTGTTTCATTAATAAATGGCAGCAATCGCTAATGGCGTATGCAAACTTAAGTTGCTGGGATGTTCAGCAGCCATTTTAATCTCCTGTTAAGAAACAATGATGCCTAATAATTATACTTTTGCGGGAAAGAAAAGAATTTTAAATTTTGTGTTGATAAATTGTGAACTGTTAAAAGTTATTCGAAACCATTCATCTTGCAGTACATATATTTAGAATATTTTAACGTTTTCAAAAATAAATAGTTACATTTAGTGTTAAATCGGGTTAAGAGCCAAGTTTCATACCTAGCCCAGCGCCTGGGACACGTTTGGAACCAATAGACAACCTAAGTAACCAAAGAAAATCATGTTACAGCTGTGGAAATCACTTTTTATATAATTTTATTGTGCAGAAATGATGAATAATTAGCTTTGCCTGATCAAATATTTCTGAAAATATTGAATATTTCAATAAACGTGGTTTTACTTTCAGAAAAAAAAATAACAAATTGGGATTTGGTGTAAATTTACATATGAATTGCTTCCAAGAATGTAGCTATAACTGCTGAAATTCATTGTTAACAACTCAGAAGCCTTGCGACCGCAATTGAAAAAAAAAAAAAGACCAAGAAGACTACATCAAGTGCTGCTGCAACACAAAAATGCATGTCCACACTCCGCTAACATGACAAAATATACATCCAGGAACTTGGTTGAAAACGATTCCACATTCCCCATATTCTCCCGATCTTGCATCGTCAGATTTCCGTTCTATTCAACGGTCTTCGAGAGAACTCATGGAATAATGAAGATGCTTTACAATCTTGGCTTGACTACTTCTTCAGCTCCAAACAGCAGATTTCTTCGGACGAAGAATCAAGAAACTACCCCAGCGTTGGGAAGGTCGTAGATAATGAGGGAGAATATATTACTGATTCATTTTATATCCCACCTACCCCCACTGAAATATAATTATAATATATATTTATGTAAGCCCAATCATAAATTTTGGCATTGTAATTAGTAAAAGAGAGATTATGTCTATATGTGTGTCATAAGCTTTAACTTCAAAGTAAGAATTGTACAGAAGAGAAAGTCTCTGGTATTTTCAGTTACTGTAACTTGGAAAGTCAACAAGAGGGTCATAAAACTACACAGTAGGAAGAAACTCGAGGGTCGCTCGTGAAATCCATTTTTAAAAGGACTGGCGTTGCAAGGTTAATAAGCAAAAGGATTCCTAGGATAAATTCCTATGGGACTTGACTCTGACAGGCATAGTACTGCTAGCCTTTAAAGTAGCCAATGCCGATAACATGTTTTAAACTTTCAAAAATAGCGAATAGTGCATGGGGCAGGTGAATTTATACCAGCCAATGGAAATGTATATTTGAACTTTAAAGTGACCGCGTGGCAATCGTAAAACCAACGTTTACTTGATTTGAATTTAATATATGAGGAAACGTTTGCTCGTCTGCGGCAATGAGTATTCAAGTTCCACACGCGGCGAGACACAAGTAATAAGTTCCAGATGCGGTGAGACTGAATTCATTGAGCAATTCTCAGTGATAAGATCTATATGCGTCAAGATGCCAGCAGTTCGCATTATCATATGTTCGACTTTCAGTTTCACATTCCATGGCATTCATCTCTAAGTTTCACACGCGGAACTAAGTTTATATTCGACGCAGATAAGTTTATCGTACACAAAACACCAGAGAACGCGAAAGATTTTGGACACAAAGTACCAAAATATATTATGTCACATCACGGGCTTATTTACACTATTGGACTGCTCTCCCAGTCCTGTCGAGTCCCAATAAATGAAATAGCCGACTTCACCCTGAGAAATTGTTGTCATTGAAGCGTGGGCAACAACACCGTAGCAATCAATAATCAATCTATCAAATCACCTAAAGTTGGCATCACAACGTGAGGCCACTCGACATCGACAACAAATCGCTTCAAAACTGGGGCCCAACGTGGGTCACATAGTCGGAGCTTTCTAAACAGCTTCATAATTTGCGCCAACGTGGGGCCACAAAAAACTGTCTCATAGTTAGATCTTAATTGCTGGGACCGACAAAATCGTTCTATTTCTGTATGCTGTTAACCTGAAACAAAAACTTTTATCACAGTCAAAAATATTGCGACAAAGGAGAAATCGTTTACAGATTAGACAACATATCCAATAAATCGGCACGAAATCTTGGCCTGCTTTACCTTTCATTATCATTTTAGTTTACTGCATATTAATAGTGAGATTTTGCCCCTCAGTTGGCTAGTTATACGTTAATCTTTCAAATATGCTGGAAGTTGATTCATTTTTAATAGTTGACACTGATTGTAAGGCCGTGGAAGAAAGTTTCCGGAAGCTGACGATGACATGCTTATTGACAGAAGAAAAGTTTCGCCGGTTGCACAAATACCCTTTAAAATCATAAGGAGTTTTCTATAGGTTTAGACGTCTAGATGGGTGATTAACTTTGAATGTCCCAACTTGTGGTTAGTTGGAGCAGCTTATAATAAATTTATTTCGTTCAGTGAGGTTCACCGCTGCTATTCTTGGTTTCAAAAGTAAATAACTTTGCCCTTCATGCCACCCTTCCTCACCTCTTCGCCAACCCTCATGGTCCTTTAGAGGAGGCTCGCTCCAGCATCTTTGTTCGTCACTTCGCTAATTGGGAAGTGCATGTCCAAGGCAAAGCCCAGTGAATGAATGGCTTTCTGAACAGGAAGGATCTTTGCTTATGAAAACAAGTACAAACATATATGAACGTGCAAATTGCTAACTCACTTTTAAATTAAAAGTAAAAAACTGGTTGCACAGTGCAATACTTAGACAAAAGTAAAACGGTTTGCGATTTCCGAGTGGATATTTCGCTGTGCCGTTATTCTCGGCAACTACTTCGTGTATGTTTGTTTAGAGCTTCTGCTGTCACCGTTTAAAAGAAAAACATATGGATAATTTTCTTAACTTCAGTATTTAAACCTTCACGTCAAATAAAATTTACTCTACAATTGGGGGATCTTGGGGGCCACAAACTATGCCTGAAAAGCTAATAATGCAACAGTATACATTTTACACACTGTATCGCAGAAAGTTTTAAAGCTCTCAGTGTGAATTTTTTGATATATTAAGAAAAATTAATAGTAGAGGACCATCCCTTGATCCCTTGTCCAAAAGAGAATCAATGGTTTGGCGTAAACCTGGCGAAGCACCGCCTATAAAGGCCAATCACTCAGTCAACCAAGAAGATAATGACCATAATCTTTTGGAACTATGAAGGAATACTCTTCATTGACTTCAAAGAGAGGAAGACCACAGTTAATGGGGAGGACTATGCTGGCCTACTGCATAGAATGTGTGCTTCTATCAAAGAGAAAAAGAGAGGAAAGCTGAGTGGTGTTGTGCGCCTTCTTCACGACAACGCGCCTGTGCACACAGCTCTTGTTGCAAAGGAAACTGTGAAGAAATGTGGCTGCAAGTTAATCGACCATCCACCATAGAGCCCAGCTCTAGCTCCCAGTGACTATTTCCTCTTCTCAGAACTCAAGAAGGGTCTTTGAGGAAGGAAATTTAAGTGTGACGAAGCGATAGATGCTGTTTATGCCCATTTTCCAGATAAGATTTCTGACAATTTGGAGGGGGGGGGTGTTGAAAGTTAATTCAAAGATGTGAGAAGTATATTGCAATAAAGGGTAACTATATTGAAAAGTGAAATATAGTTTTTGTCTTTATCATACTTAGAAAATGTTTAGGCCGGAAACTTATGGATTATGTTGTATCGTGTTGTTAGCATATACCCATGTGTTGGTAATTTTATATCATATTGTTAGCACACACACTGCTATATTTCTTGGAGGAGTCGTTAGGATTCGTTTCGAGGAGCGTATGAATGGAGGGAGATTGTGGAGCATGCGTAGAGAAACCTGACGCTGTCAAATTGCCAGACCTAATCGCCGGGTAAATTTATTATTTAATTCTAGACAATATTCAAATTTCTTACTCGTAGTGACTCTACCAGAATTACTGGATATCAATAATAGCGCACCCGCGGATATGTGGATCTTAGTTATACCCTGACGAGTGCTTCTTTTAGTAATTTCATCCGTAAACTGCGTTAGCAAGAACTATTATCCCTCGGGTGGATATAAGAAATGTCTGTGAACTACAAGGTAAACTGCTTACAGTAGTAACAATAAATTTCATTGTCACAATGTGTTCTTTCTCATAAATAAATCATCTTCTGATGGACTATATAGTTATTTTATCATTCCGGTAATCACTTGATGGCGCCAACTTTAGACTACGATTGCTTGGGAATGCGCCCACCGCGCGGAGAAGGCTTAATCAATCGTGTTTCATAATGAAATTCAATTTCCCATGCCTTTTATGACAATATAGTACATATAACATTGTTTTCCACAATTTGACATTTACTCAATCAATCAGTTCTGCTCTATTGGCAACTTGGATGACACACACGATATTCTTATATATCCCTGGATACACATCAATGCTGACATCAGATGTTTACGCGCGTAGCAGGTTGTACAGCGTCGTTCAGGTCTGGAAATGTATTCTGCATTAACTCGGAACAACAAAACTACACACGATAGCGTTGTCACAGGGAAGACCGATTGAGTGCACAACACACAAACGGCGAACTATGTACCACACCAGTGTAACAGAGTGGACAAGAGCTTGAGGCATCGTACTTTATAAGCGGAACGAGCTCTCCGAAAACTGTGCATAACTCATGAGGGAAGTATAAAAGAATACAAAACAATATTCTGTCTGTGTGACCTGTCATTCTTCAAAGTTTGTCGATGAGATCCTGTTACAAACTTGCACCATCTAATTATTCTCTTTTTATTAGTATAAGCAGGAAATGTAAATGTAGCAAATAATGCAGCAGTATACATTTTACCCTGTATCTCAGAAAGTTTTAAATCTATCAATATGAAAATTTTTAGAGATATTAAGAAAATTTTACTAAAGATGCTCTGTAAATTTTAATTCTCTAATGATATAAAATGCTTTTTAAATTTTTTTTAACCCAAAATAAAATGTTAAAAACCTGAAATCACTGTGACATATTCATGCATTTTTCTCATAAACTATTGATGGAATTGGAATTATTTTTTTTACTTAAACTGCAGAAAACAGGCTGTTCTTGGAACTAGAATAATATACCTATGCTAGTTGCTTGAAAGGAAATTAATTTTCAAATTTGAAAGAGAAAAAATAAATAGCTTTATTTTTCGTTGGTATTGATTTTTATCAACTAATAGTGATATTAAATACTTCTATTTACCACACTTCACATTTGTCATTATGTGTATGCAAATTTTCAACAATATTGGTTCTGGCAATCCAGAGAAAAATGCACATTTATGTCAATTTTTTAAATTATCGGTAAATAAGATAAATTTTGTTTAAAAACTTTTTATGTGATTTACAGCATTAAAATTTACAGAGCATCCTTAATTAAGTGTTCTTAATATCTGGAAAATATTTCATATTGATTTCTTTATAAATGTCTGAGATACAGTGCAAAATATACATGCTGCTTTGTTTGTTAGATTCCTGCCTGATTAACTTAAAACAGTCTCCAAGTTCTGTATATTTATCGTTACGGAAAGAGAAGTACAAATATTTAAATATCTTGAGTTCCCAGTTTAGATTCCTTACAAACATCAGTATTATTATGGTGGGCATGGAAATGGTTTTTAATAGCACGGTTTTACGAATATCGCACAATTCGTAGGGCGATGGACTGATACTAATAATAATACAGACGTTAGATGGCGGTTATAAGCAGAGTGTATAGCGAAATGACATTTCCATTCTAATTTCCTCTAGTTTTATATTCTTGGCCTCACCAGACATTCTATTTAAAAGAATGTGTTTTTTTTTCAAGAAATACGGATTCTAATAATTATTAACATCTAAGCAAGGCCTGCAATTATGAGCCCATGTCTAAAATTCAATTTTGTGATGGCAGCACATCAATGGCACCTCCCATTTAGAAAAATTTGCAGTGCAAGTTTTAGATTATTCACCTGGTATAAGGTGGAATAAAAAGTTCATCAACATTGGGGAAACATTTCTCACATATATAGCATAAAAAATATAATATGAACGTGGATCCAGGGTTGCTTTATTTCGTTATTAAATTCTTTTTTCTACCCTATACCACATAGCAGAATGAACAAGGATCCCTTCCAATGCCCGTCCAGTCGAGCCCCCGGCTGTTCCGGGGAGTCGATGGGGTTTTCCATTAGAACGGTACCTAAAAATTTAACCCGACCCGCCGTTACATATCAGAATATTAAAAAAGCAGAACATGGGGATACAGAAAATCATATGAAACGTTCAAAATGTCCTCTGTTAGCACGAATACATCCATCAACCCGCCGTCACATGAACTTCCTGACCTGGAGTATCTTGTGATAGCCTTGCAGAATACGATCACGAAGACTCTCCACAACTCCGGCTAATCCATAGATCACATGAGCATCTGCCAACTTCGCATTTGAATACCTCACTTTACTGTACCTGGAACGAGGTCCGTGAACACCCAACTGAACTACGTGCTCGGTGCTACAGAACGACCACAAGAAAGGTGAACCTAGGAACTAAGGGTAGTTACAACACCCCCACTCCATTTAACCAGAGGTAAAAGCGAACGTTTACCTACTGTACGTATTAAGCACTTCGTTTGTTGCTTTGCACATTGAAACAGAGTACTTTTTTGTATCATTAAAAAAATAATATCCCTACCTTGCTGGTGAGCACTTTGCCAGATCCAGGCAGTTGATAAATATATCAATGTTAGTAGATCGAAAGACGCAGTGTCCCGCAGTAAGAACAAAGAATTTACTGAGTATTGTTCCTGTGCATTTTCGGGGAGAATCACCCCATACTCCAATTCTCAGACCCACCACTGATGGGAATTCATGGAAGTGAGCTGGAACACCGCCAATAATTCTGCTAGATATCTCATCATCGGGACTCCATTTATTTATCGTTGACCATAGCGTCACTTTGCTCTTATTTTCTACAGCATTCGCCGCAAGAGCATGTATTACAATTAAATAAGGTACTATTCCACACAAGGCCTGCATTCTTACGTCAGTTAACTGGATCAAAATAGAATTATCGTCGAAATCAAACTACTTTGTTAGCGCAAAGAAGAAATCTACACGTTTTTAAGATTATATTAACATGCAGAGCATAATTTCGTGTATTTCAGCACAACGTTTAAAATATTTTTATTAGAACTAAAACTGCACATATTTTATATTTAGTGAATTGAACATTTGAATATCGCCAGTATGTCTTCTGTTTTAACAGTGAGAATTTGTATACGAAATTACAAATACAGAGGCAAAGGAAGGAATATTTCACATAATTTATAATAATTTAGGTAATTGTAAGTTTTACCATCAAGTCGTGATTAATTTAGGTAATTATCAGTTATGCCCATACCAAAAATGGTAACACTTATCAAAATCGATGAAAAGTAGACATATGATTTCGAAATAAATACTATTAAACATAGACAGAGATGTGAATTTTATCAATACCTGAATATCATCCAATGACCCACTCAAAAAGATATCGTTCCTCGCCAATCAGGAACAAAAAGACCACAAAACAACTTGTACTTTCACTTTTGATATTCTTGCTGACGTGGAAGTTACCAATTCGTTAAAAAATACTTTAACCGCATGTAAAATGCTTCCTTCATTTTCAAAACATATGTGGAATTGGCTATTTGTTATTGAAATAAACGATACTTATGTAAAACATCGCATTAATTAAGGTGGATAAAGTTTTTTTTTTATCTGGTTTTCGGTTTTGATTGTTTATTGGTGGCTTCTGAATGACGGGTTAGTATTTTTAACCATTACTATTATTTCTGTTTCTCCTAAATGCATACTTGTTTAGCTGTGAAAGTTTAACAACGTTTTCGAACTGTTAATATCGATATAAAAAGTTAAGTTAAGGAGCTGGTGGGCATAGTGTGGTTTTATAATTACTGTAGTTGAGGATCTCTGAAAAGCGTATATTGTTTTCCGCAAATGATACCTGGTAATCAAATACGGGAAGAAGAGAAGAATATATAAAGAGACATGTGTGATATTCTGCAAATTTATCTATAAAATAAGTACTTATTGAAGAGCAAAGTTTGTTGTTCAAATGCCACCTGTGTTTGTTACTGTTTATGTATTAATTTTCTTGGTAGCATTTTATCATATATGAACAGGCGATTTAGTATCAGGATTAATTATTATTTGGCGGAACACTTTTCAATGATTTTAAGATTTTCAAATTCTGAAAAAGTATAAATTTGGGAACTTCTAAGGTCATTGGGTCAGAATTATTCAGTAGAATTCGATTAAACGTCAAAATGGTATTACTGCCGTGGTCTGTGCAAGTGCGCAACAAGAAATTTATCACAGACTTTAATTTACAAGAGAGGGTAGAGCCAACATAATCATCAACACAGGGATTTTATATTAATAGTAAATATTTCGGAACTGTAGCATTCGACAGTAAATAATATTAGGGTTTGGGTGATATAAATATGCTTGATAGTTGTTTCATTTATAAAAGAATAGAAATAAATGTTCTAGGTTTGTATTCAATTATGCCATTCTTTTATTTATGTAGAGCCATCTGTAACAACATAGCCATCTCTAAATTTAGGAAACATGAAAAAAAAATCCAATGAAGGACGGAAGCCTAACGATAAACCCTTAACTGCAACAAAAGGGGGAAAAAATTCGCAAATGGAATTACACACTCTTATGGCTACTAACCTAACCTAAACCTATTAATTTACTAACTCTCTTTTTAATATAAAACGAAAGGACTAACCTAAACCTGACCAAACAGAAACATCGATAAGAGAAGTTCAAATATTAAAAAAAAAAAAAAAAAAAAAAAACCCAGAACAACAAACCTAAATCAATAATCCAATAAAGAATATTTTCAATAAAAATTGGAAAAATTCATCTACACCTAATCTACTACAAATACACCGAAATATAAAACGTAAGAGCCTAAACCTAACCTTACCCGATCGACTAAAGAGCATTTCTATAAAAAACAGAAAACTAAACTTAACTTAATTGACTAAACACACATATCCAAGCAGTAAACGGAAGAACTAACCTAACGCAATAATACTACATTTGTAATTAAAAAAAAAAAACCCAAGAACTAACGTAGTCCTAACCTTAAAAAAATTGACTATACTGCATTTCTAATAAAAAAAAAAGTCCGTTACGCAGAGGATGCGTAAATTAAGCGAATTTCTCACCTAGTTGAATAATTTTTAATAAAATTCAAATTAGGCCGTATTAATTAATGAAATGAAGTAAGTTATGGCATTACTGTGTGGTATTAGGGAAATAAAATTAGAATTCTGGCAACCTGTAAGTGTTACAAAAGAGAAACATATTTTTATAATTATCATTATTACTGTTGAGATTAAATCACAAAAATGAATGGTATACTATTGATTAAATGAAATATATGACACTGATAGACAAAGCTATACTGTGTGTATTTATAAACATTTTTAAGTGTAACCATATTTATGAACCATTATGATCCCTTGGCATTATCTTAACATATACTAAAATTGGGAAATAACAAAGTTTCGAATTTTATGACGTATTTAAGGTGATGTTCATCTGTTTCAATAAGGCAAAAACATGTTACTATTCAGAAACAAAACAAATTAAAACTACCGAAACTTACTTCCATTTTCATTGGCTTTGAAATTATAATAAAAACATGTAACGGAAACGTTTTTCTAGAGACTATTACAGAGCGCTCTTACATGCCAAAATAATTCTCAAACACATGTTAGATTAATAATTCACATTTACTGTCTTTGCGACGATGCTTTTGTTAAATATAAAAGATATGCGTTCTTGTAAATACAGTTTATATGTTCAATTAGTTGATCCTTTTATTTTAAACGATATAGAGAAGATAAAAGCAAGAGTGTTTAAACTCTGGTTTTCAAGTATAACCCTACTCATAATGGTTAAATTTCCATAATTTTCGTAAAATATTTTTCTTATTTTATTTAAATGGTATATGCCGAAATTTATTATTAAGAAACAAATACTACTGCTGCTAAAGCTATTTTTAAATTTTAGGTTTCAGGTAAAACCCCACTACAAATGACCCGATTTCGCTGATATTCAGGAAAGATTTTTCTTATTTATTTAAATTGTATATACAGAGTGTCGTTGCGGAAAAACAAATATTCAAGCCGCTAGAGCGATTTTTGACTTTTGGGCTTCAGGTAACCGCCCTCTCCCCCGTACTAATAGGCCCTTTTCACTGATTTTCACAATCTATTTTTTGTATTTTATTTCATTGCCATATAAATTTTAGGTTTCAGGTAAGCACCCACTGCAAATGGCCGGATTTCGCTGATTTTCAGGAAACATTTTTCTTATTTTACTTAAATCGCATATCAGAGTTTCGTTGCGGAAAAAAAATATTTAAGCAGCAAGAACGATTTTTAAATTTAAATTTTCTGGAAACCCTTCCCCCGTTCTAGTAGTCCCTTTTTAGGCATATAACAAGCTTCCTTAAATTTTTTAAAATTGCGGCAGTCGGAGCTGTTTTAAATTTCGCTTTAACTTCCACTAGTTTTTCAGGTATACCTCCTCCTAATGGCCGGATTACCATGATTTATAAAAAAATCAATTGTTCAATTTTGCTGTTTAGTGAACTCCACGATTCGTTTGTTGATTGTTTGTTATATGCCGAGTTTCGTTGAGAGAGGAAAAAAAAAAAAATAAAATAAAAATTGCCACTGCTAGACCGAGAACGGACGCACACACACAGAGGGTGTTAATGAACTACACCAAAATAAGCTCTTTGGAGTCAATGAAGGACATTCCTTCACAGTCCCAAAAGATTGTGGTCATGATCTTCTTGTTTGATTGAGTGATCTTGGCCTTTAGAGGCTTCTCCATGTTTACGCCACTCCATTGATTCGATCTCTTTTGGACAAGGGATCATAGTAGAGAACCATAGTTTCATCTCCTGTAACAATGATTTGCAGAACTTCTCTCTCGTTGCCACGGCAGAGCTCCAAAAATGCCTGACAACAGATGACTCGTTGCTGCTTTTGGACTGAGGAAAGAAGTCTAGACACCCATCTTGCACTAACCTTATTCACGTTTAGATGATCGTGAATAATTCTAAGGTGTTGTTTTAGAAAGTCCCAACCTTGCTATATCTGTAACTTTGAGCCGCTGGTCTTCCATAATTTCTCCTTCCACAAGAGCGATGTTTTCAGGAGTGAGCACCTCCAAGGGCCGGCCTGCACGCTCTTCGTCTTCAATGCTTTCTCGACCCATTCGAAAAAAATTGGCACATTCTTTCACTGTATGAGGAGGATACTTCCTCTAGTCACTGTTTAATTTCATTTGGAATTAGTTCTACTTTTTTGAAGAAATTAATAAGAGCTCGAAACTCCATTTTGAACGTGCCACAATCTTCTACACATAGCCTTCTTTATGCAACTATGTCTGAACAACTGAACACGGCGGGGCGGAAGTTACAGCAGCAATTATTTACTTAACAGATAAGATATGACATCACATAAGGATTTTGTGAAGGCGACAATCCTTATCGACGAGGCTGGAAACATCTAAATTTAGGAAATTTGAAAAATGAAATTTGAAACAAACAACCACAGAAAGAAACTTGATGAGAAATCCTCAACTAAAAGAAATGATTTCCAATCCTTCTATTTTTTAATCTCATTCCTATAAACAAGATACGTTTCTCATACTTCACACGATGACAGAAAAGATATTTTTTCAAACCATAAAAAGAATGAATCACTAAATTTTGTGCTTTCTTGCTCAGTAAGCTGCAATAGCTTTCGGTTGATGAAGTCCAAATCGTTTCACTTCCAACTTATGAGTACAACTTAAATGGGAAAATGGCGTCTTCAATAAAATTTACTCTTTATTCACTGCCATAACAGTTAGCACTGTGAAAGTGAACTTTTCATTAACAAACAGCGAGGAAACCACCCATTTTCAAACTAGTGCGAAAACAACCCCTAGTCAGTTATGCGCGGTGTCAGTAACCCTTCAACATCTGGTTCCTAAGAAAAGAGAGAATACCGAGCGCTGGCCATGGCCCGTGATCCTGTTGGCCCAAGGAGACGCAGAAATAAGCAGAATTATCTTGGAGGAAAACAAATATAAGTCCTAGCACACCTTTGCTGGCCAATGAAATTATAAGTTTAAAGTGTAAACATTTTCTGGTTGGCCCGAAGTACCTCTCTTGCTAAAAGAGGAGCTGCACGCTACCCTACAAGAGTAAAGAGGAAATGTGTTTATCACGTAAGATAAAATTAAGAAATAATCGGTTCGCTATTTTCATGCATTTTTGTTTAAAAATTTACCCGGTAGAAGAGAAAATAATGATGACATTTTCATTGGGAGGGGACGAGCCCAGCTGGCCGTTATTTACAAGACGCCCTGCTCACACTGAATCTGTCAGTCCTGGTGCTGTATTGGTAACCATGCTTGCCTCCTAAACCCAAGATCGCGGGTTCAAGCCCGGCCAGAATCAATGGATTTTTTCCGATGTAAAAAAAAATCCAAAGTAGCGGCCTCCCGGAAAGAAAGTAAAGCCTTGGGTCCCGTGTCGCATATTTACGGCAGGAAAAAGAACCTCAAGCCTGAAAGAAGAGGCCTGTGAACAAAATTTATGGGCAGTTTCACGACCTGAATTGAATGGGACGCCGATGACCTGAGATGTTAAAGAGTGTCCATAAATAAATAAAATTAATAACAACACTGAATCCTTTTTAATATTTTAACGCGAGTAACTCACCCATGCAGCCCAAAACGGGATATTTTGATTGATGTACTTCTGTCTATAGACATTTATAGAAATAATTGCTTAGATCGTATAATAATTTCGTGTATTTCAGTGTAAAATGTAGTGCACAGATAGGTTCTGTTGTAAACTCTGTATGTGTTAAATACAGTTAATGACAGAGCATACAAATATGGACAGGCATACTATACTCAGTTGACTGCTGCCAGAGAAGGTTGTTAACCAGTCTCTGTAATGAGATACGTTGACCCAGGCCATGATTATAATAATTTCGCCAGTAGAACCGTTTAAGAGAGGTTGATATTTGCTGGTGATGCCCGCTTGGTGTTTGCCACAGAAAAGTGGACCTCCGGAATCTCCCAAGTAGAACTGCTTTTTCGAATGCCCTTCGTAACACAACATGGATTGTACAGTCGTGTCAAATGGAAGTAGATAGGAACATGGCAGCACTTGTTGCACCTCCAACTTGAACAACACTTTTTTGACAGCGTGTTTACCCATTGTAGTGTAGCCGAATCCCGCTACAGTGCACCTACTGTAGAGGTCAGATGGTACTGATATGGTAGAGTATCCGGGTGCGCGCATGCGCCGATGGGAACGCACCAATGCGATGTCATTGACAACATAATTGTTATCCATCTTGAACTTGGGATGGAAAATACTTCTGCCACTCCTAATAGAGAAACAAAACATTTAATATAACATTGCACTAAACTGCATACTGTAAGGAATATCAAAGTCACTGTACTGCGGCGTTGACGAGAGCCTTGCTACCGTACAGTTGGGCGCACGAGCTGCCGTCTGTGTTTCTCTCTGTTCTTGTACTTTCTCTACAGCGAAACATTTGCCTGTAGACTATCCAGATTTTGAAGGTAAAAACCGGTATACTGTACTTCATTCAATATGCCACATCATAACTTACGGTGGCAATGATGATAAATAAAGACAAATAATTATTATTCAACTGAAAGACTAATTCATGTTTTATTATGAAAATGAAAATCTGTATTACACAAAATATGAAACAGTTCATTAATGATGCAATCAAGTTACGTTTAGGTATTATCACTGCATTACAGTTGTGAGTACGGGTTGAAATTTACAAACTGTATCTTTTATTAAAATTTAAACGAGTCGTAAAGAAATCTCAGTTTTACCAAATTTAAAGTGTTTGCTGTTAATTTCAGTGTAATTAGTAAAACTGGGTACCAGAATTGTTGCCTTCACTCATCCGTACACCGATTTGTTATTGTTAGGGCAGAGATAACTCATTCTTAAAAAAAAATTCAACCCCAATGAGCTTTCGTTAGGAGTAATGTTCTGTTGTATTGCGAAATTTTGTTAACGCTTGAAGCCAATGTGTTTCTGTAGTGACCTTGATATTCTTTTAACTGTTGTGCCTACAATAATGGTTGATGAATTTCATCAACCGGTTATTATATAGCTGCTCCGTATACTTCTGAAATATTCCAGGAAAAATGCATCATACACAATTAAACTATTTGTGGAAGTAATACAGTTAGCTTTAAATTTCTTTGTGGATCAAATATTCCTTAAAAAATCTCTTTTTTGTTTGTTCAATTCTGCTAAAATGTGAAAAAATTCCATACAGTTCTTGTAAGAAACCCAAATTATCTACTCAGATCCTCAGCAGATAAATGACACACCCTACAGAACACACAACTATCAGAACACCAATCAGTTTACATATGCATCAGTGACGTCATGGGATGTCGAGAGATCGTGTTCACTGTATAAGAAAATACTTTCGGAATACCGACGCTAACATAGCTTCTGGAAAATATGGAGAAATATTTTATAATATATTGTAATTCATACCTTGGTATTTAGGTTCGTTTATTACTAGTAGGCAGATATTCACTTTTTTCTATTTATATGATAAATGTTTTCGTGTTGTAGCGTAATGGATTATAACATAAACTTTTTTCTTATTTTATAAATTATTATGAATAATTATGCTTAGTTTAGTGACTTAGGAACTTTTAATACTTTTGAGAGGTTTTAAGTTAGATTTAAGTTAGTTAAACTACAAATTAGATACTATATCAGGAACTATAATAGTCTAGACGTTTTGCTTGTGATTGAGATAATCCCAGTTCGTGTCTCCTCGTAGGAAATTTGTAAGTGTAAATAAGTACTTTAGAATAATTAGACATGTAATAAAATAATAGATAAGGAATGCAGATGCGATGTTACAAGTGCATGCATAGAGGTGGTGGACAGATATATAGAGAACTTTTTTTTTTTTTTTTTTAAGGTTTTAACGCCTATTTTTACTACTGAGGCACCACAGGCGGTGGATACTGATGTTACATGAGTTGAAATGATAAATTGGGAAGGATATTTTTTAAGGATGGAAGCGTTCCAGGCCTAAGTTTAGGGTACCTCCCCGGCATTTGCTAGTTATGGGGACTGAGGAAAACCTGAAAAAAACCCAGTCAGGGAGGTCGGTCCTGGTGGGATTCGAACCCCAGACCTTCCACTCACAAATCCGTGCCTTAAGACCTCGGCCACGTGATGGTGAAGAGAACATGAAGAGAGAGGGAGACAGAGGAAAGTAATATAAATATTTTAGGTTGTAGGGTACCCCTTTAGTGTACGAAGGGCGTAATTAACTAATGACCGTATTCCCAAAAAGATACAGAAACCATAAAAAGCTAAAAGAAAAAGTTAAAAAAGCACCTATCTCTCTAATTATTTTAAATGTCGTATAACAATTAACAGTTTAAAAAATATACAGAATATCAGAATGGTCTAGTCTCAGCATAAAAACATTTAAACGACTGCCTTACCTTGTTTTTTTGCACTTTGACATGTCCAGGCAGTCAATTAGTATTAAAATCCTATAGCTTCCTACGAGGCAGTGTCCAGCAGTTAACACAAAATATTCATTAAGAATAGAACCTGTACAAAAATGTTTGCCTGTCCTTATTGACATCTCCAGTCCCACAATAGATGGAAACTCGCCTTTTTGTGCTAAAAGTCCACCAATTATCCTGAAATCTATCATCGGTGTGTCGTGCAACGGCTGTTGTATACCTATGGCACTTCTCAGATTTTGTGCAGAAAGAACATGCACCACGGTTATGATGCATAGTACACATAAGCTCTGCATCCTATCACTTCAATGTATACGTTTATACTATCATGTGTAAATTGGAAGAAGACGATCTTATGATGAAACATTTGTATCCATACTGCTACTCTTAATACCCTTTAATTTGTCTCATGGCTGCCTCTATTTAAAAATATTAAAAAGTTACGTTTAACAATGTTGAAAACCTAATGCTCTCACGGTATAATTAACTCTAATAGGAGTTATGTGGTACACAAATTGAAATTCTCTATCAGAAGTTATTTTGGCTTATTACGCGGAAATTCGCTTTGAGATCAGGAGACTGAAGTATGGTCTTTAAATTATATTTTTTTGCACATTAATTTGTTCTGAAATCCTAGGTTCTCATTTTAACGGCCGTTTCGTGTTTGTTCTTGCATTACGATAACTTTGTTTATAAGGATTTTTACGTAAGTTGTGACGACAGTATACAGAGTGTTAATGAAATACACCTAAATAATTTCAGAGAGTGCAGAATGCCGTTTTAAGAAATTTGAGTTAGGCAATCCACAACTGACATAACGCAGCTTTGTGGTGTTAATAATTTGGTATCAGATGCTGATAAGTTGGCATCAAAGTTAAGGTTTAAGATATTTAAAACTGCCTGGCGAGCATGGAAATATGCGGTTCGCTATCAGCGTTTTCAAAATTTAGTGCTATTAAAATCTCCCAAATCTCGAACTATTCATTTAACAGTGCGACACTGAACATCTATTACCGCCTTCTTGCATTATGTAGCTCTTAACTTGTGTAGCGCAATGCATAATGCAAAAAAAAAAAAAAAAAAAAAAAAAAAAAAAAAAAAAAAAAATTTCTGCAAGCCGTGGGTTCAATTCTCGTTATTCCGTTTTATTTTTATTTTTTATTTCATAAGCAGTGCTCTGATACACATACAATGATGCATGAATAAAAATTACTTAAAGCTTTCAAATTTATTCTCTTTCTCAACAATGAATATTTTACCAACATACAATGGCCCATAAGCTTACTCTAACATGATGCCTAAAACTTAATTTACATAACACATACTCAGGACTCGAATTTGATTGGTAAATAGATTGGCAACTACAAGGGCTGTAATTATATGAACCGATCTTTTAAAATATAAATATATAAATTAAATCAACGGAAAAAGTAGGCTAAAATGTATTATTAGGCCCTATTCAGAAAACGATACAAAACAATTAAGTAAAGAAAGAAATAAAATACGATACTCGCACTCGAAAAAAAAAATACTCGCTCAGAGGTGACGCCATTATGCAACTGCCGTTTCGCTATTATAAACATCGAATGTCGTTAGTTAGCACCGCACTAATGCTGCAGTCTAGTGGAAACAGCCTCAAGTGCCTCATTCAAACTTGTAGTACCTCACATCAAATTATAATTTACTAAATGAAATTACTCTCATATTTTCAACACCAATTATCTTTTAATTATCGATCCTGTTTACACTTTTTAATTTAGCATAGAACAATATATTTCAAAGTGGTGAAATGTGGCAACGCTGTTGCTGTATTAGGACTTCTTAATCTTCAGTGAGCAAGGAGGTAGGCAAGATAGCCATACTTGGTTAATATTCTTTCGGAAACCATGGTTTGTATTTGCAGGGCAATTCCCAGGCCATGAGAGTACTATTTTGGGCGTAGATATCCAGGTATTGGCTAGAGACGCCCACCAGGTATCTGCCACAGAACAGAGGGCCTCCGGAGTCTCCCGAAAAGAACTGTTTTCCTTGCCTGGCATAGGCGCAATGCTGTGCTTGTATCATTGGTTCCTTTTTAAATAGACCAGAGCAAGGCTGCACTTCGAATACCTCTAGCTTGTAAAGTATGGAGTTGAGAACCGGAGGGGCTGGCCTGGAAGTGTGGCCAAATCCCACCACAGTGCATCTTGGGTAATTTCGAGCTGAACCAATCAAGATGGGCGGTTGTATCGTCGGGTAGTTCGATCGTACCAGTCCAAGGTCATTCTTAGCGAATGAGCCTTTCTGCTCGAAATTAGGATGAAGAATTCCTGTACCTAACCTGGAAAAAAAATATATATATATATATGTATATATTAGCATGTTATTTTTAATTTTAAGCTTTGAACAGGATAAACTAATAAATAGCTAACAGCAGCTGTAACTCTCCAGATCTTTAGCTATATTTCAACTTATAATTTTTTCCATCGTTGCAAAAAATTGTGTTCTTTTCAGTATCTTTTTATGCTTTAGTTGAGGAGAGTAAGTCAGGTGAAATTGGGCCCAAATATCAAAAGTGGTATTTTTATTGTTTTTGCATCTTTTTTTTTTGAGTAGTGTTTAACGCCCGTTTTTACTACTGAGGCATCACAGGCGGTGGACACTGCTGATACATGAGATGAAATAATATTACGGCATCCAGAAAGTAAGTCCCAAATCACGCCTAGAGATGGCACCGCTAGTCGGATAGGAATGCGCATGCGCAGGAATAGAGAGGAAGTATGTGGTAATAATGCAGTAAAATTTCAGCCTTGTGAAGGCCGTGGTTACCGCGCTGTGCTAGGAGAAAATGGGTGCTCTGATATTGTCTCCCGCCAACTGCGAAGTTCGTGCAGACATCCGAGGTTTGCACGCTCAAACGCAAAGTGCAGCAGAGATCCATCGCCAATTGTGTCAAGCTTCCGGGAGACAATTTCGTGCACAAGGGAGCGAGACATCTGGGGAATTGACAAGAGAGTTCTGAAATTGTGAAGCGCCGGTTCTGCTCAATTGCTTGCCGCACACTTTCCAACACTTCTGCCGTCACCAGGGACGGTCGGCCACTACGGTCGTCGTCGTGAATATTGGTTCGTCCTTCAGTGAGCTGCCTGTACCATCGTCTTACCATAATGTCGTGTCGACACAATTAGCGATGGATCTCTGCTGGACTTTGCTTTTGAGCTAGCAAACCTCGGATGACTGCACGAACCTCGCAGTTGGCGGGAGACAATATCACAGCAGCCATTTCCTCCTAGCACAGCGCGGTAACCACGGCCGTCACAAGGCTGAAACTTCACTGCATTATTCCCACATACTTCCTCTCTACTCCTGCGCATGCGCATTCCTATCCGACAAGTGGTTCCATCTCCAGGTGCGATTGGGACTTACTTTCGTAAAATGGGAAAAGACTTCTTTTTTTAAGGAAGGAAGCCTAAGTTTAGAGTACCTCCTCGGTATTTGCCAGTTATGAGGACTGAGGAAAAACTGGAAAAAACCCCAGTCAGGGAGCACGGTCCAGGCGGGATTCGAACCCCAGACTTCCCGCCCACGAGTCCGCGCCTTAACTACCTCGGCCACCCGTGGCGGTGTTTTTGCATCACAATATCTTATAAATACCACATGGAAAGATGGAATCTAAATTCGAATATTTAATGTTCCAAATTTAATACTTTCTTATACGGTGCCATTTAGTAGCCACGCACTCTTCTGTGCCCTCTGTCATTTAGTTCAAATATTTAGGGAATGAAGACAGCAAAGGTTTCGTGAGAATAGTAGAAAGTAACCCAATGGAGCAAATCAACATATTGAAATACTGGAATGCGTAGGTCACGTTAAAAAACGAATGGGTTCTCGTCTGCGTAAACTCAAGCAATTCGTGGTTGGATAGAAACTGTCAGATGGAAAAGCATTAGGAGGGGCAAACTGCTGGAATGATTGACAAATTGCAAAATAGAATGGCAATAAGATCTAATGTGCATGATCTTCAGAGCATGAAACGTGCAATTTGGGCCGTATATATTTATGAGCTATCAACCGATGACAACACACAATATGGTTTATGTCCCAAACGTCATGCATGACTCTTGGTGTAAATTTCACAGACAAGAGCTGAATTATAAAAATCATAACTTCCATAATGGAGGCAATACAACTTATATATAGGAACCTAATTAATTCTGACCTTCTAAAAATGTCTACATAGAAAAGCACAGAATGTCAAAGAGTCATTCAATAGCGTTTTGTTTAAAAAATAGTGTTTCTTAGTCTTGATCCCCCCCAAAATTGGTGTTTTTGATGTATTTTTACACTGGGAATATAGGAAGAATTAGGGGATTGATTGAAGTATCAATAGACCCTGTAGCCGGAATTAAATGACGACTTGCCCACACGTCGAGCACCAAATTTGTAATGGAATTTAATAATGACAATGCCGCAGACGTTGGGTGCCAAATTTTCAACCGAATGTAGATGTCATAGACGTCGTTCCTAACTACCACCACAATATGCACGGTTAGCTCATAGCTTATTATTATAGTTGGATTTTTCAGATTGATACTTCTGGGGTGAAAGGAGTGTGTCTTTACGTTTACAAAATCACAATGGACAGTAATCTACGGAATTTATTAATACCTTGTCATTAACACACAACAATACACTTTTCTGAATTAAAATGTGCTCTGAGAATATTATTAGATGTGTACTGAACACGATGCAGACGCGACAGAATTTATATCTCTCTCCCGACAACTGTCCTTTAATGGCTATGTTCCTTTCGTGGCTGGTAATACCGACGATAATCTATGTATTTTATTTGATACCCAGCGTAAATTCTCTTTATCACTCTTATATATTTATCACGCCATATTTTGTCTTTGTCCTGGTATAAATCGTACAATATATTTCTATACGGATACTAATTCGAACTCGTGACTTTTATCATTCACCACAACTAAAATTTTTGTTACTTCTTTCCACGAAATATTAATCCTCACTTATCTTTACGTAATGTTAATTGCAGCTTCTCTTTACAGAGTATGAATCACGATTTCTTCTAATGAAATATAAAGCACAACTAACTAAACATTTTTAAACCATCACTTATTAAAACAGAATTGTAATAATATTATATATTATAATGCATTATTTTCAACATAAGTATAACTACACGAATAAAATTCATTAATTTATATTTAGTCTCAACAAAGCTGTCTGTCTCTTGTTCCATTCTAGGTACACATTGTTGTTACGCTTGCCATTGGTTGGTGCACTTTTCTTTATTTGTAGCTAATCTATTCATATTCTTGGCTATGTATATGTTACTTTGAACCGTTACATTTATATTATTGAGTAATGTCATAAAGGCCAACAGACAAACATTAAGACATACATTGTAATAGCCCTTACCTGATACATGAAATCTGTACAAATGAGCTTACTAGATTTATACGATTTAAAACATATTACCAACGAATATTTATTATTTGAATTTAAAATTAAAGTCCTTACCTATCATAAAAACATGTGCAAATGAACTTATTAATTTTATATGATTAAAACACATGATCAATGAATGTTTGGATCTTTAAATTGAATATTATGACCTTTTTCTTACGTAATAACATACGTAAATGAAATTCTTAAATTAACATAATTAAATAGCTATTACCATTAAATGCTTGTGATTTTATATTGAACATTATAACCTTTATCTAATATAAAACATATGAAAATGAACTAAATAAATTTATATAGTTAAACAGCTGCTATCAATGAGTATTTAGGGCCTTAAATAATAATAATAATAATAATAATACTTTTGAAAATTGTTGTTTATCATTGTATAATACATAACAGCGAAAAACACAATTTTCAAAGGACAATAACCTCTTTCGCTCGAAGAAGCAGATTGCATAAGATTCACGTTGTTTACCACGACGGGTCCATAATAAAAGTTTAAATTTTTCAATGCGATCTTCCATGTTAGCACCTCGGCGAAGGAAAAAGGTACTTATTTAACTAAGAAGGATAAGTATTTCAAACTAAGGTGATTTCTTTGGAAACGATAGGATAAACTTGAATGAGAAAATAAATGTGAAATATAAGAAGAGTTTGTTACCTAAAGGTAATACCCAAATCAATGAATTTTTTTTTCAATAAGGACTTTTTGAACAGTGTTTAACGCCCCGTTTAAATACTGAGGCATCACAGGTGGTGGACGCTGTTGACACAAGAAATGAAATTATAAAGTGGGAAAGGATTTTTTTTTTAAAGGAAGTAAGCGTTCCAGGCCTAAGTTTAGGTACCTCCACTGTATTTGTCATTTATGAGGACTGAGGAAAACCTGGAAAATCCTCAGTCAATTGGACGATCCTGGTGAGAATCGAACTCTAGACCTCCCGCTCACGAGTCTGCCCTTAACGAGCTCAGTCACCCTTGTGTGTATAATGCAAAGTGAAGTAGTTACTTTTTTTTTTCTCAGTTAGAATATAATACATGGAAAGTAAAATTAACGGAAATAATTAACAGAATATTTTAACATAAAAACTTCACGTTAACTTCAAAATCTAGTTCAGCATCCTCTGCCGTTAATCACAGGCATGGGCCACTAAAGTGGAGCTTTCCTTGAAAGTCTTTTGATCATTTCCTATTCCGTTCTTAAATGACTTCTAAGAACAGCTTCCGTCCTTTCTTACCTGTTGTCCCAATCACGAACTGCAAAGACATATAAATTTCTATTGGATTGAGATCTGGGGATTAGGTAACCCATTCTACAAAATGGATTTCATGATCAGGAACATCAAGTCACAAGTCCATATACTTGTAATGTATTGGACCACACTTTTGTTAACAGTGCTCTGGTAGTTCAGTGGTAACCATTCTCGCCTCGTAGACCCAAGATCGCAGGTTCATTCTCGGTCAGGGTATCAAATATGACTTCCTTTGTAAAGGAAGTAGAACTGTGAGTACCTTGTCGTAGATTTACAGCATGAAAAAGAACCACCAGCCTGAATGAAGAGGGCTCTGAGCAAAATCACGCACGGAATTGAATGGGACACTGTTGATCTGAGATGTTAAAGAGCATAAATAAAGCAAATGCTACTACTATGACTGATCACCCTAGTTTTGATGCAGTGAAAGCTAATATTATATTAAAAACTTATATCTATCTATCTATCTATCTATCTATCTATCTATCTATCTATCTATCTATCTATCTATCTATCTATCTATCTATCTATCTATCTATCTATCTATCTATCTATCTATCTATCTATCTATCTATCTATCTATCTATCTATCTATCTATCTATCTATCTATCTATCTATCTATCTGTCTGTCTGTCTGTCTGTCTGTCTGTCTGTCTGTCTGTCTGTCTGTCTGCCTGCCTGCCTGCCTGCCTGCCTGCCTGTCCGTCCGTCCGTCCGTCCGTCCATCCATCTATCTATCTGTCCGTCGGTCGGTCGGTCGGTCGGTCGGTCGGTCGGTCCATGTTTTGTATTAAATGTTTCAAACAAAAGGAACGCTATAATAATTAGTTTAAGTTATAAATGTTAATTCATATAAAATTCTGCAAATTATTTTTGTGGACTGTAGAACATAGCCTTTTATTTTATATTTTAAGAATAGTTTGCAACAATCTACACTCTGAACATAGTATTATAAAGTGTAACACTTATAACTGATTAAATCATTTATGAATTATTTAATTTTTGTTATTAAGGCAAAATTTCCTATTTAATATTATCATTTATGTGAACTTGGCATGAATTTCCATTCGCATTATTGCTATTGTCGTTATATTTATTATAATTCATTATTATATCTAGAAAGCTAATGATAGGCAAGTGGAGTGTGCGGATTTTTAGCGCTGAAAATCTAGTCAGTCAGTCAAATCAAATTGTGGTGAGAGCGGTTGAGCCAGTATGTAGGTTTGGGGAACCTCACCCTGTTCATTTGTCTCTCCAAGGACAAAATCGAGCAAAAGAGGCACAACTCTTCGTGCTGTAGGTTCCTTTTATCCGTCTATTCTTATTTGTGTCGGTGTACCTTGTTGAACAATGGAATCATCCCCATCGAATATTGAACAATGTCCCATACAATAAATATAACAAACAATAATCAGCAAAAATTAAATTCAAGTACACACACTCCAACCTAAATTTAACCTCGTGGTGTATCCTAGAAACCGGATGACGCAGAGGTTCGCTGTGGCTCGCTACGGTCTCACGGCCTTCTCTCCACTCCTTTCCGCAAGTGGAAATAGGCAACTTGATGATGGTCCATACAAACTTTCGTACTAATTTGTCATATTTGTACACTGTTTCATAAAAAAAAAGTTTGCCACAGTGAGCGGTTGGGCAGAGTTCGCATGAATAAAATACTACAGTTTAGCGTTAAAATGTGGCCTCTATATTGGGTTTAAGTTAACGAGCTACGTTAGCAATGGAACTGCCTAAGCTATCGGGTAACTCATTTAATGGTAGCGAAATTAAAATAGCGCTATCTGTGAGCAGGAGGATAACTAGCAATATCTAGCGGCAGAAATGGTAAGCTTCATTTGGATGCATTGGCGTGATGGAATGGCGTCACATAAGCGTAGAAAACGTGCCCGTTCGTGCTTAAAACTAACTACAATGTTGTTGAGTTTCGAAAATATCGGAAATCAGTAATGCACGGTTTATTTCTGTGAAATCTGTACCCATAACAAACAAGTTCAGTAAACGTGTATATTGTAATTCATGATTTGTTGCACTTATGCCAAAACTAAAGTTAACCTAACGCACAAGTAGTCTAAGCGAATCACGGATCCTTTTTTCGACCAATCTGCTAACGCTCTGTGTAGTAATGGTACACTTAGAGGCAAAAAGTTTAAATTTTCTAAAGAGGGAAATTTCATTGCTATTGTTCGCCACTCTAAGAATTCTCAAGAAACAACAGAAAAACGGTTGCTTGCTAAATTTAATGGCGTGACAAAATAACATTTTATAATGGCCTAACAAAAATGTAAATAATGAAAAATAGGCACAAAAAGCTCAATCGTATTGACGAAGTTAATTACAATAAGAACAAAATGTTACTTTTTCTTATTTTATATATATATATAAAGAAAAAAGTGAAATTTAAAATAGAGCAAAGCGTAATGAAAAAGTGCAACTCATTGGTATTTGCCATGAAAGTATATACAAATGTGTGTTAACACTAATAAAAATATGTTGATAAATTTTGTTTTATGTTTTATACTACCGCATTACGGAGTTTAGTGGATGCCCTCATTCAATAGTTCCCTAAAATTCAATTCTTACCTGGTATCGCTGCATGCACGTAAGTCGAGGCAACCAATGTACACCAGAATCTTTTGAGAGTGAACAACGCAGTGTCCTGCAGTTACAACGTAAGCGTTATTTACAATGGTACCCGTGCAGGCCAAGAAACTGTTGTCGTTCTTGGTTATCCATAGACCCACCACTGAAGGAAACTCTCCGGGTTTGGCACGAGTACCGCCAATTATTCTCTGAAGATCCGATTTATTGAATGGTTGCTCCTTGCTCTCCCTTGATCTTGATATTGTATCATTTTCTGAAAGGCCCGCTCCTAGTAACTGACATACAATAAAACTGTACAGAATTCTATGCATTCTTGGAGTGCAGGTATATTAAAACGACGTTAGAAGTCAATTATACACATATACATGATTTAAACAAATAATTAAAAATTAAAACACAAGACTCCACGGCCACCTGCACTAAAATCAAGAATTGTATAAAGTTTATAGACGCTTTAACAGATGAAAAACGATATTCGTTATTCTCTACACACAGATCGATAATGTACGTACTAAAATATATATGCTGAAATGGTTCCTTAATATTTATTAGATATTTTCGTTAGCATGCATTCAATTGGAACCGCATTAACTTCATAGAAAACCAAACCAAGGAAATAAATGCACGGGAGTCTCATAATTTCTGCCGCCAGTTATAATATATTTGCTTTTCCCTACCGTGCTGATTTGGCCGCTAAGATGCAATATAAGAGCTTACAGCAGGAGCAGCTTGGGTATTTCGATGGGTCAGATTCACAGTACGTATGTAACGGAATTGGATTTGCTACCAGAACATTTATTACTACTTATCAATAAATTAGACAACTAATGGGCGTTTTCCTTCTCTGGATCGCTTCACGAGTAACGGCTTTTCAAGCTGGCATCGCATGAACGGAAGTCAGAAAGTCTGCAGTTACTGCTGTCGCGTTAAGTTATTACGATCACTTGAACATTTAACAGGTACATCTACTAACGAAGATGATGTTGGAATGTCTCCTTACATTTTTCATACATTTATGGCTTCAGCTTAAGAAATTAACCATTAACCTCTGCAGTTCCTTCTGAAAAATGGAATAAATTCTTTACGAATGTTATTTGTAGATTCATCAATTGTGTGTGGACTTGTAGTGCCCCGCCCCCTTCGCAGAGATAAAAATCCTGGGGTGTTAAAACGAAAACCCTAGTATGCCATGTGTGTTAGATGACTCCATTGTCGAAAATTTCATGATTGCATTTATGCAGACATTGGCTGTATCTTACGTTGATGAATTCCTGTTCGAAAGTTGCGAACCTTCGTTATCTCACAGTTAATTCGCTGAAAAAAATGTTGCAAAATATGGTGCACATACCTATCATTAATTGTTTCATAAAAATAAATAAATAAAAAATAAAAGAGGCCTATTATCCTCTCGCCGCTAATGTCGCACCATACTCCTATCTTTTGATCTTGCAGGGGTTCCTCGTGAAGCATGTCAGGTTTTTCTGAACTCCAATATCAGTTGTTTTGTGAATTAACATACCCACTTAGGTGGAACCAAGATTCTTCCTTAAAGTCAATTAGATTAGGGTCATGCTCACAATTAAATTCCGTTCACAAAGTCTACTCCTGGATGCAGGGTCGCCTGCTTTAAGTTTGTGTACTATAGTAATTTTATAAGGTTTTAACTTCTTTAGCTTTGTAGCCGTTCAAACAGAGGAATAGGAAATTCTCTTTTGCTGAGAGAGACGTCGAAATGATTTTTTTAGGTGATCGTTCCAGAGAAAGTCCAATATTATCTATTATTTCTTCTGTAAGTACGCTTTTTTATTTTATCCCGTTTCACGAAATTTATTTACAAATCTGTGAACCGAATTTCCGACTTGGAAGTAGAATATTAGGTAATTTGTCTTGAAACGACCCGATTCTGTGTGCACGATTCATAACTCTGAACGGAGTAACGTCACAGGCTGATATAAGTCATCTCGTTAACTTAAGTATATTATTAGGTTAGGTTAGTTATTAAATTGTCGGTCAATAAAACAAGTTCATCATTGTATTTTATTGCCTGAGGTAAATGTTGCATGTTTTCAAGCTTGAAATACAGCACCTAGATATGCGCAATTATCCCGAAATAAAGAAATAAGAATCCTGATGAAAATAGGAGACAGTTCCAAACAAATATGAAAAATGCGGAGTATATTGGTTTGAAAACGTAATGAGAACAAAATAAAAAGACAAATGATATATGTCGCGGTAACATCTGATACCTAGCAGCTATATCAACACTAGCTAATCTACAGTTACTAGAAGTCAGCTACTGTACACTCAAAATATTAGGTCACAATGGTTGCTCGTGGCCTCTGTAGAAGGGTGGGCCAGAGAATTACTACATGACACCCAAATGGTTAGGAATAAGGTGTCTTTTTCAAGACTTAAATTCCTCCCCGACATTCTCTCATAGCTGCAGCGCTATCGTACATTCATGCCATAAACTTCTGCTTTATATGGAACTCTTCTGGTTCAGTTGTTAAAGTACTACTTCTGCTGTCAATGAAAACATTGCAGTGGATTTTTATGAATCTTTCAAACGGTTTACCCTCATTGATGTATAGTAATCGTGACATGCATGCAATATCTGTCGTTTCGTCGGTCTATACAGAAACGAAATTGCCGTTTCGTTTTGCTTTCCAATCTCATTCCTATATAAAAAAACATATTTCTCACTTCACAGACTGTGAAACAAAATGTTTTTTTTTTCAAACCATTAATAATAATAAAAAAAAAAGGTGAGTAAGCTCCTATAGCTTTAGATTGATGGGGTCCAAATCGTCTCACTTCCAACTTAACAGTTAAACGTAGACGCGAAGATAGTCTTGAATAAAGGTTCACTTTATTTATTGCATAAACCGATACGCTTATTTATAACTTACCAGCTATACACTGTGGGAGTCAACTTTTCACTGATTCACAGTGAGGAAGCCATCCAACTTCAAGCAAAGTGCAAAAACAACCCCTATTCAGTTAAGCATGGTGTCAGTAACCCCTCGACAACTGGTTCCTAAGAGAAGAGAGAGAGAGAGAGCGCTGGACATAGGCTGTCCTCCTCCTGGCCCGAGAGAATGCAGATATAAGTGGGAGAAAGGCAAACCCATCTTGGAAGAAGACCTTGTACATTTTTGCTGACCCATGAGCGTCCCTTGCTAACGGAGGACCCGCATGCTACCGCTACTACAGTAGACAGGAAATGCGCCTGTTGCGCAATATACAATTAAGAAATAATCCGTAATATATCGCTATTTTTATGCATTTTTGTTTTAAAAGTTGACCATTAGAATAAAAAACTGTAAGGCATTTTCTTTGCGGGGAAAGGGCGGACCTATGTGGCCCTTATTGACAAGCTGCCCCTTCTTACGCTGAAGATTTTTTAAAATTTTAGTGCAAGTACTCGCCCATGGGTGCTGCCCAAAAAGGAGAGATATTGATTGATGTACTTCTATCTGTAGAATTTTATAAAGTAGTTGTTTAATGATTTCGTGTATTTCAGTGTAAAATGTAGTACACAGGTAGGTTCTGTTGTAAACTCTGTCTGTGTTAAATACAGTTAATGACAGAGCATACAAATATGGACAGGCATACTACATTTAGTTGACTGCTGCCAGAAAAGGTTGTTAACCAGTCTCTGTAATGAGATACGTTGACCCAGGCCATGATTACAATAATTTCGCCAGTAGAAGAGTTTAAGAAATCAATATACTGGCTGGTGATGCCCGCTTGGTGTTTGCCACAGAAAAGTGGACCTCCGGAATCTCCCAAGTAGAACTGCTTTTTCGGATGCCCTTCGTAACACAACATGGACTGAGCAGACGAGTCAATTGGAAATAGAGAGGAACATGACAGCACTTGTTCCACCTCCAACTTGTACAACACTTTTTTGGCAGTGTGGTCACCTCTTGAAGTGTGGCCGAATCCCACTACAGTGCACCTGCTGTATAGGTCAGATGGTACTGATACGGTAGAGTATCCGGGTGCGCGCATGCGCCGATGGGAACGCACCAATGCGATGTCATTGAGAGCATAATTGCCACCCATCTTGAACTTGGGATGAAGAATGCTTCTGCCACTCCTAATAAAGAAACAAAACATTTAATGTAACATTACACTAAACTGCATACTGGAAGGAATACCAAGGTCACGGTACTGCGACGTAAGGCGAGAGCCTTGCTACCGCACAGTTGGGCGCACGAGCTGCCCTCTGTGTTTCTCTCTGTTCTTGTACTTTCTCTACAACGAAACATTTGCCTGTAGACTATCCAGATTTTCAAGGTAAAAACCGGTATACTGTACTTCAATATGCCACATAATAACTTACGGTGGCAATGATGATAAATAAAGACAATAAATATAATTATTGTTTAACTGAAAGACTAATTCATGTTTTATTATGAAAAGGAAAATCTGTATTACACAAAATATGAAACAGTTCATTAATGATGCAATCAAGTTACGTTTAGGTATCATCACTGCATTACAGGCCACAGTTGTAAGTATGGGTTAAAATTTACAATCTGTACCTTGTATTAAACTTTAAATCCGTCGTAAAGAAAAGCTCATAGCTCACAAAAAAAAAAAAAAAAAAAAAAAAACGCAGCATTACCAAAATTTAAAATATTCGTCTCTCTAACCTCTTCGTGCGACAGACAAGCTTTAGCAAACAACGTCATCCTTTAGATAACAAATGCGAATAGCACCGAGAAAATGAAACAAAAATAAACATAAAAACACTAAACGAAAAAAAGAGACATCAACGACATATCTAATCTAAAAGGGGTTGTATTTCTTTCATATCGTAGTCCTGTTCCTCCCCTCCATCCTCAGCTTCCACCTCTGCTTCTATCGGATTTTCCAGGGTTGATAATGAGAAGGCCTACAATTACGTCCTGAAGACAATCAGTTTCCAGAATTTCTCCTCTTCAGTTGATGCTTTTTATTCAATGCTGTTTAACGCCCGTTTTTACTACTGTGGCACCATAAGCGGTGAACACTGATGATACTTGAAATATTGAGAATGTATTTTTCTTAAGGAAGGAAACATTCCAGGCCTAAGTTTAGGGTGCCTCCCCGGCATTTGCCATTTATGAGGACTGAGGAAAACCGGGGGGAAAAAAAAAACCTCAGTCAGAGAGTACGTTTCTCGTGGCATTCGAACTTCGGACCTCCCGCTCACGAGTGTGCACCTTAACGACCTCGACCACCCTTGGCAGTCCACTTGATGTATAAAGGCCTGCCACATATAAGATGTTACCAATTTTATGTGTAACAATAAAAGCGGCTTTCTTTACTAGTTTGGTTTTTAGTTCAGATCTTAGCCCCGATTTAATATCTTGCTTGAGTCGACTCATTCCTTAGAAATTGTGTGGCCTTCATTACTCACAAAAAATAGTTTCCTTCCCGACAGTGTACACAAGTTTTCTGAGTTATTATCTTCGCCATAACAATATATACTCATGATCTACAGTTAAAATCGTGCCGCTTCTCTTGCGAAATGTAAAACCTATCTCAAGTAACAGCTAATAAAATGTTTGCTTGAATGTAGGGAGGTCGGAGTCATCCTTGACCAACGCAAGAACTTTCTTGATTGCAGACTACTCATTGTTATGGGAAAAAGTATATACTTTTCTGCACTCTTAACAAATTCATAACGTAAAACTTCTAGCACTGACTTTTTTACATTTCCTAGATTTTCAGGGACTCAATAACATGCCTTTATTTAACTTTTACTACATACAGAATTAATGCTTAATGCAGACACACCAATGAGCTCCGCTGTCAAGTTAACAACATCCTTAACAGCACACTTGGGATATTTCTCACACAGATTGTCCAGGATCGATGGATTTTTTCGGGGCGTAAAAATCCTAAATCCTTCCTTCCTTCCTTCGGAAGGGAAGTAAAGCCGTGGGTCCTGTGTCGTACATTTACGGCACGAAAAAGAACCTCAAGACTGAAAGAAGACTCTGAGCAAAATTTATTGACCATTTCACGCCCTGAATTGAATGGCACGCTGATGACCTGAGAGGTTAAAGAGCGTCCGTAAATAAACCTAATCAACAACAAACAGAGATTGTGATGTACATTCAGAATAAGATCCTCGCCACTGTTTAAAGGCTTCCCTTTGCGATGTTTCTCTTACTGATTATGTTCGGCCATGACAGTTTACTAAACAGTCCCAACTTCCCGCTTCCGGAATTTAACAGCAGAAGCGTGTTGTACACTCATCATCTGTAAGTGCAATTTTATTTATTTTTGGATCATTTTGCAGTAGCTGTAGTTAATAATACGTTAAACATAAGTTTAATATGTAATGCAGACCAGATCCAGTAGTTTTCGTTAGTATCTAGCGAACTACTTTGTGACCTATGGATCGTTTAGGACGCGGAGTTAGCCAAAGAAAGTACAAATTTACTTTGTGAACACCACTTCGTTTTCATTAGAACCGATTCTTAAAGTGAAATCAGAATAGCTGACGTATTCAAGGAAACAAAGTTAAAAGAAAGAAAGAAAAGAAAGATAGAAACAAAGAAAAGAAAGCAAAGAGCGTAACACAATATTTTGCAATAAATATTTAAAGCACTAACAATAATGTATCAGTGCTAATAAAATTACCACAGCTGGAAGAACTGTAAACACAAAACTATTTTCTGTATAATTTTTTAGAAGCCAAATTTAATTTGTTCACTGATAGCACGTGCAACCACAAAAACGACTTTTTTCTCACCTTACCCTTCTGCATTTGTACCCAGCATTCATCTCAAGTTCGAGCTGTCAGCATTTCTTTTAAACACTGTGTCAGAATATTGACAACCACTAGGAATAAAAACACGGAATTTGCATTGGCGCGAACAAAAGAAAGTTTTGTCCGCCGGAGGTATTCATGGGTTGCCGTACGAAATGTAGAAAATGACTCTCCAAAACTGGTACTTCGATTCCGTTGGTTAACGCTTCAAGCCAATATGTTTTTGTAGTGACCTTGATATTCCTTTAACTGTTGTGCCTACAATAATAGTTGATTAATTTCCGTCAACCAATCATTATACAGCAACTCCGTAAACGTCAGAAATATTCCAGAAAAAATTCATAATATATAGTTAAACTATTTGAGGAAGTAATACAGTTAGCTTTACATTTTTTGTGGATAAAATATTTCTAAAAAACCCTTTTTTTTTGTTAAATTCTGCTAAAGCGCAAAAAAAAAAAAAAAAAAATGAAACTGTTTTTGTAAAAACCCAGTATACCTACTCAAATCCTCAGCGGATAAATGAGATGCCCTATGGAATACATAGCTATCAGAACACCAATCTGTTTAAATATGCACCAGTGACGTCATGGGATGTCGAGAGATCGTTTTTACTGTGTAAGAAAATACTTTCGGAATGCCGATGGGACCTAGTTTTTGAAAATATGGAAAAATATTTTGATATATTGTGATTCATTCCTTGACATTTAGGATTGCATCATAAGCGAAGTAACGCAGGTGTGTAATTTGTGTCAAATGAATATTTTTTATATTTACTTAAAATAAAATTATTTTGGATGTTTTTTTTTACCATCTGTGCATTTATGATATTAAATGTTTAGTATATATTTGGAGATTTTTGTTACATACGAGATGCTATCAAAAAGTTCCCGGACTGGTTCTGTTACAAATAAAGTACTTAATACTTTATCTAATTTTTAACTTTTATTTCCTTTTAAATAGTCCCCTTGGGCGGCAGTACAATGCTCCCATCGCATCTGCCACTTTTGGAATGCGACTTCAAAGTCATTGTTTGTGGGTGTAGAACCTTCTACGATTTACGTTGTATTTCGTCAACGGTGTTGAAACAGCGAGCCTTGGCTGCAGTGAGTCAAACGAAGTCAGCAATGTCGTTGATTTCTCCCCCACGATCCTAGTGATTTTTTTTTTTTTTTTTTTTTTGAACTTTTCCAACTTTTCTTAGTCTTTCAGGAACGTTCTTCTACTTTTAAAGCGCCAATACCACTCTAAACATTGTGCCATTGCCGTGATCTGTCTGAAGCATGTTTAATGCCTCTGTGGCTGATTTCCCAATTTTAACGCAAACTTTTACATAAGGTCTTTGTTCCAACTTGCCATCCATAAAGAAACCGCAGGTTAGTACACGAACTTAATGACACAAACACTGATTGCACTACTCCATGTTGCTTGGCACACTGCTAGTTAAAGGTTACAGTTCCCCAGCGCTCGCTCGGAATACTGTACTGTGATCTATTGATGAGTTACAGAACCACTCCAGCAGCTTTTTGCAACTACTTCGTATTTATGTATATATTTTTATAATAACATTACATAAAATATGGACTCTACTCTTCCTTGAAGGCTCTAGGTGTTAGTTTAGCACAACACCAGTCATTGAACACGCTTTAGTGTTTGATAAAGAACAAGTTTTAATATTTATTAGTATCCATAGCTTCAAAAATTAATTACATGAATTGCTTATCGTTATAAAGATTGTGGAAAATGGGACAGAAACAATAAGTGGATAACCGAAAAAAAAAAAAACTTTTATCTCTCTAACTTTTTAAATGTCGTATAACAATTAACAGTTTAAAAAATATACAGAATATCAGAATGGTCTAGTCTCAGCATAAAAACATTTAAACGACTGCCTTACCTTGTTTTTTTGCACTTTGACATGTCCAGGCAGTCAATTAGTATTAAAATACTGTAGCTTCCTACGAGACAGTGTCCAGCAGTTAGCACATAATATTCATTAAGAATAGAACCTGTACAAAAATGTTTGCCTTTCCTTATTGACATCTCCAGACCCACAATCGATGGAAACTCGCCTTTTTGTGCTAATTGTCCACCAATTACCCTGATATCTATCATTGGTGTGTCGCGCAACGGCTGTTGTATACCTATGGCACTTCTCAGATTTTGTGCAGAAAGAACATGCACCATGGTTATGATGCATAGTACACATAAGCTCTGCATCCTATCACTTCAATGTATACGTTTATACTATCATGTGTAAATTGGAAGAAGACGATCTTATGATGAAACATTTGTATCCATACTACTACTCTTAATACCCTTTAATGTTTGTCTCGTGGCTGCCTCTATTTAAAAATATTAAAAAGTTACGTTTAACAGTGCTGAAAACCTAACGTTTATCTCTCAACAAATAATTTAATTTAATAGGAGTTTTGTGTTATACAACTTGAATTTTTTTTAAAACGTTTTTATTTTTTTTATCACGTGAAAATTGGCTAATGTGATCGGAAGACCGAGGAATGATCTTTATGTGATATTTTTTTCACTTTCATTTGTCCTAAGACCCTAAGTATCCATTTTAACGGCCGTTTCATGTTTGTTCTGGCATTATGATTGCTTTGTATATAAGGATTTTTATGTTAACTATGATCACAGTATACAGAGTGTTAATGAAATACACCGAAATAATTTCAGAGTGTGTATAGATGTCGTTTTAAGCAATTGAGTTAGGCAATGTATGGTCCACAACTGAACATAACGCACTTTTATGGTGTTAAACATTTTGGCATCAGATGCTGATAAGTCGGTATTTAAAGCTAAGGTTTAAGGTCTTTAAAACTGCCCGGCGAGTATAGAAATATATCATTTATCCGCAGTTCATAATCAGCGTTTTCAAAATTTAGTGCTATAAAAATCCCCCAAATATCGAACTAATCATGTGACAATGCGAGACTGAACATCTATTAACTGCTTTCTTGCATTATGTAGTTCTTAGCTTGTGTGGCGTAATGCATAACGCAAAAGCTTAAGTTCCACAGGCCGTGAGTTCATTTCTCGTCATACGGTTGAAATTTTTTATTACATATGCATTTCCATGATACGCATACGAAAATATTATGAATGAAAGTTACTTAATGCTTTCAAGTTTTATTATCTTACTTAACAATGAATTTATTACCAACATACAGTGGCTAATAAGCTTAGTACCTAGCATGATGCGTAAAACTTGATTTACCTAACACATACTCAGGACTCGATTTTGATTGCTAAGTACAATACAACTACAAGGTTGTAATTATATGAATTGATATGTTAACATTTAAGGTGTATCACATCAACTTAAAACGTAGGCTAATATTAGGTCCTATTCAGAAAACGGGGAAAAAAAAGTAATGAACGAGACTAAAACTCGTAAACAAATGACTACCTTTTACTCGATGGATACTTTCATAAGCATTGCGATGTCTCTACACTCTCTGAAGTTATTTCGGTTGAGACCCCCCATGGTACCCTATCCATTATAGGATATTAATAATAGTGTATATTATATTTTATTCTAGTTAAATATAAGTAGTGCCTTGAAAGATTGTAGCAGAATGTTCGGGGAAAAACTCGAATCTCTCGGACCAGGGGAAGTTAGCTGGCTGATCCTTTCTGTATGCTCAAGTGAATCTCTGGGTACTCCTCAGGCGGGGAAGCTACCTTGGAACCAAGCTTGAGAACACCGATGTATAGTTAGAGGCCATCGGACTTAACGGAAGGTATCTGTTTAAAATTAAACTGAGGACGAATCGAAAAACTCGTAGTTTCTGCGAAATTGTGTGGTAAATAGTGGCGAAGCTTCATGCTCTAAGCCTATGAGAAAGTCTAACACAATAAGGGCGCGAAAAGTTAGCGTCATTTCTTGCGTTGGAGTGTCGATTCTTATGGAGTATTTAAGGACCGGCCTTCCACCAGAAAGCAGACAGGTTTTTTTTTCATATTCTGAGCGCTTCAGCTCCGTGTCGGCTGCGTTGCTCGGCAGTTTAGGAAAGAATGGCCTAAGTGCGCGTGGTTTCAAGCCCAACATCGTCGAAACACGTGCATTAATTATTACACGAGCTATTTGTGTGAGCATTGATATTGAACTGTAGTATCACTACAGCAGTTTTTTATTGGTATACGGCTCTAATTGGGCGACATAACAGATCTACATATCTTCCCCCTACGTGTGACTTAATAAACTACGTTCACTAGCGTATAATGAGGAATTAGTTCACCATCGTCTTCCAACTTTGATTTCTCTGAACTCAGTCTCGGCAAAATTTCAGCTCCCAAAACACCAAAGATACCCTTGAGATTATCAACGCGAGGAACAACAACAAGTGGTGGGCAGCATCTATTTTGAGAACTGCGATCTACTGGTACAGTTTAATCAACCATCCTAATACAGCCCCTTTACAGTTCCAGTAACAATCACTTCCATCCCCCCACCAATCCTTGGGGAACATTAGTACCCTGTTTACAGCAAGGACAGTTTTTATTGGCGTCTTTGATGTTCTTCGTCCTAAAACCCGATTCCGAATTTGCTGTAGTTTTCAATGAGTCCATTAGATGACGCATATATCACTGCAGTAAATGGAGTTTAGAAACCATCTGTAAATGTGGAAGATATGGATTCGTCAATTAAAACGTAACTGTAATAAAAATACACATTTTTCTTTTCAAAATATACATAATATGTACCCGTATTTGATACTAATATAAAAAGTAATTATGTAGAACACCATACTATTTAAGGTAGATAATGCTTATTTTTTTACATCTGAGTTTTCGCTTTTGATTGTGATTGTGGATTTGGGTAATTTCTGAATGATGGATAAGCATTTCTAAGCAATAGTATTATTTCTTTTTCTCCAAAATTTCTACTTAGTTAAGCTGAGAATTAAATGACGTTTCTGAAAAGCATATATTGTGTTTTCTGCGCTTTACAGCCGTCTTACCATATGATACCCATTGCTCAGCAATCAAGTGGGTGAAGAAGATAAGAATATCGTAAAAGATATGAGTGATAATTTGCATAATCAGTGCTAGTGGTTGCAATGTCTTTATTGATATTAAATACCCATATTATATATGGGTCATTGACCGTGCACTATCAAGTATGACATACAATTATAAAGAGGAAAAAGCAATACAAATATAAAGCAATAATAAATTAGTTAAAAATTAAAAATTGAGAAGGACGGTATAGAAGTGAAAACATGTATATCATTTAAACTAACTAGTTATTGAGTTCTAACCAGAAAATAAACTGCTTCTAGTTTCGCACACTTTGACTAGGAGAATGGCCATATTCAAACATAAAGTTATGGTCCGCAAACAGGTTCCAGCATGCAATTCGGTCTCTAATTGCCTTATTTTTTTTCTGGTTATTCTCGAGCGTTCCAACGGAGTACATTCGGCCAGAATATGTACTCATTACTCATCTGCTCTATAAAATGTGTGGACTCTCCTACCAGATCTATCAGTTCTTATGTTAACGTTCCAGCATTCTAATCCTGATCTTGCCTTTCTCCCTAGATCGAGCATATATACTCAGCTACATTAGAAGGGTGTACAATGATATGAGCAATAATATTGTTTTATGTAGTGAAATATATGAATGAAAATGAAATTCAAGTCACTTTTTGGAAAAAGTTTCCCGGTCTCTTCAAAGGAACACCAAACTGTTGCATCATGAGGGAGGTGAGTTGTTATGAAGATACGGTTAATAGTAAAACAAGGACGGTGAAATACTGGCTTGGACTAATGCAGGGAGACCAGTCCACATTTCGCGCAAATTGTTGTAGACGTCAGATAAAAATTATAACACCAACGTTTTGGGGCTGCAGAGGTGTAAAGAGAACTCAGAAGCACTGCCCTGGATTCAATATGGCAACGAGGCAACGAAAATAATAAAACATGTGTAAGGTTAGAACAAGGATAGAGGGTATCAACAGGCAGAAAATCGAGGCAGAATGTAACACGAAAGTATCCTTGAGCCTATCGAATGAAATTAAACTACTCTGGGATCTAGGATCAGGCCTGGTTTAGATAGGGAAATTGGAAAAATAAAAAAATAAAATAACTGATAGTTCTGATAGGAGAATCTGCCCATGTTATGGAGGGGATGAACAATGGGTACAACTAAGATAAATGCTGTTTCCTGAAAACACTTATTAAAGCAATTAATTCTAATAGCATGCTGGGACCTATTTGCGAACTACACTAATTGATGAATATGTTTTTTTTCCTTAGCTAAGTACCACCATGAGTGACCGAGGTCGTTAAGGCGCGGATTCGTGAGCGGAATGTCTGGGGTTCGATTCATGCTTGGATCGTCCTCCCTGACTGGAGTTTTTTCCAGGTTTTCCTCCGTCCTCACAAATGGCAGATGCCGGGGAGGTACCCTAAACTTAAACCTGGAACGCTTTCTTCCTTAAAAAAAAACCCTTTCCCAGTTTGTCATTTCATCTCCTGCATCATCAATGTCCACCGCCTGTGATGCCTCAGTAGTTAAAAATGGCATTCAATTCAAGACGTGAAACGGTTGATTAATTTTATCCAGATGCCTCTTCTTTCCGGCTTGAGATTCTTTTACATGCCGTAAATGTATGACACGTGACCCACGGCTTTATTTCTCTTCTGAAAAAGCCATACTTAGGATGGATTTTTACGCCCAAAAAGATCCATGTATCCTGATCTGGTTTGAACCAGTGATCTTGGGTCTATGGAGCAAGTTTTGGTACCACTAGACCACTAGGACCGACATATTTCTTCCTCTCTGACTACCCCATCTCTTTGTTTGACTTGCTTTAAAATGATGTTTTTATCAGGATGATTCTTGAACTTTTAAGAATAATTATGTAGAATTTTAAACATCTTTTTATGATTAGATGCTATAATTGGAATGTTCTAGTTGTACAATTATTCAGTACGTTTACTACATACCTACAAATTAAAAGTTGATTCTAATGCACCGCGGCGACATAGGAAGATTAATAACACTGGACAACAATGAAAATGTTTCGGGCTTAAAAATAGTGAATTTACATGCATTTCCATCTGCTGAATTCAAAAATCACCATAAAAATGATAGATTAGCTCTTGTTTTGAAGATAAAGTGACATTTCATTTTTTAGAGTGAAGATTTTAAATTTGGGGGATTTTTTTGGGGGAGTTGGCACACCTGTCAATAACAAAACACAAATGCTCTTCAGCTGTTTGTAAGTCATAAACGTAGATACTGTTGCTGTGACTGTGAATTACATATAGTTTCTACTCAAATTAATGCAAAATTTCTAGTTCGCGAGTGCTTTTTTAGTGTAAAATTTGTAAAAATGCCACGAAAATGTGTAAATATGGTGAATAACTTTTGTTATATTTGTGGTGAAATAACATTTTCCTCGCATAAACGCAATCTGACGCCTCTTGTAAAGACTGCCAAGCCTCTTGTGGACCCAAAAGACGTTCTTCTTCCACCCCTGCATATCAAGCTGGGTTTGATGAAAAACTTTGTCAAAGCTATGAACCGAGAAGGACGGGCCTTAAGTACATCAGAGAAAAATTTTCGAAATTAAGTGATGCAAAAGTTAAGGAAGGCATTTTTGTCGGATCACAAATAAGAGAACTTGTAAAGGATCCTGCATTTGACCAAGTTTTGGAGGGGAAAGAAAAGGAAGCTTGGGAAGCCTTCAAGGGTGTTGTTCATGGATTTTTAGGCAACAAAAGAGATGACAACTACAAGCATTTGGTGACAGTGCTCCTGCAAAAATACCGTAACCTTGGATGCAACATGTCCCTTAAGATCCATTTTCTCCACTCCCACCTAGACTTTTTCCCTCCTAGTTGTGGAGCTGTTAGTGATGAACATGGGGAGAGATTCATCAGGACATTTCTGTTATGGAACAAAGATATCAGGGCCGTTGGAATGAAGTAATGCTTGCGGATTACTGTTGGTCTTTGTATAGGAATTCGGCAAAACTCCATCACAAGAGGCAAGCTAAAAGACGACGAAGTCAATAGGCCACCACATGATTCTCTTCAGACACGACTATCTGCGAAGTATTTTTCCAGCAATTTAGAACTCTTAACATGTAATTACCAGTTAAAAAAATCAAATGCACTTTCATTGTTGTTAGCATGTATTTAATTAAAATGTATCCTTTTCTCTCAATCCGTTAATATGCCACCTTGTGTATATCATAGAAACTAGAGCTAATAAAATTTTTTCATTGTCATATTTGTTTTTCTCAACCCAAAATTAGTAGGAATTGCCTCATGAAGTGCTCGAAACATTCAAAAATTATTTTTTTGTTGCCCAGTGTAATGTGTCAAAGCTGATTGTGACAATTGCTTCATTCTATTCAGTTATATAATGAAGTTAATGAGACATCAAGGAGCCTGCAACGATTACAATAATATCAGAACCAAGTTTCTACTGAATATTTTACGATTTAATATTCTTAACATGTGTTTAGAGATGCATTTACCATAAAAGAGCATTTGCTGTTAGGAAAGCAGCAGAAATTGCTGTTTGCAGGAGTCTAGAAAAAAAAAAAAACACGATAGTAAGGCCCATCATACATGAGGGGGCCGGGGGAGGGTGCAGATACTCTCTCTTGGCGGCGCCCACGCTGAGCACTGTATTTCAACTAAGTTGCCTCCAGCTCCCTCCATCGCTGGTAGTTAGGACGATTTCATTTTCCCGTAGGAATGTACTAACAGCTTTACTTGTTTCCGAGACTGGATAGGGTTTCCCTACTGAATTTAAATGTACACCGTGTTGAGTACCTAATTCCTTAGTCAGTTTATCACAGTTTATTAAAATTGCATTTGGGAATTTCGCACACAGAAGTTTGTCAATTGTTTCGTAATTCCTTGTTTATTTGCAAAGTGTGTCCAAGATTCTGCCTACATTTTTGCCTTTTAATTTACTGGTTGCTAGTGCACCCTTTTTGTCATAGGTGTTTCATTTTGAGATGGCAACACCACCATTAATAATCAAAATTAACTCTACGTCTAAATTCTGTGTTCAAACTGGTAGACCTCTGCTGCTTAACAATATGCCTCTTGATCATAGAAAACATTTAAGGAACGTCTAACGAGGTTTTAGAAAGTCTTAAACCGCTTCCATTGTGCAATACTCCAGATCTTCTAAGTTGTTGGGTCTTTCTCGATACACCACTGACTTCAAATTTCCCCACAAAAAGAAGTCCGAAGACGACAAATCTGGGGATCTTGTTGGCCACTCTATGTGACCTCTGCTACTAATCCATCGTGGTAAAACTGGTCTAAGTGCTGATGAACATTCTGTCCATAATGAACTGGAACTTCATTTTGTAGGAAATAAACGTCATCCCTGGTATCTCATGGTTGACTGGACGTGCGAACAAATTTGCAATACTCAGTACAACATGATTTCCAAATATCTGTTTTTGTTTCTCTCAAGAAGAAATAATATAATCACCAACAATAGCAGTCTAAACATTTAAGTTTTTGTGTATACTGCATGTGGTTCTCCTCCATCCATTATGGACATACGTCTGACCAATATCGACATTTGTGTCTGTTGACAGATACATTCAGGCAGATTGTTGCTTCTGCATGAGAAAAACTGGATTATTGCTCCAGCATTAATTCACAAACTGCATTCGTTTATTGGAATCTTTTCTGAAAATTCCTGCAGCAAAAGTTGATAAGAATGTTGTTTGGCACTTTCAAGGATTTTCATCACGAAACTTTGGCTTATTTTTTTTACAACAAAGTTGTGGCAAAAACTTTTGAATTTTCTTGCACCTCTGACACCTGATCCGACAAAGGCTTTCCTTTGCGTTTCAGCTTTGCTATTGTTGAGGCAAGAATGAAAAACTTGCCTTTATGTAAACAAGTTCTCGTTTCAGTATTGACTTTTTCAACAGTTCTTTGCAGACAGTACATAAGCTGTAATCTCAGGTGGAAGCTCTTTTACAGCAATAATATCATCCAATGTTCTGCACCATATAAAGCTGCCTCTATCCAGGTGTCCCAGCGTGTTAAAATAGGTTGAGAGTTTCTGGAAGTGTTTTCTTGGAGAATGCAATCGGCATGGAGATTTGCAGAAGGTTTTCTTCATATCAGAGATCAGGGTATTGACTTGAACAAATTCATTCCTTGGGGTTTCTGAGATCCGGTGAAAGACATGGGCTACACAACTGACGATTATAAGGGTAGGATGTTTTCTTAAGAGAAGAGACAGCGTCATTCCAGAGAAGAAGAACCCTACTCTCTTCAACACCACCAGGAATAACAGTGCCTTCATTGTAAATGTTTGTTTCAATGGAGACAATGGACTGACTATTGACATCTCTCTGATTGCCACAAGATATGGAGGGGAAGGCGTATCATCGAGTTTTATCACCTACCCAGATGCAGATATCTTCTATGTCCTCCCTAATTGCAGCAAGTGTTTTCTGATACTCTATATATAAAATTGTCTTCCTTTTGTGTGGACTCAGATGCAAAGGGTTTTTGGCTGTACTTTTCCAAAAAAATTACGAAAAATGTGATTTTTCAGCAAGTTCCATGGAATATTAACTGTTATTAATGCCCTGCAAAGATTTGAATTGAAATCATCAGTTGCTACCAGACTCCCAGAAGTTCCGAGTTAGTAGATAAAACAGTCTATTTTTTAGTAGTATTTAACGCCCGTTTTTACTTCTGAGGCACCACAGGCGGTTGACACTGATGATACATGAGATGAAATGATACATTGGGAAAGGAGTATATTTTTAAAGGAAGGAAGCGTACCAGGCCTAAGTTTAGGGTACCTCCCCGGCATTTGCCAGTTATGAGGACTGAGGAAAACCTGGAAAAATCCCCAGTCAGGGAGGACGGTCCTGGTGGGATTCGAACCCCAGATCTCCTGCTCACGAGTCCGCGCTTTAACGACCTCGGCCACCCGTGGCGGTGAGAAGAATCTATTTCGTTTTAACTCTTTCTGTATGGCCTGCTATCTACATGTGCTGCTTAATATGAGATTTTCTCTGGTGTGAAATCTAAAAGAATGGATGGCTTTAGTAAATATGATTCGAAATTAATAGCTTCAATTGATTTAATTTGCCTTCAAATTGAGTTTTGAATAATAATAATAATAATAATAATAATAATAATATGATTATTGTTAAATTTGTATAACTACAAGGAAGAAAAGGTATACGATTTTACATTTCTTAAAAACGTAATAAATAAAATGTCCAATTTTTACCTGTTTGTTACATAAAATATAAAAAAATATTTACCTAGTAAATAAGATCATTGTAATCCACCAGCCAAGAATGAATGCTTGTATTTTTCTTTACACTGCTATGCAATACAACTTGACACAATATGAGCACCAAACCATACATACAGAGAAGAAAACTAGAAATTAAATTTAAACTATATATTGCACATTGACATTGTAGCATTCAACATGGTTGGTACTTTAAACGTTGATCAGAAGCATGTCGATTGTTGGCGTGGCCAGCCGTGATCATTGTTGATTTACTGTCACGTAGCAACGCTATCATAATATATGTCAGTTACATCTGTTTCAGAACATCATACCCCAATCCTTTCTTCATTTGTTCATTGTTGATTTACGATAATCTTGGCTTCATTTGTTCATTGTTGATTTCCTGTCACATAGCAACGCTATCATAATGTATATGAGTCACATCTGTTTACAGAATATCATATTACACATTACTGTTGTTTTTCGGTCTAGCTTTCAAATATATTAAATAGATATCTACTTGAAACTGTGTATTTTTAAATGATGATATATTTATTAAATTTTTTATTTCGATCCAATTGAACTTCTGTTGATATAGATTCCATACCATAGCATTAGGAAGGTTAATGGAATAATTACTAGAATTAATGCATGCAGGGCAACAGGGAGCAATTCGTTGAGTTGCATTGTCCATTTTCCTAAACTTGGAGCGTTGGTTCTTTAAGTTTTATAAAATATTTTATTAATAACCAACGTACTTGTAAATTACCACTTGCTTCTCGATAACCTGATTTTCCTGTTTAAATGGTATTAAGTAAATAATTTAATATTCCTAACATCATTTTCCACTATCATTATTTTAAAAAACCAACAAAGTTAATAAAGTGTGTACCTTAATTCACTTTTGCAGTTTTACACAAATAAGGGATTTGTTGGTATTAGAGAAATTAAACTCTACACACAGATTTTGCAGTGCTAATATATTTTATTTGAAAATTCATATACATATATTTTAAAGAACTAAATTAAAAAGTACAGTAACGCTTTTTCTCCTTAAGAAGGAAATCTGGCGTTATTATTGTCTTTCCTAAGTATAATGGGTCAAGAAAAATATCAGCAAGGTCAAAGTGGGTGAGTTAGTGAGGCGGTAGGTGGAAGCTCGAATAGGTAACCACTTTTCATATTTCTTAATAATAGCCCACACCATGATAATTGTAATCGTGTTAGTTTTGGGTTCCTTCTTTTCTATATAATAGCTGGTGATACCCACCTGATCTAAGCCGCAGAATAGAGGCCCTCCGGAATCTCCAAAATAGAATTGTCCGCTGTTTTTGACTACGGAACAGATCTTAATGCGCATCTGGGCATCCTCCGGAAAGAGATTTGAGCAATACTGTACTTCGTACGCCCTAAGATAGAACAATCTGGTGTTTTTCAACGTGTACTGTTTACTTGTCATGCCAAACCCTACAACAGTACACTGCTGGTAGAACTCAGAAGGGGCCGTAATGCTGATATACCCAGGTGCCTTCATTTTATCAAATGAGCGCACCAATCCAATATCATTGAGGACTTTACCTTTAACTTCCTGATATTCCGGGTGAAGAATTCCTTTGCCGATACTAGTAGGAAAACAAAACAATACAGTGAATATTGTACACTGTTTAAAATATAACAAGGTACGAGAGTAGGCCCTTAAGTTTCCTTCCTCGCCGATAAGGATTATCGCCTTCACAAAACTATTATTTGGTGTCATAGTTAAGTAAATAATTGCAGCTGTAACTTCCGCTCTGCTGTCTTCAGTTCAGATATAGTTGCATAAAGAAGGCTATGTATAAAAGATTGTAACATGTTCAAAATAGAGTTTCGAGCTGTTATTAAGTTCTTCACAAAAGAAGGACTTACTCCAAATGAAATTAAACAGCGATTACACGGTGTATATGGGGAAGCACCCCCCGCATATTCTACTGTAAAAGAATGAGTCAAACTTTTTCCAATGGGTCGAGAAAGCATTGAAGACGAAAAGCGTGCAGGTCGGCCCTTGGAGGTGGCACTTTTGAAAGCATCTCTCTAATGGAAGTAGAAATTATGGAAAAACTGCGGGTCAAAGTTACAGAAATCGCAGCAAGATTGGACCTTTCTAAAACAACAGTCCTTCGAATTATTCATGAACATTTAAACATAAGTAAGGTTAGTGCAAGATGGGTGGCTAGACTTCTTTCCTCAGTTCATAAACAGCAACGAGTAATCTATTGTCAGACATTTTTGGAGCTCTGCCGTGGCAAAGAGAGAGAAGTTCTGTGAACCATTGTAACAGGAAATGAAACTATGGTCCTCTAATATGATCCTTTGTCCAAAAGAGAATCAATGGAGTGGCAGGCGTAAACCTGGCGAAGCACCGCCTCTAAAGGCCAAAGTCACTCAGTCAACCAAGAAGAGCATGGCCACATCTGTTGGGACTGTGAAGAAATACTCTTCATTGATTTCAGGGAGGGGAACACCACAGTAATTGGGGAGTACTATGCTGGCCTACTGCACAGACTACGTGCTCCCATCAAAGAAAAAAGGCGAGGAAAGCTGAGTGGTGGTGTGCGCCTTTTTCACGACAACGCTCCTGAGCATACAGCTCTTGTTGCAAAGGAAACTGTGAAGAAATGTGGGTTCAAGGAGATCGACCATCCACCCTACAGTTCAAATCTAGCTCTCAGTGACTTTTCCTCTTGTCAAAACTGAAGAAGGACCTTCAAGAAAGGAAATTTAAGTGTGACGAAGAAGTGATGGATGTTGTTTATGCTCATTTTTCAGACAAGACTTCTGACTATTTGGGGGAGATTTAAACGTTAATTCAAAGATATGAAAAGTGTATTGCAATAAAGGGTAACTATAATGAAAAGTGAAATGTCTTTTTTTTCTTTATCATACCTAGAAATGGTTAGGCCGGAATCTTATGGCCCCACCCTCGTACATTATATATGACAGCTGTTCAGTAAAGAATGATCATAAATTTTTAACAACATACCTTTATTCATCTCCATTATTTTGATGATCTTTCTCAAAGTAGTTCCCGTTTGATGCAATGCATCTGTCCCAACATTTCTGTTAGTTTTCAAAGACACGCTACAAACCATTTATTGACAGGTTCTTTAAATTGCTTCCGGAACATTTTCAAACAGCTTCTGACGATAGAAAATATTTCTCATGAAAGCGTTTCTTCAGATTAAGTAGAAGGAGGGGGGGAAAACACTTGGGGCCAAATATGGTTTATAGGGAGGATGAATGACATGATTCACACTGATTTTGAGAGCTACTCAGCAACAATATTTGCAAAGTGCGGCCGTGCATTATCGTGTTACGGCATCCAGTTTTTTTTAATGGAAAGTGGCCTTTTGTCTTTGCCTATAAAAATTATGATAATTCTTTATCGAACAGCCCTGGTAGAACTGATAAAACATTGCACATCAATATAGAAGCGGGACTGCTAGGGTTATGCCCAAAGTTTAGTTGTATCTTGGGGTGAGTCAAATATATGTGTACTCCATTTTTATAAGTTATTTAGAACAACAGTAGTGAAAATATAATTACATCAGTTTTGAACATAGTCCTTTACTTTTCATTATTCTTTGTTTCAGCACAAGCTTTCATTTCCTTTCAGTAAAAATGTTTTGGTTGGCTTTGCATATATGTACCGCTTCTATCTGTGGTAAATAAAACATCTGCTCTCAGGTTGACAAAACAGACTGAGCGATGCCTGGGTTATTTAATAATATATAATAAATGTGAAATTCTCTGCTTATCATGCATTAGTTGTCATAGCTTTCTCTTCCTTAATTAATTTACATTGTTTTTCCCATTAAAAATTATCCACGCAGCACTTGGCTTATGTTAACTTTGTTGTATTCAATTTACTTTTATAGTTAAGTCATTCTATTTCAGTTTTTTAGAAAGTATTCTCGACTATTTTTGTCTCTTATGAACTAATTTACTTATTTAGATAGTTATGTTAGCCGGTTTGGATTCAATCACGCAGTAGGGGCCTATTTTTATGCTTTTCTTGTTACATCTTTTAGCTAAACTACACATTTTGTCGCATTATATCTGGTCTTCATTTTGTTTTTCCCCGCACACAGACCGCAGCTTGCAGGCCATAGCTGCACACACAGATAGTCAAAACGCCCATTGCCGCTGATAAGGTCGTTTAGCGCGTTTTGGTTGGGAACAGTGAGATGTTACGGTGTTGTTGCAATTCATATCTCTGCCATAGTTCAAAAGTTAATACAGAACAACATAATTTCATTTGTGGTAACGTTTTAAGAAATGAATCGTCTGCTAAGTGTTTTGCAGGATTTCAGGAACCTTTTCCGGGTGTTTATCCATATGGCAGATCTATAGTTCGTAAAATACGCTTGAATTGTTGGACGAGAAAATATAGACGCAGGCTTCATATGTTAACAAAGAATATAATGAGTAATATCTCTGCTCGATTAGCACAATCACCGCGATACTCTCTTGCAAAGTTAGCACAACAAGTGGAGGCAAGTTATACATTAGTATACTGTGCTATAAAATTACTAACATCATCCCTACAGTGTTACTGAAGTGCATTCATTACAGCTCATATGCTGTGTGCTCCCGATTGCCGGTACGGTCCGCGTACGAGGAAAAACAAATTGAAGACTCGATATAAGCTTAATGCAATTTATGCAAGTCGTATTTTACTGTTTACGGCTTAATTTTTCTTCCTATTTAGTTGATTTACTTTTTAATGGCTATGTTGTTCTATTTAAACTTTCTTTGGGAGTACTTGATTTTTTAAATTCTTATTTTGTATTCATATTCATTCGTATTCATTTTGTTAATATTTATTTAGGTGGTAATGTTAGCTTATATTAACTTATTCTTTTAAGTCATTTAGTTAATTAGTTTATTCGTGTATTTATATTAGTCTTTGTTTCTTCCTTTTACTTCTTCAGTATTACTATTTATTTAATAACTCGTATTTGCAGTTAAAAGTTAATTTCAGATTCCTCGGGCAACACTAGCCTCTTTGTCTTCCGAATATTTTTACTCAGGTCATTTACTAAATTTGTTGTTATGTTAGCCTGTCTCAGTTTTTCTACACTGTATTTGACCTTTTTTTTAGCGAATTGGGAAGAAATGAAGCTATTGTAGACGTACCCGTAAAACATCTATTTTATATCTAATTTATTTTTTAGCAAATTCTGAAGGAACGTGAGCTATTGTGCTTGTATCAATGGAAATATATTTTACTAATCTATCCAAATCTGCATCGATCTTACCTGCTAGGCACCGAAAAAGACAATGTGTGTGTGTGCGCGTGTCAACGCTCTAGCGTTGGTCATAATTTTTTTTCTCAAAGAAATTCGGCACATAGTCATAAATTAACAAATGATTAGTTTAGTTCGTTAACCAGCAAAATTGGACCATTGCATGGGGTGGGGATTAACCTACAGCGAACATTTAAAAAAATTGGAAAATCGCTCTATCAGCCGCAATTTTTGCTTTATCTAATTAAAAACCTTGAAAATAAATTGATAAACACATTTTTCAAAAATCATGGCCATCTGGCCATTCGGAGTGGGGGTATACCTAAAAAACTTTTGGGGGTTAAAGCGAAATTTAAAAATCGCTCTTGCGGCTGCAATTGTAAACGTTTTTAAATGAATATAAGCCATTGAAATAAAGTTAAAAAAATTTTTTTTTGAAAATTAGTCAAATAACAATATTAGGACGGTTGGTTTATCTGAAACCTGTAATTTAAAAATGGCCCTAGAGGCATTAAATTATGATTTTTCGCAATTAACTCCGCATAAACCATTTAAATATTTTGTGAAGTTCAGGCAAATCGGGCCATTAGGAGCAGATATGTTACCTGAAACCCAAAATTTAAAATTCACTCTAGCAGCACTAATAATTGTTTTTCACAACAAAACCAAGTCTGGCAGAACCCTATGTGGAACAGTTTTCTATTATTAACTAAAAGTTACAAGTCCATACACTTTTAATGTATTGTGAAACAAGGCTCTGGTCGCTTATGTTAACGAACAAAGTCGGTAGATGTGTTTTGATGCAAGTGTAATTTGAAATAACGAACACCGCCTCTGCATTCGTTTGCTGGTTGTTCATCTGTTAGATGAACAACCAGCATATTCCACATGTATAGGGGTAGGATCATTATTTCAGTCTGCCGCTCTGAAGCCTGTTAACTAAATTTTTTAGTTCATTGGCATTGCGAACAGGTTGTAGCAATAACACATTTATTGGGCCGAAAGGGTGCTGGAGTGAAGAGGTAGGTCTTTCAGATTTTTGGCTGCGCAGGAATTTCTGGGTGACAGCCACGAGTCTTAATACAGTATCTTTTGTCACACCAGCCCAGAGAGCGGACCAGCACGTGGGAAATGAAAATCTCCGACACACGTGTTCTAGGTACTTTGTTCTGCATTCTTTGGCGTGGGAAGTTTCCTCAACCCCATTGTAGAATGAGTTGAAATTAAATAGCTCTAGTCGTTCTGTTCTTATCTTGATAGGACGGCCTAACATCCAAGCGGCACCGTTATTACTTCTCCGTTACGCAATGAGGTTCTTCAGAATCACCTCCGCAGCCTTCATCATTGCTTCTGCTGATGGGAAATGCCTTTCACCTTCCATTAGGGAAAAGGAAAAAATTACACCGGACTAAATTTGGGCTGTAGGGAGGGTGTGAGATACATATTTGTTTTTTTTTTTTGTGATATATTTAGCAACATTTGCGATTTGCTGCTGTGCATTATCGTGGCGCAACATTTAACAGAAACTTGGCCTTACAGAATTTTCAGAATATTGCTGCACTATAGCCCAGTTAACGTTGTGTCTGTATAGGAGTGAAATGCTGGTAAATCATTCTTTAAACATCGAAAAATCAGATACCATAACTTTCTCAGCAAGAAGTAACCACTTTTGCTTTTTAGCTGTTGCTGGCAACGAAGATTTCCACAAAGAGCTTTGTTGTTTGCTCTCAGGATGGAAATGATGTAGCCAAGTTTCATCAGCAAAGATTACCTTTGAAACAAACTCCGCATTCTCCTGTATGCAAACCTGCACGTGAACGTCCTTTTATTAGGGATTCAGCAATTTTGAAACTCACCGCAGCAAACACTTCTCATATGCAACTCAGTTACTAACGTTTGGGTGGCACCCATTGAAAAGTATTCTTAATCTTGTTGAATCTCTCACACAATGACAGTAGAGGTGTTAATGTTTTCTTCCGTTAGAGCACAAACTGGAGTTCTGATTCCACCTTCCTTTGAAAACACTTGTATCCCCTCTTTAAATATTTTATACCATCCTCAAACTTGTCGGTCCTGATCAATAGATCACCAGGGTTTCGGGCGTAAAAATCCTTAGTATGGCTTCCTTCGGAAGGGAAGTAAAGCCGTGGGTCCCGTGTCGTACATTTACGGCACGAAAAAGAACCTCAAGCCTGAAAGAAGAGACCTCTGAGCAAAATTTATCAGTCGTTTCACGCCCTGAATTGAATGGGACGCTGATGACCTGAAATGTTAATGAGCCTCCCTAGTTCATTGGTACATTCCAGATCCGGTTGCTCAGCTGCAAGGAAAGCGAAGTAAGTATCAGTTTTCTGGGATGCAAAACTTCTTCCAAAATATAAACGACAAATGAAGAATTTTACGCTTACTTTCTGGAACAGTTACTCCAGAATATCTAACAAAAGAGGCCAGTTTGAGTGCGAAAGAAGAAAATTACCCATCAGGATAATGCACGACCGCACACTGGAGTTACTACAATGATTTACTTCGGCACTCATCTTGTACACCAGATGTGGCATTTTCTAAACTCAAAACTCTCTTTGGTAGAAGGAACTTTTCAACTGATCAGAAAATTAAAGCTGCCGTGAGTGCTTGCTTTGAAGACCTCGAGTAAAGGACCTTTCGCGATGGAATAAAGTCATATGAAAATCTTTGGACACAATATATATATATATATATATATATATATATATATATTGTAAGTCTATATTTTCTCAAAATGTTATATTCCGCTTAATGTAGCATTGTATATGTGGGTTAGAACAAACACAAACATACGCGTATTGGGCAAATAAAAATAACGAGAGTAAAGATTTTCATTTAAAGAAAGATTTGCAATTAGAAAGCAATTGAAGCGTTTTGTGACGGTAAAAGGAAAGCAGAATATAAGAGTTTCTACATCATAGTAGCTTCTGTATCTTTTGGGTGCGTCTTTTTTTATTGTCACAAATCGCAGAACCAGGCTGGGTAACAGAAACGACGGAATGTCGAATTTTGGCGTGCTTTACATACCGCGGGTAATTGAAAATTCCTTGCTGGAGATGTAATGTATCGTATGATGTTATTTTATGGCTTATTTTTAGTTTGTGTTTTTAACTAACGCTGAAATTTGCTTGCTTCCGTACCACTTACTCGTAATCCAAAAAGTTTGTCTTGATTAGCTTTATGTAAAGCACTCGATTTGACCCACAACTTTACGACCACCCACAACTAAGCATTTCATTCCACGTCCAAACCAATATCCCAGCGCAAAATCCAGCATTCATTTGTTTATAGATGTTGGCTATCGTGCTTTGGCATGACTGCAGCGACGTCTTGTGAAAGAAGTAGGAAGTAACTGTAAACAATATAATAATAATAATAATAATAATAATAATAATAATAATAATAATAATAGGAAAATAACTGAGAATTTTGGAATTATCCTACTAATGTTAGCAACCTAACAATGGTACCGAAGTAAAATATTAGCATTACGGTAGAAAAGAATATAAAAATGGAATATAAAGGTTAAGTACATAAAAAGTAAAGTTTAAGATTTAGTCCTTATCATTCGCAGGCGTTACACAAATAGTGCGTTGTTTGCATGAATATAAACACTGGAGTGAGACGCGTTTTCATATTCCATCACAAAAACAACCACACAAACACTGAACTCACAGAAATGTGATGGTAAGTCATACATAAAAAAATCGTTTCTAATTCATTTTCCTGTTTCCAACTACTCTTAACACTCTAGTGAAATCACGTCCCAGGTCTACCAGATCTAACACATTGAAGCATTCACCTCTTTCTCGTTCCTGCCCTGCTAGGTGACCACAACTTCCCTCCATGGCTGAAAAGAACACTGTAACTGGAAAATAAAGTTATAGGGGGAAAAGTGCATTTAACACAAAGGAAATTATAGGGAAATGTTACACCTGCATTTAATTACGTTCAACACAAACGAAAACGACTTAGATAGAGCCAGTTTGTGTTCCATGTCGTTCGCCCTTAAAAAATTAGTATATCTTATAAACTATATGATGTTTCTGCTTTTGACGGTAGCAAATACTAATCTCTTTGTTTTTTTTAAATAGGGCATTTCCTCTTTTTATGATGTATCCATGATAAACATATGTTTATATTGTTAGGTGTTAGGTGTAAGGTTGTTAAAATAAAAAGTGAATCTCACAGGAGCCGCGTAAACTAGGCGCATTTCTCACCGATTTAAATAAAGTGAATACTAAAATTCAAATTAGGCGTTATTAATTAATAAAATGAAATATGTTATGGCATTACTGTGCGACATTAGAGGAACAAAATTGGAATTCTTGCAATCTATAAGTATTACAAAAAAGCAATCATATTTAGAACTATTATCATTGAGATTAAACAACAAATTAATGGTATACTATTAATTAAATGAAACATATGACCACTAATAGACAAAGCAATATTCTGTGGGTATTTTAAACATTTTTAAACGTAACCATGTTTATGAACTGAGCGTTGATATCTTTACATTCACTAAAATAGAGAAAAATAACAAAGTTTCGAGTTACATTGTGTATTTAAGATGATGTTCATACGTTACAACAAAACAAAAACATGTTATTTAAATACGGTGTACTAAGCAAATATACACAAACGTCAACAAACAATCAAAGTTTTATCGATTTTCCTTGGCTATGAAATTAATTTAAATGCTATTGTAAAAAGTGTAACACAAACGCTTTCTGAATGTTATTCAGAGAGATCTTACATGAAATTTAATTATCAAATACATATTTCACATTTGCTATCTTCACGACATGTTTTTGTTAAATATAAAACAGACCCATTGTTATAAATACAGTTTATATCCTGAATTAATTTGTACCGTTATTTTAAAATAATATACAGAAAATTAGGTTAGGTTAGGAAGCACTTTTTGAATTTCAGTTTTCAAATATACCCCTGTTCCTAATGGTCGAATTTCTCTAATTTTCAGAAACTTTTTTTAATAACATAATTTTATTTAAATGGTATATTCCAAATTTTGTTGTGAAGAAACAAACATTTGTGGCGCTACACTTTTTAAATTTTGGCTTTATAGTAAATCCCACTCCTAAAGACCCGATTTTCCTGATTTTCAGATACTATTTTTCTTATTTCGTTTAAATGGTTATTGCCGAGTTTTGTTGTGAAAAAACAAATATTGGTGCTGCTAGAGCGATTTTTATATTTTGGTTTTCAGGTAACCCCTACTTCTAATGGCCTGATTTCTTGATTTTCAGAAAGTGTTTTTTTATTTTAATTAAATAGTATAAACGAGTTTCTTTGTGAAAAAGCAAACATTAATATCACTAGGACGATTTTTAAATTTTCTTTTTAGGTAACCCCCCTCCGATTTCACTGATTTTGAGATATTATTATTTTTATTTTCTTTCAGTGGCAAGTACCGAATTTCCTTTAAAACATTAAAATGCGGCCGTTAAAGTGATTTTTTAAATTAGAAAAAATCGCCTTAGCTTAACACCCCACCTCCAACGGTTCAACTAAGCTGGTTAAGGATCTCGGCGCATTGTTTGCTAATTGATGGTTATACGCCGAGTTTCGTTAAGAATATGTACTTTTTTTACATTGTCATTTTCGGTAGCTTGTAGATAGAATTGTTGGAGATTTGAAGAAATTGTTCAAAAATCGTTTCATGGGACAGCCACATTGCTTCGGCATTCGTTAAAATAGTCGTTAATTTTGGTTACGTTTTTCATTGTTATAATCTATTTAATTTCTAGTGGTTACTGAGACATGTCCATGTTTATGTTGCAGAAAAACCACGACCGTGCTTAAGTGCTAGGCGAACTCCCTTGTTCGTGCCGTTCAACTTTATTCCAGAAATTAAGGTAAATGCTGTAAATGTCGAATATAACCTAACCTAACAACACACATTCTTTATACAGGTAGCAATAGTAAATATGTGCCGCGTGCACTCAAAATCCGACCCCACTGGTACACTTTACATTCATATATATGACATGATTTTCGCACGAATTTAACAGTATAGAATTCTTAAGTGTTAAGTTGATCTGCAATAAGATTATAAAAATATTTACCGCACTTTCCTATATGTTAGGAGTACACTTTTTATACAAATACAACACATTTTACTCAATTTCCAGTGCGGAACATAACGCTCTCTTTACATTACAACTATTTACCCGCTAACTTAGTACCACGCAATCCGCTATCAATTTATACTTATAAAAGGAGCTGAGCGTTGGCCGTCAGGTGGACCATTGGGTCCACCGATTTCTAGGATTCATCCGAGTTAGCGTTTGGATTACTGTGTTTTTGTGTACATATGAATTAATTACGAACCATTTATACTTACGAAAATGAGGCAAGCGTAAGCCGTCAGGCCGTAGCTCGCCGCACTGGATTCACCGGTTTCTAGGATTCACCCGAGGTTAGCGTTAGGGTTAGTTTGTGTGTATAAAAATTAATTACAAACAATTTATACTTACGAAAATGAGGGAGCGTAGGCCTTCAGGCCGTAGCTGGTCTCAGCGAACCACTAGGTTCACCGGTTTCTAGGATTCACCCGAGGTTAACGTTAGGTTTAGGGTTAGTGTATACACTAATTAATTAAGAATTCCATTTGTTCCTAACTGTCCCTTAAAACACTGCTAGAGTCTCAGTTAAAATTATTTAGTGAATGAGTTTTCCTGGTTAAGTTAGTACATTTTTCACTTGTACAAAATTATGTTAGTGAATGAAATGATGATACATTTATGCACTTAGGTTTTACAGAGTATCCTGAAGAAAAACTGGATCATTACAAATGAATTCGAACATAGGCAGGGGTTGGTTTTACCACATTAGTTTTGCAACTATATCTAGAAAAGTTGCATATTTCTTACCCTTACCTTCTAAGTTTACAGTCCATTAGATCCACACAGCCAATCAGTATCCAAATTTCAGCAGAAAGACGTACGCAGTGTCCAGCAGTTAGAATAAAATAATCATTAATTATAGTTCCGGTGCACAGCGTGTGTATTTGATTCTTCGTCGTTATTTTAAGTCCCACCACGGATGGGAACATGCTTGGCTCTGCTCGATTTCCATCAAGTATATTTATGAGATTTTCATCAAGAATTTGTGTGTGATTTCCATCAAGTATTTTCGTGTGTAAGCCACTTGTTAACGTTTGTTTCACGTTAATTCTCCGGATCTCGGCAATGTCATTTCTTAAGACACTAGCAGCTAAAAACTGAACCACAGTTAAACTGCATACTATTACAAACAGAGAGTACATTCTATTCTCAGATGTCACGAAAAATTACTATCAAAGTGGATTTTGAAAGGTTAGTTCTTAAATATTAAATATTGTTCTTTTGTATTGTTTATACCGTATCCTAAAACATGGCCTACAACATTAAAACGATTTAACTTTCTCATGACCACCTGTAATTCACGTGCGCGTATTCAACTGTTTCACGCATATCTTGATTATTTTACTTATTTGATATCTTTTCTACCAATTAAACATAACGAACTTTTGAATTTCAACGAATTAGGTCGCATATCGCATTAAATCTATCGTAAAGTTTTATATAATAATTTTACCGGATAAATGTCTTCTCAGTGTCGCCAACTCTAGTTTTTCACAAATCCGTGAGGAACAACTGATTAATCGCTTTCACACTTTCACCCACTATATAATTCCCATACGTTCATCGTACGGCAGCTGTTCAATAAAGAATGATAAAAGTTTTTTTACATGCTTAATTTATTCTCTAATATTTAAATTACAATATTTTTGTGAACTTAATGCGTAATAAACTCGTGGTATTAGTTTCATTGTTGACATTTCCGGTTTCCACCTGTGAGAGGTGTTCAATTTGAGCTGCTCTAGTCGGTCCTGGTGGTGTAGTGGTTATCATACTTGCCTCCTAAACCCAAGAACGCGGGTTCTAACCCGGCCAGGACCGATGGATTTTTTCGGGGCGTAAAAATCCTAAGTATGGCTTCCTTCGGAAGGGAAGTAAAGCCCTGGGTCCCGTGTCGCACATTTACGGCAAGATAAAGAACCTCAAGCCTGAATGAGAGGCCTCTGAGCAAAATTTGTCGGCCGTTTCACGCCCTGATTTGAATGGGACGCTGATGACCTGGGCTGTTAAAGAGCGTCCTTAAATAAATCAATCAAAAAAAAAAAAAAAAGAGCTGCTGTAACGGAAGAAAACGTTAACACCCATGCTCTCATTGTGAGAAAGGATCATCGTATAACAATAAGCACTTTCATAAATTCTGAAAATTTCACTGAGAGCCACCCATACGTTGGTAAATGAAAAGGTGCACATTAGACGTGTTTGTGTACGGTGGATTCCAAGATTGCTGATTTTGGAACAAAAATACGTTAAGATGAGGTTTCAGGAAAATGGGGAATTCCTTTCAAAAGTAATTGCTACTGAGAAATTTGACTATTTCATTTCGATTCTGAGAGCAAACAACAAAGCTCTGTGTGCAAATCTGCATCATTAAAAACAGCAAAAGTAGCTGCTTCTGCTGGGAAAATCATGATCATCTCATTTTTCGATATTTAAGGAATGATTTACCAGCATGCCGTAACTGCACACACAACTGTCACTGGGAAATACTACAGAGATGTCCTGAAAACTCTGCAAGGTCATATCACTCAAAAGACCATATTTCCGGGCAGAAAGCTGGATATTGCACCACAATAATGTATTGCTGCATATCGCAAATATTGTTGCTGAATCAACCTGAACTGTGTCTCTTATCCTCCTCTATTGTGCGGATTTAGCCGTGCGTGACATTTTCTTTTTCTCCAAATTGAAGAAACATCTGTGTGGGAGGCATTTTCCATTATCACCAGACGCAGTAGTTAAGACTACGGATGCCATTTTGAAGGGAATGGTTTCCGGTACATTTTTGAAGACTGGCAGAAAGAAACAATGGGATAGGTGCATTGCATTCAAAGTAGGGCACGCTTCAAAATGCTCATAAAAATTATGAGGATGAATAATGGTCGGTTGTCAAAAAATGATCATTCTTTATTGAACAATCTTTACATATAAAGATAATAAAGCTTTTTTATTTATTGCTGATAATTATGGTTTTGAATTATTGTTCACCTAGTTAATTAGTATCCGACTAAACATCTGTATATGTTCTATAATGCTAAACATTAATAACAATTTTAATGTCATTCCTTGAAATAAATGATTCAAGATTAAGAAAACCTACTGCTACAATTATAAAAGAAAAGCACAGTACATGCAAATAGCATTGTCAAATCTCTTTTTCTATTACTATTTATTTTCATCCCTTTGACTGCATTGGTCTTATCGCGACATCTGTAGATTATGGTCAGGAATATTCTGTGAAGATAAATGCAATGAAATTAAATGAATTATTGGTGGGCTTGAAGTTCTTGGTGCCGTAAAGCTGTGAGTTGCATTGTTACCTCGCTTACGCAGAATGATGAAGGTGAAGATGCAGGAGCAACGACGGAAACCTGAGTATTCAGAAAATGTGCGCAGTCGCCACTTCGTCCGCCACAAATCCCTACAGTTATTTGGCATTTTTTTCTCAGTTGGCATTAGTGAGTAAATCGTTTTTAGAGCTTGGCTATTCCATATTCATATTTTCTGAATAGGCAAAAACATTCATAAACGTCAGTTTAAAATGTTTATACAATTATTAATACTTTGTGAGCAAATTTTAGGGAATGTGTTATTTTAATTTTAATCTTGAAATAGTCTAATAAATATTGCTTAATGATGTGAGCTTATTCGTGAATTTATCATTTTAGAACATCACTTACGGCCCATTTCCACGGAAATATAAATATACTATATGTATGTGTAAACCTAATGATAATATTTTAGTAATGTAGGTATCGTGATGTATATATGTGCATAATATGATATAACTTTGACATGTGACTTGTATGTCAACAAAAGAGAAACTCTCTGATGTTTTCTGTTTAGCTTGGAAAGCCAAAGAGGCCATAAAACTGTATACAAAGGGCAAGAGTAAACCAAGGGCCGAGAGTGGTGCCACTTTTAAAATGACCACAGTCGCAGGGTTAATAAACTCAAGAACTTTTAAATTCGTTAGGAATTTGAACCCACAACGGTTGTACAGTTAGCCTTTAAACTAGCCATTGTAACCAATTGTTTTAAACTTTCAGATAATAACGAACGACACTTGCTGGCAGGTGGATTTAAACCAGCCAATGATAAAAGTATATTTTGAACTTTTAAACCAAGACGCGTGCGCTCGTTTGGGTGAACTCCTTAGGCTTCGTCAAGCCAACGATTATTAGATTTGAATTTAAAATATAAAGAGACGGCATCAGATAACAGTTCTACTTCGGACGTGGGTACGCAGTTCTCAGACGCACACCAGTTCACCTCGGAAACTCAGTTTTAAGTTTACATTTGGCTGAGACGCAGTTTAAGTTTGCTATGCTGGGCAGCAGTTTTATATCAGTTCATCTCCTTGGAAGTAGCGTCAGCTAAATTTATGTTTATCGTACACAGAACACCAGAGAACGCGAATGATCTTGAGGATAATAAATTACCTATATATCCTATTATGTCTCATTGTATGCTTATTTATACTACTGGTCTCCTCTACCAGTCCCGTTAAGTACAAATCAACAAAATAGCTGCATAGTCCCCTGAGAAGCGTAAACAACAATACACCAAAAACCGCTTCATCACAGCTTTGGCATCACCAACTTGGAACCAACAGCAACAACAATGCCATTCACAAACTGTCTCATAATTTGGCGCCCAACGTGGGGCCACTGGACGTCGACAATACACCGATTCAGATTATATCTGTAATAAAATAAAAATTAATATGTGCCATTTTTGTTTCGATTTAGCTGTCAAAATAATAAGAAACCTTGAAAATAGCAACAGTATCTTTTTAAAATGCTTGTAGATTGGATTAATACTTGACGTCAAATATGTTTTATTTCACAAGAAAATGTTGCACGAAAGGAATAAAATTGTTAAAAATAATTTTAAACAGCATTGCTGTAGCCTCAAGTATTGGTCAGAATTTCAGTAATAAGTGACTTTCTATTTATTTAAAAAAATCGGGAAGAAATAAGGCTGAAAACATTTTTACACTAGTTCATTGTAGTAGACCCCCTCCTTGTTCTAGTGGTTAGCTCGGTTAGGGTTCGATTCTCGGTACCTACTTAAGAATTTTTCTAAGTTAGGAAGGTCTGAAACGGCGTCCGCCCAGCCTCGTGAGAACAATTGGGAAGTTACCTGATGAGAGGTGACGATCTTCGATCTAGTAAGTCGCGATAAAGCGATCGTCCGGACATGGTGTGCTGATCGCATGCCTCCCTGCAATGCCGCCCTCTATGTGATGGAGGTAGAGGACGCAGCGGTCGTCGCGGTAAGATAAGAACCATATGGGACTCTAAAACACTATGAAGAAGAGGAAGTTCATTGTAGTAAGCGAAAGAAGAAAAAAAAAAAAAAATTAAAAAGTTTAATAATTTTAGTTTTTACATTTATTGAAAGTCGAAAATTCAAAGTAACAAACTTATTATGCATTTAGGTACCTGCTATCGTTAATGTTGTTTCCTCGCATAAAGTCATACTGGTAAGTATTCCAGTGGAAACCTGCATCCTATTACATATAGAACCTGTGTACAGGTACACAGAATATTTAGAAAGTTCAAGAGTAACAGATAATATTAAAAATTGCGTGTTTACAAAACTGTGAATTAATCTTTTCATGACCTTCTGTAATGATATTGCTAGTCACTGTAAACATCTGAAAATAAATAATAAATATTTGCTTATATGCAGGGAGCAAGTAATTAAAATGCAAAATGTGCGGACAAAATTAAATGTGATACGAAACCCAATATGTTCCTTGCAGTGAATTTTTAGAATTGTAATAACGGACATATTAATTTTTTTTTCTTTCAAAGACCTGTAGGGGTATTGACGTTGGTAGGGAGTACATAGAGAAACCCCATGTATATTGAACCTTGTTGCAAAATAAATAAGGTATAAAAACTACTGTTGTAAATCATTTCTGAACACCCCTCGTATTTGAATGAAAGCATTTAGGCCAAAGGCGAATATGACTTAGTTATTTACAGTTTTATGATTATGTATAGAAAGATGTGTAACTTTATATAGTGAGAATGTTTACTTTTAATTACAACCTTTATAGGGAAAATTTTTCTATAAATACACTGTGAAAGTGATCGTTTGAAATAAATTATATTTAACAATTCTGGTCCGAAAACTATCTGGTTTGCTTTACATTTGTACACCTACACCGCACCGGGTTTCTAAAAGTGCCTACTCAATTTCAATTGGAGATAGAATAGAATAAAATAAACGTTTTTTTATTACATAACCATGTGTATGAAACTGCTATCTTTGCTAGAGTAGAGATGTGTCCACATGATTAAACCCTGCTGTAACTCACTGGTCAGTCTACCAGTCATTATGGATCGTCTAGGGAGGAGCTATGAATTAACCTGCAATATCTGCCGATCTTCCTCGTCTTGTGAGAGTGCATGGCAATCCCAATGTATTGTTCTCCTGTTTGCCCCGAGGTGGTTTATGTTGCATAAACTACTGCAGCATTCGTAACCGCTCAGGAGATATCCCGCATTGTTCAACGGACCGAAAAGTTCTATTGCGTCGATTTCCTCTTTGTAATGAGCATAATCACCGTCGCTTTGAACATTTATTCCCTAATAAATGAATGCATAATGTGATATCATTTCATTCACAACCGCACCCAATAACTCGCTCTAATCCTGCACTGCACATGCGCAGCGCAGGTTAACTTTTCATCTAAGCAATTTCAGTACCATATCATTTGAAACTAAATGCCGTTTTACTCCATATTACTAACAAAACTTAGGTTTCTAGCTGTTTAAAAATGTGCATCAGTATATTGAAAGTTCTGTGCTTCGAAATAGTTCCTACTGTTCACCCCCACTGAAACATAAAATATATATAAGTAACACTATTAACAATGTAACAAATTAACAGTAATTATAAAACAAGTAAAAGACAAAGCACTAACAGAAAGTTACACTTGAAATCGCTATATTTCGAACTGCTAATTTCTTCTATGGCAAGAAGACAAGTGACAGTGATAAAAGTAAATATTGAGCATCGAAGGTAACGTTATGCATGGAAACAGATGAAACTAGCAATAAGAGTGTGGGGGGAGGGGAATTAATACGTAAGATTTAAACCAGGCAGTATACGAGCTTTATGTAAAAATATAGCTGCCATTTCTGTATCTCTGAGCAAACTTTCAAAGCTATGTCTAAGTAACGCATCAATAAGAGTTAAATTAAAAGCTCATCAAAATCCTTACAGTGAGATAAGGCATGTTGGGCAACCGGCAAGGGAGACTTGGTTTTAACAGAACGTCTATGATTGTTCATACGTAGCGAAACAACAGTAGAAGTTAAACCAAAATAAAATGCAATATATACATATTCTAGCTTCTTGCCATTGAAGAACTCGCAGTAGTTCGAAATATAGCAATTTCAAGTGTGACTCTTTCTCTGTGTTTTATCTTTATCTACTTTTATTATTAGTGTTAATTTATATATATTGTAAGCATAATCATCATATTTTGTGCATTTTAATTATTTGTGTAAATATCATGCACATATATGTTTGTTTCTTGAGGTATAACTTTAATATGTTAATTGTATGTCGTCAAAAGAAAAAGTTCCGTGGTGTGTCTACGGAAACCCAGCCAGAAACGGGGCAGAGTTAAGGAGACGACAAACCGCTATACAAAGGAAAGGGACGCTTGCTATGCCACTTCTTAAAAGACCTACCGTTGGTGAGGGTAAAGTTCAGGCTTTCGAATTCGTTAGTGAAGTGAACTCGCCAGCCGGTTGTACAGTTAAATTGAACCAGCCAATAGTAGATGTATATTTTGAATTTTTATGCTTCAATTTGCATACATCTCACAGACGAGAACGTAAGGTGACAATAATGAAACTATTGACATGAATTTAACATGATGTAAGGTTACAATTTAACGCCAGAAAATACGCCTGTAAAAATTATCACTGAGTAGACTTGGCAGTTTAATGGACAGCAAGGAAACTACAGAATAAATTCAGTCAGAAAACTTATTTGCAAACTGGTCAGGCAAGCAGACATTCCTTCAGGCACAGCAGTAGCCAAAACAGGAAGGGTTATTACAACGAAAAATAAAAATAACATAATTTGAACATTATGTGTTCAAATTAGTTAAAGTATGATTATCCCTGCAATATTTGATAAACCAACACCAATTCTGAATATACAGATTGTGAAAAAATGACGTACAAAAAGTATTTACGTGTAGAAAGAAGGATTAATATTTTGACACTTCAAGGATACAAACAAAAATTATCTTGGGTCCACTACAGGAATAACTCCAAAGCTACAAATATATTTTTAGATAATCAAGAAGAGCTCAAACCATAGTCTTAGTTTAAACAAACAATCTATTCTGTCAAATGCATACCGTGAAGTTAATTTATTGAAGTTCAAGTGCAATTCATAAAAGAATTTTCTGTAGTTATCAAACTCGCCTTCGCTTATGGCAGTTTAAATTTTACTGGGCATGAACACACGTCCCATCGCAATCTGGCTATGACTTTCATACACGTAGCTCCAAATTAAAGCGTATGGGACCATTCGTTTGCACTCTCAAAATATCCCTTTCTACTTTAAATTGTACATTATTTTTCCATCCTGACTTATTTGATATACAGTGAGATTACGTGAGTTACGGGTCGCTTGAGAGCAGCTGCTTACAGGGGAATTACAGCTGCCGCAACCGGGTAAAGGAAGATAGTGTCTCCGGGCTTAAAGTAAGTCTTTTATTTTTAATGAACGTATAAAGTTATATTCTATTGAAATCTAATAAGCATTAACCTGTGTTATAAACTATACTGAGAATGATGCCCCTCAGCTGCAATGCATTGTCGACATCTACGCAGAAGGTTCCTGTATTTCATCTACCATTTCTTCCACAAGAACGCCTGTTTGGAATATTTCTTGTCATTGGGAAATCTTGTCCCTCGCAGCTTTTTAATAAATTAGGGAGCAGTTTCTCTACCTGGAACATGATTGTCAGAAAACTTTGTGTTCTATTTCTCTAAAAAAAATCCGTTTTCACTTATGTATCGTATATAAAAACCAGTTCTTCAAGGCAGTATTTATGTAATGGCACAGCTAACGGAAAACAATTAGCTCGCAATTTACCAACACTGAAAACCGAACCACTCTTAACAGTCTCTCAAACTGTAACTACAAGCTGCTATCTGTATATGCATTATACGGCCTTGACGAATGGATTATCGTATCGCTATATCAGCCAGTAATAAAATAGCTTCTGTACGGGACAATGATGTGTAAACTACATAATGCTCATGCAAATAAAGAAGATATCAGTAAAATGTTTGAACAATATTATATAGTATAAACTTTTAAACAAAACGTTTTTAAATTATATGTGAAAAAATATTTCCAAAAAAAAAAACCCACAATTTTATGTATATTATTATTTCGTTTGATATTAATATCATCAAAAATGTAGATTTTCCAAAATGCTGTAGTAAGGTCCCTGAAAGATGAATGATAAATGTCTGATGTTCATTATAAAACCATGGGATATATGAATTATAAAGTCTGAACTGCCGCACCCCATTTGGAGCGATTACTGTAGAACCGGAACATTCTCCGAGGTTATTACTGAAGCATTAGACCGGAAGTCCGAGCCATTCTTCCGGTTGGGTTGCGCTCTGTGAGGCAATGGTTTTCAATACTCTTGGGAGATGAGGCGCATGGAACAGCATGGAAGCTACACCAGCACTAGTAAGAAGGAAAGACAGCCTCTGCATTAGTAGCAGGATTGGGGTTGCTTTTAAGGCGGGAGAAAAAATGCTGTAGCTTTTAAGTGTTTTAATTTCTTCTGTTAGCTCTTTTAGCGAATTCCGACATTTTATTTAAAAAAAACTCTAGGGATTCTACCTACTAGGCACCGAAAATGACAATGAAAAAAGAACTATATATAATATAAATGAAAAATAAAATAACACAATGAACAATATAACTAAAATAACAATACCTAACTAGATAAGAAAAACTATAAAACACTTGGAAAGTAACAGATTTAGTATCGTAATATTTCAAACAGCTCGGTCCTTATTAGACGGGAAGACAAGTTCTTTTCGTGCTTTCTGTTTATCTAGTTATTGTTACTTAAGTTATATATGTCTGTTAATACTCTAGCGGTCGCAATTTTTGTTTTTGCTCCACGGAACTCCACATATGACAAACAATTAACAAACTATTCTTCGAGTTCGAGAGTACAGAGCGACCAGAAGCAGGCCCGGACGACGAATGAGGAAACAGGCACTTCTCAAGGCTCTGCCACCTCCTAATGTAGCTTCGCGATCGCCTAGGGGGATCTTTACATTATGCTGTAATGTTCGCCAATTATGTATACCAACGCCCTAAGTTTGAATTATAGTATCCAATGAAAAAAGGAGTACTTAGTTGTAGGAAGAATCTAAGTTCAACATAATTCTGCCTGTTGCTAAGCGGACGATTGCGTCACGGTAAAATTCTTAAGTCATCAACGGAAGTGGAAACCAAATGGATTTAAATAAGCTTAGTATTTTTGATTCAACTAGGCAATGTGTTAGGGTAGGTCCATAAGTTTCCGGCCGATAAGGATTATCGCCTTCACAAAATCCATATTTGGTGTCATACATTATCTGTTAAGTAAATAATTGCAGTTGTAACTTCCTCTCCAGTATTGACTTGTTCTGATATTGTTGCGTAAAGAAGGCTATGTGTAGAAGATTGTGACATCTTCAAAATGGAGTATCGATCTGTTATTAAGTTCTTTACAAAAGAAGACATAGTCCAAATGAAATTAAACAGCGATTGGAGGGTGCATATGTGGAATCATCCCCCTCATACCGTAAAAGCTTCGGCCCTTGGAGGTGCTCACTCCTTAAAACATCGCTCTTGTGGAAGGAGAAATTATGGAAGACCTGCGGGTGAAAGTTACAGAAATCGCAGCAAGATTGGACCTTTCTAAAACAAGTCCTTCGAATTATTCATGAACATTTAAACATAAAAGGTTAGTGCAAAATGGGTGTCTAGACTTCTTTACTCAGTCCAAAAGTAGCAGCCAGTCATCTGTTGTCAGGTATATTTGCAGCTCTGCCGTAGAAACGAGAGAGAGAGAGAGAGAGAGAGAGAGAGAGCGAAGTTCTGTAAACCATTGTTACAGGAGATGAAACTATGGTTCTGTACTATGCTACCTTGTCCAAAAGAGAACCAATGGAGTGGCGTAAACGTGGCAAAGCACCGCCTCTAAAGGCCAAGGTCACTCAAGTCAACCAAGAAGATCATGGCCGCAATCTTTTGGGACTGTGAAGGAATATTCTTCATTGACTTCAAGGAGAAGAACATCACAGTAAATGGGGAGTACTATGCTGGCCTACTATACAGACTATGTGCTTCCACAAAGAGAAAAGGCAAGGAAAGCTGAGTGGTGGTGTGCGCCTTCTTGACGACAACGCGCCTGTGCATACAGCTCTTGTTGCAAAGGAAGCTGTGAGGAAATATGGCTTCAAGAGAAAGGATCATCCACCCTACAACCGAGATCTAGCTCCCAGTGACTATTTCCTCTTCTCAAAGCATTAGAATGACCTTCGAGGAAGGAAATTTAAGTGTGACGAAGAAGTGATGGATGCTGTTTATGGCCATTTTGCATGCAAGACATCTTATTGGAGGGGGAAGATTGAAATATTTATTCAAAGATATGAGAAGTGTATTGCAAGTGTTAGGCCGCAAATTTTATGAACCTATCCTCATAAAAGTATAAAATATTCAAGCAAATAAAACTAACTGTTCGCATAATAATTTTGACTATTCACTAAATTAATGCGCCTCTCGGCCGTATACAAACATATTTACTTGAAAGTGTGCACGAGGCATTTATACATTTCAGGCATTCTTGTGGCATGAAATGCAATTTTTAGAACCTCTAGAAATAGGTCAGAGATGGAGCATATGGATAAACCCTTGTATATACTATTAATGAAACTTTCACCAACTCTCCAAACTGCATTCATAAACGTATAACCCTGCGAATATTGATGAAACAGTGTACGGCTCCAGGGCTTCATCAAACGGGCCAAAGGTTTGCTCTGAAAGCAGCGGGTGGGTGTATGCGCGGCAAAGACTGAACAGGTAAAATAAGATAATTATAAATCCCCTTTCACCAGAATATAATTAATGTTCAAAGTAAGGCTTTTAATGCTGTGGTCTTTAGTTACCTCTCATGCCAAATCGGCTCTTGATTTTAGATAAAAATGACTCGCAATTCGAAATCACTCGGAAAGTTTTGAGAATGAGAGAAATGATTTTTTAATAAAGCGATCTCATTGTTGCATATTATCAAAGTATTCTCCATTGCATTCTATACAACATCTCACCCGTTCAAAACATTTTGAAAATGCTGAACGCCATGCTTCTTTAGACACGGTGCAAATATATTCTTCGTATGCAGTCTCTTGCGACACCATACCGCCACGGGTGGCCGAGGTCGTTAAGCGCGGACTCGTGAACGGAAGGTCTGGGGTTCGAATCCCGCCAGGACGGTCCTCCCTGACTGAGGTTTTTTCCAGTCCTCATAAATGGCAAATGCCGGGGAGCTACTCTAAATTTAGGCCTAGAACATTTCCTTTCTTAAAAAAAACCTTTCCCAATTTATCATTGCATTCCACGTATCATCAGTGTCCACCGCCTGTGGTACCTCAGTAGTATAAACGGACATTAAATACCATTAAAAAAATTAACGTAACGCTAAACTCTGGTAAACTCTAGAAACCGGTGAACCCAGTGGTTTAACGAGTAAATCATTGTAATTGTGGATCATTTTCTTTAACTTCGGCAGAAAAAAAAATATGCGGACTTGGGGATTGGAAACCACTATCTTCGCAACTATGGCATGGCGCTCTAACCGCCTGAGCTATCATGCAGTTACTCTTGAAAAATTTATTATCTACAAAACGTGAACACCGTTGCTGAAATTGTGTGTGTGTGTGTGAGAGAGAGAGAGAGAGAGAGAGACAGACAGGCAGACAGACAGACAGACAGACAGACAGACAGAGAGAGGGGTTGAATAACATTAAGAACAGTTTATGATATTCTGTAAATTTCACTTAGTTATACCCCTTGGTAACTGAAAAGTTGAGACGTGCTTGTGCATGGTGCGGGACTTCCGAACAAAAGAGCATTCGTGTGCAGCTTTGTATGCAGTTGAAGATGATCTTACTGGAAGATGCGGAATTTATCAAAGGTAAACACTGCTGATGTAACTTGGCTACATCATTTCGATCCTGAGAGAAAAAAGCAAAGCTCTGTGTATAAATTTCCATCATCACGGAAATAATAATAATAATAATAATAATAATAATAATAATAATTATAATAATAATAATATCGCTTCTCTAGAGAAAGTTATGGTTATTTCATTTTTCGACATTCAAGAAATGATTTACCAGCATGCCATCCCTGGACACACAACTGTCACTGGGCAATGCTACAGAGATGTCCTGAAAACTCGCCCAAGTGTGCAAAGTTGTTTTCTATTCATTTCTCAAAAATATCTAAACTTATACACGAAAAGAAATATGCCAAGTTCTGTACATGGAAAAAAAAAAAAAAAATAGAAACCTGTTAGTTCAAATAACAAAAAAAAAAAAAAAAAAAAAAAAAAAAATGGCATGTTTTTCAGAGGTTATAGACATGTCGTTTATTGATTATTTTTATGGTAAGTAACTTAAAATTTAGATTCCTAGATTTGTTTATTTTTTGCAGTCGAAGATTTGTATGCCTTCAACACTTTGGTGTGTGTATTCGAAAGTTAAATCAAAGTAGTAAGGTTAAAGAAGTTTTTTTGTGGGTTTAATATTAATTATTATTAACGGTTCAAGATTAACGTTTTGAAATGAAAGGAATTGTAATGTGATTAATTAATTAATTGCATTTTCAATGTTTCCAAGATAATGGAATTTAATTCATGATTATCAATAACTAACATTGTTGTAATTTCAATTCATTTGTTTAATAAAATGATTCTCTTATGTTTTTCTTACAGGCATGTTGTTTGAAATTGTGTTGTGAAGGCGGTAATAACATAATGGATAGTTGCTAGGTAACCAGTTCCAGAATTAGGCTCATTGTGTATGATTTATAGTGTCATAAGCAGCGTGTTTTAATGATAGGATTTCATAAACAGAATATATATCTCGGATTTTATAGTATATAGTGTATTAATTTAGCAATAATCACATTTTTAATTATTACCGGAAACCTTCGAAAGGCAGTGATAAAGATTAACACGCCATAAGGACTTAGTGAAAAAAATGTGAAATTTGTTTGCACACAGATAAAAACTCATAGCCATTTCTGAAGTCTGTCTTACCATGGTATTTCTTTTTAGCTTAACAAGCGGCAAGATAACGCAGTACTGCTGCTATTCGCTAGTGCAATATCGAACATTGATGATTACACAAACAATACGGTTTGTGTGGCGATGTGACCTTGTATCAGTGCAGTGTTTACATTTCACCTCAGCCTTGCTGCAAGTCATCTCAACTGTCGGTAAGTCACATGTTAGCAAAACTCGCTTCGCTGCATGTTCATTCAAGGACAACGCACAAAAGTTTCGTACTAACTTAGCCTTCACGCTAAGCTGAAGTTAGCGGATGGTATTAGCGGGCTTCACAGTACTTTTATGTCTTATTTTTACAATTACATTAACCTGCACAAAATAGCATGTGATATAATAATAATATTAATAATAATAATAATAATAATAATAATAATAATAATAATAATAATAATAATAATGCAATAAACAAAGGAGGAACCGCTGAAGGTCGCGCGTGACTATAGTTGTAAATAGTAAAATTTTATATCATTTGGCAACTCTGAAAAATTGATAAGAAACAGATGAAAGTGAAATACAGAGCAGTCCTGTAAAACAGAACACATACCGCGAACATGACAATGTACTTTAATAGCGCACCATCTAATTACCCAAAGTGTTCATATTGTGTCATAATAACGTCTTCATTCACTCGCCTGTTACTGTAGGTGAGTTTATATTTCTTCTTGTGCTGAATGCATATATTCCCCCTTTATTGCGATAAAACAATATTATAACATTTAAGACCTACTTAAGTACTGTATAAGAAACACCTCATTTTGCCATACAGAGTCCAACGCAGTTTTATGAGGCTTTATAATAAATTAATAATATTGCATTGCGCTCCCCGATACTTCTGGCTCGATTTAAACAAATAGGAATATACCACTCCGCAGTGCATGGTTCCAATTGGTTAAGTAGGACTAATAGTACTACAGACAGATGTTGCAACATATTTAAATGCTAACTCTGGTTCCTATTCATATACTTCATCATAATTCTGCATTATAACCTTGTCGCCACTTTTCAACGAATTTCCTTGACATATTTTACAGCACTTTCAGGACCAGCATTGGGTGAAAGTTGCACCTCGACACTTTATATCCAAGTATTCTGTATGCATAAGCTTCAGAGACCCGCACTTTCTACTCTCCACCTCATAAAGTGTCCTCTATTACTTTAGCAATTTAATTAATCGGCCGAGGCAAATTGCAGGATATCACACAAGTTATTAGCATATCCGTTATTAATTATAGATTAATTACTAATATTGCTGTTCACCATATCCTTCCGCTAGTGCGCCGTTAGTGCGCGTCAAAATGTTTGTTGGGAATTTCTGAAGAGAATTGATAAGTACAAAGCACTAAACTATAGTATTATTATGTTTTGTTTAAGACTTTGTTCCCTCAAGGTTCCATTCCTAAGGGATATGATGTGGATGGCGACCACACGGTGTCCAAACGGAGCAAACATTTTCACATACTTGTGTAGCTACATTATTTGACCTTTATTGATTACCTCTTGTACTTTTTTTTTCTATCTTGCTCTTTCCACGAGGATAACACACCCTGCAAACCATTCCACATTGGACTAATCACCCATGCGGAACTAAGATGATAGGACAAACATCAGCCTCGGGACGAACGGACCGAGGTGAACCCGATGCCTAACAGCAAAATTGGATGGAAGAAGAAAAAGAAGTTTAATACTTTTGTCATGGGGTTATATGAAAGCAAAGAGACATCTCAGAAGGCGCCAGCGTACTACATACTTCGACGTTGTTCGTGGAGAACGTCCTCAAACAATTCTGGAAGATTCCGCTTCAGAAACCGAAGGTACCTCTGTCCATGAGTTTTCTTGGAATAATGCATGGCCCAATGAGATGATCAGCTAGTTTCCATAACCACACATTAAATGAGAAACGTTGCTGGCGGGGGGACTCATGAACAGCATGTGGTTTTATTTCGCACCAAAAAGTATATTATGATAATTAAACCCCGCTTCGTTGATAAATAAAATGTTACCTGTAAAGGTGACTGCAGCCTGTTGTTGCATCCACTGATAAAAATTCACTCTAGGACCAAATTCCGGATCACCGAGACATTGAACTCCTTGGAGGTGGTAAGGGTCTTGTGAATTGCGATGTAAAATGGTCCAATTGTGGCTTAGAACACCCACTTGTATCGCAATTCTTCTTGCTGAAGTTCTTGGAGAGACTTAAACTGCTTCCAACACCATATCGTCAACTTCAGACGTAATGCGTGCAGGCTTACTCCTCCTTGAGGCGCTGAAGGATCCTTGTAAATGTGCGACTTTTGGGGTGTTTTCTTGACGGCACAAGCGTGCAGCATCCCATGCATTGCCGTTAGCCCTACCTTAGATGAAATGCATGTCCGCATATTCTCGTTTGTGCAGTTCAGCACATCTGACACTGTTCAGACAAGTAATCTAACTGTGTACTGTCTGTCTATCGTGTATGGTTTGATAACACCACCACCTGTTGGCAATGTTCAGTTTTGTAAGCAACGAGCACATCGCGGACCGCTTGCAAGTGCGCAACGAGTGACGCATATGATGTGAACAAAGCAGGAAGTCATAACCTACATTTGCAATAACAAATCTCGCACACAGCTTGTTTGCAAACCCATGTTTATTGGAACTTTTCTGTTTCTATTGTCGTATACTTTCAACCGTTTATGATTTTTATACGCTCTGTATAGTTTAGTATAATTATAGTTAAATGCAGACAAGAATTAAAATAAGATTATATATAGTATGAACTAATTAAATGTTGTGTAGAAACTATAAAAATTAAAACATAAACAAACGAAGATTTGTCATGGCACCCAGCAATGAAATAGAGTATGTGATATAGTTGGCAAATTAAAATATTTGAAAATCATTTATGTATGTACTGTAAAATAGTATGTCTATAGTTTATGCATTTTATTAATAAGAAAAGTAACAGAGTATACCAAAGAAAACGAATTTCATTTAAATAATAAAATCAATAGTAATTATTACTAATTAATGTAAACATTATAAATTGTTTACTATTGACACTAATAAATAAGTTACCGGTTTGGTGGTTCTTGGTTAATATGTTGGCATTACCCGCTCTTGTTTATTAAAGCCTGAGAAATGTTTCTGGTTACACAGATTACGGCAATAACACAAATATTGATTGAATTGATTCCTTGTCAATAATTCTAACCAAATAACGCTATAAGTTCCAAATTTGTACTTTTTCGTCACTGCATAATCTTAAAAGCATTGAATAATAATTAATTACGTTGCTAAACGAATGCCATGATTATTTCTTCTTCTTCTTCTTCTTCTTCATGATTATTTCTTCATGATGATGATGATGATGATGATAATTATTATTATTATTATTATTATTATTATTATTATTATTTCAGGTTATGTTGGTTGAATAGGCCACCCATGGCGGTATATTGTAAATATAACGAATACATTTATTATGTACTAAGGCATGCAAAATTATTAAAAAAAAACTGCCTGGAATAATTTTATTTTAAAGAAACGAATATACATTTGTTTTCTAATCAGTGGAATGGCGCTAGCATGGAAAGAAAGGGGATTAATATATAATTTATTTTAAAAATTGATGACTTATATTAAATTTTGTACAAATTATATTGTTAGTAAAACAAAGAGAATGAAAAATAAAAAAAAAAAATGAGGTTCAAGCGCGAAAAGCAGTTGCGATATTTGGACTTATATATTTTCTAGCATCACATTGCATTTTAGTCATCTAAGCCTTTGGTACACAGCTGCAATCAACCTGCAGGGTGTACCAGTGTCTGCCGTGCTTCCACTCTCCCTCTGAAATCCGACATCATCTGTTTATTCGATGGGGACTAGCTCACATTTTAGCATCCAAGAATGCAGCAGTTCTTTTTTGAGTAAGTGTGCAAATAATACGTTAGGGCGCGACTTTTAATGTCCTCTGTAATTTGTATACTTAGCAAGTGACGAATTATATCAGGGTCATATATTAGAGACCCCTTCGCTGACTTAATCACAAAAATGCTATGGTAAATAAATATAAACATTAGTGCATTAATATAAGTTAAGATATGCACTTTCCCATCAATGTGAAACTTAAGCTATACTATTGCTAACTTCATTCGGTATCGTTTTCATCTGTATATCTATTATATTGTTATATAAATGGCACTATATTTTCCAAAGTTAAAAACTTAAACTATTCTTCTTCCTTCCCTGAATTGCAAAGTTACCATTCTGTGGCATATGCTGAACATTTTCATTTCTAAGGTTACAACTTATGCAGGCCTCAACGGGAAGGTGTGCAACTCAGGATATTATATCATATAACATTACTGTAACAGGGTGCAATAAAGCCAAAACCAGAAATACTTTGTTACTATACATATCTCTGTACAGATACTTTAATGTGACACTCCTACTGGTTCAAATAATAATTTTTTTCTTAATTGTATATCAGTAATATATTTCACCGAATATTCAGTATACATATTTATGAGCATGTTAAATATAAAACAAATGTAAACTTATAGGTTTGACAAATTAGTGAAATGATTCAACACCAATGTGAATATTACTAGATTTACCAAACTTGACAGACGGTTGGCAGACATGGTTTGTACCCAGTGGGTGTTAAGGTTCGGTATAGCCCAAACCATTATGATGCTTTTCTTATTAGATATAGGATTAGTGCCTTCTATGAACTGACTGGTGACGCCTACTTGGTTACCCCCACACATCAGAGGTCCCCCAGAATCTCCGTAATACACCTGTTTTCCTTTATCGCCGAGGCAGCACAGAGCATCGTTAAACCTGTTGTCACTTGGATAATAATAGGAGCAGTGTTTTACATCGTTCACCTCCAGTTTGTATAACGTTTTGTTCCAATAAGGGGTATCCCTGAAAGTTCTACCATAACCCACCGCGATGCACCTCGGATAGGGTGGGGCGGCACTTACCACCTTGCTGTATTGTTGCACGTCCAACTTTTGATCCATTTTTACAACTCCAACGTCGTTGACAGTGATGCCCTTGAGCCTAGCAAATTTCGGATGAATTAAGCCCATGCCATTCCTTGCAAAGAAACATAAGTGTATTAGAACGATGTATATATATATATATAATATGTATATAATTCATATAAACATGAACATGTACCACTAAAAGTTATTATAGCACATGAAAGATAAGAAATAATATATACAAACAGGTGAAAATTGTTATACTAATACGTTTCGAAAAGAATTTGCTGCTCATATCATTTATTAGAAACATCAAAGGGATACAAAGAAATTCTAAATGGTTTCGGGGTTCTTAAAAGTCAAAGCTCTCAGAACAATAAATTTCGTCACGCAGGAGCTGCATAAACTAAGCGAATTCCTCAACAAGTTGAATAAATTTATCAAAATATTTAAAATCTCAATTATAACCTTATTGATTAATGAAATAAGTTATGACATTACTGTTTTTTTATTAGAATGACAAACTGTAAAGCTAAATAATGCAAGAAAAACTTATCTATAATACATTATCTAACTAGGTTTGTTTATTTTTATTTTTGTCCTTCAAAATCATTTGAAAATAAATGTGTATATTAAAATTACTCTTAAGTTTTCAAAAATAAGGGGAACAAAAGTAGAATTCTTGCAATCTATTACTATCACTAAAGGGAAATCACATTTTAGAGCTATTATTATTATTATTATTATTATTATTATTATTATTATTATTGAGGTTAAGCCTTAAAAATTATTTATATAATATTAATTAAATGAAAAACATATGACCACCGACAGATGAAACTGTAATGTTTGGGGATTTTTAAACGTAACCACGTTTATGAGATAAGCCTTTGATACCATCTCTAAAATTATTAGTATAGAGAAAAAGTAGAAATTTGAAGTCACAGTATGTATTTAAGATGTTCATACGTTTCAATAAAACAAAACCATATTAATATTTAAAAAACTACTATGTACGAACCATATATACGCAATGAACAATGTACAATCGAACGTTTCATGAATTTTCATTGGATTTGAATGTTAATTTAAATTTTATTGTATTAAAATTATGTTATTACAGATTGCTATTACATATAAATATAATTCTTAAACATATTAGATTAATGTTTGATTTACTATTTTCACGACGATGATGTTAAATATAAAATGCATGCAATGATATAAATACAGTTTATATGCTCAATAAAGTTGTCCTTTTATCTTAAAATATTAAACGTAAGAGGGTTTTTAAAAGTTCAGTTTTCATGTATACCCCTACCCCTAAATGTCAGATTCTTCTAATTTTCAGAAATTGTTTTTTTTTAATTTTATTTAAATGATATATAATGATTTTTGTTGTGAATAAACAAATATTGCTGGCGGTTAAATTTTTAAATGTTGTTTAGGTAGACCCCTACTCCTAATAATTAGATTTCACTGACTTTCATAAGCCATTGTTCTTATTTTATTTCAATGCTATGTTTATTAATGTATTTAAATAACATATTGAATTTCGTTAAGAAAAGACAAAAAATACGGTGTATAATACACACACACACACACACACACACACACACACACACACACACACACCGGATGTCAAAATGTATATACATTTCAAGCAAAGAAAACGCTGTTTACGGATTTATTTCGAATCAAAAACGCCATCAAATTTAATACACACTATAATTTTAAAACTACATTTGGATAAAAAGGTGTACATTAGATTCGCGTATATAGGGTAATTTTTTTATCATGGACCGAACTATCCGGACTGAAGAATGCATTATGCAATATATAATATGTACAAGCATTCATTATAGGAAATTATATGAAATAGAAATAGTTTAATCAAAAAATAATTACCGTTTATTTCAACGAAGGAGAATGCGATTCTGTAGTTCTTTTATTGTTGTCAGATGTTTATCATGTACAGCTGTATTTAAATAAAGGTGTAAGAAATAACTAAAAGGATTAAAACCAAAGGACGACATTAGGCACCATAAGCCTGAGCTTATTTACCTAATTTATTGACTTTTTCCAAGAATGTTAATGAGGTACCCAGAGTAGCACTATCCTGTTAGAAATATTCCTCTAAACTCATTATCATGTGCGATTTCTTGAAAGTTGTTCGTAATTATTTCTCTGTACACACCTCGGTACTGACAGTTAGAGAGTATTGGTGCTTAGGTCCTTCGTGATACGGTAGCCCAGTCGCAAATAATACAGTACAGAAGCAGGAACAAAGGGTAAAGTTCAATAGGGCAAACTTTTTAAACTAAACTTTACCGTACATATACCTAACCTAACCTCACAAAATGACAATTCTGTTTGTAAGGATTCTCGTGAAACCTAACCCTAACTTGTGGGTTACATTTTAAGATTGTGGTCACACGCGTTCTGTTCGGTTTATTAGCGACCTAATGGTCTTTTACATGTTATTTCTACGTTACCGTAACGGTCAACAATTTGTTCAATTTATAGCTGAAATCGCTCCATAAAAACGACACTGATTGTCCTCTCACTATGTGTAGAAACATTTCATTTACCTCAAAATAAGGAAGAATAGAAGCATTAATGAACTGTTATTGCAATTTCTACTTACAAATTATTTTAATATACATGGTGTATCAAAATTAATGTCGCAAACATAAAACAATTGTAAGTGAACGATCATAGAAGTAAACAGTTACAGTAAACATGGATTCGCAAACGAGCCGTGTTAGACGTAATTGCAAATATATGATTACAACGCCACTGACTTCTTGTAGTCTCAGTTACTACAATTTGAAAAGCAGACTTTTCGTTTAATTTCCATTCTAAGTTGGCTCAAAATTCATTCATTAACAAGGAATACAATTTTACTTTAGTATTTAAATATTATGTATTATACACTCTTGTCTGCTAAAGGCGGTGTTCAAAGTGTCGCGCTTGCACCTGGATGCTTATGCACTCATCTCTGCAGTGAGTTTCAATTTCCTTCAAACGCCCCCGGGTCGTCTTGAAAAGCATGTACCATTATGTGATCCAGTACTTCGCCCGTATCAACGGGAGTGCTGTACACTACACTTTTGAGATGACACTAGACAGAAAAATCCAAAGAATTGAAATCAGATGATCGTGGAGGCCAAGGTACAGCCCTCCTTGACCTTTCCATCCCGAACCATATCTCCGCCTTAGATGTCTCCTTGCAGTAGTAGCAAAATGTGCTGGAGCTCCATCAAACATGTACAACATACTCCGACGTTGCTCAAGGAGAACATCCTCGAGCAGTTCTAGAAGATTCCGCCGCAGAAACTTCTGTTCATTGAGTTTTCTTGGAAGAATGTGTGGTCCAATGAAATGATCAGCTAGTATCATAACCTACATTCACAATAATAAATCTCGCACACGGCTTGTTTGCGGACCCATGTTTACTGGAACCTTTTTGCTTCTATTGTATACTTTCAACCGTCATTAATTTTGATACGCTCTGTATAGTTTAATATAACACCCTACCTTGTTTTGTAGCAATTGTTAAGATCTAAGCAGTCAATATATATGGTAACACTGGTGGAATTTAAAACGCAGTGCCCAGCAGTAAGAACAGTATCTGCATTTATCGCTGTGCCAGTGCACCATTGAGTTCCACCAGGTTTCCTCACTGCCAGACCTACAATCATTTTGAACTCCCCAGCTTTGGCTGGAACGCCACCGATTATCCTTCCGCCAGCACCTTTCTCTGGCACTTCATCGGTGTTATTTATTGGAGACTGCATGGTCACAAGCTGAACTATAAAGAAGACGACCAATATTTCATTTAAACCTTGCATCCTTTTCTGAGAAAACGTTGCTTTACAAATAGAATAGATTCGCAATGATTTTGCTATGGTTAATGCCAGATACGAGTTGGAATAAGATTATACATGGTATAAAGTAAATAAAGTTAAAATAAAACCAAATATAAAAATAAAACATAATAAACAATAAAACTTTGTCATGGCATCCAGCAATAAAATGGAGTCAACAAATTAAAATATTTGAAAATCGCATATGTATGTAGTATAAAATTATATTTATGCGTTCTATCAATGAGAAAAGTACCAGAGTGTAGGAAAGAAAATAAAGACCACACATTCTTTGTGTATTTATACAGGCATTTTTCCTCGTAAATTTAGAAATAAAGAGGAAATGCTATAACATTAGAATTGCAATAAAAAACACTAAAGTATATCATACAACGTCTTATTTTTATTTATTTATTAATTTTTGAATGGTGTTTAACGCCTGTTTTTACTACTGTAGCACCGCAGGTGGTGAATACTGGTGATAAATGAGATTAAATAATAAATTGGAAAAGTTTTTTTTAAAGGAAGGAAAAGTTCCAGACCTAAGTTTAGGGTACCTCCCCGGCATTTGCCAGTTATGAGGACTGAAGAAAACCTGAAAAAAACTCAGTCTGGGAGGACGGTCCTGGCGGGATTCGAAACCCAGCCCTCCCCCTCACGAATCCGCGCCTTAACGACCTCGGCCATCCGAATGTATCATGGTATATACTGTAAGAATTAGATAGGATAATTAGCGAGATCAAATTCTGAGTGCGCATGTAACAAAACTCACCTTACATACTAATTATATTCTCCTATACTAGTAAAAAATAACGGATGCCATAATTTAATTCAAACCGGAAACATTTATTGCTGTCTTTGCAGTAATTTGAACAAGTATTTGCCATATGTGTGTCATTTAAATCATAATAAGTTATTACCAAATGAAAATATTGCGAAATATTTACTATTGACGCTAAAAGTTAACTAACGGGTTGCTGACGGTTGGCTACTATGTTGGCACAGTCGCTCTTGTGAATCGAAGTCTCCGCTATGTTTCTGGTAGCACAGGATACGACAATAACACAACTTTTGATTTTGAATCGAATTATTTTTAATAATGCTGACCAATGACTCTAAAGGTACCAATTTTATCTTTTTCACTACCGTAATATCTTAAAAATACTGAAAGCTTTCCACCGAACATCGTTACTAAAACAAATTCCGTGACAAATTCTTCTTCTTGTTCTTCTTCGTTATTATTAAAAATAAAATAATATTTCAGGTTATGTTGAACTGTTGATATATATTAAAATGCTGTCTGAAAATGAACGAAGAAAAATGAACAAATCGAGCTGGTATTCATGCAGTGAAATCTGCTCTTAGATAATTTCAGATTTTGTGTAATAATGTTGCAGAACAGTGCGCATATCTATTTTGGGTATTCCGCTTTTTCTTGCCCAACTTGATTATAGAGTATTGAGTATCATATGTAAAGCTGCTGTAAAGATCGGAAAAACACAATATAATTTTTTCATGGATCTTCATTTACACCTCTCTTCATGTAAGTTTAGGAATCATTTAATTTAGTGTAACATAAGGAAAACTTTCTTATTACAAGGATGCTCCTGATACTAGCCTAACTTAGGGGTTGCATTTTAAAATATGTCCCATACGTTTGCGACCCATAACAAATAATATAAAAATTACTAGGTTAGGTTTAAGTTAACGAGGGAAAATTAGCGTACTTTACTGTACACTTATAATCCTTTTCCCACAGTCCCGTCAACGTTGTACCATATTGTGTATATTAAAGCTATATAATGCTTTGCAACTCTGAAAAATTGAAAAAAATATTGTGAAAGTGACGGAATTATCTCCTGGTGAGGAACAATGGAATACACGCCAGCAAAAATGACGGCTTTAAATTAATACATTTTGAAAAAATTAAGAAGCTGATATTAACACACGAAAATATAAAACACATTTAAAATGTGTACAAGTGAAATAATAATGTATATAAAACGTGTATTTAAAGTATATAAGCAAAGAGTATCGTCTATGTCAGCAAATTCCAAAAAAGATTTTAGGTATGAATAGAAATGGTAGTAATGCGTATTTTATGATACTTTTATCAGCCTCTGACGTCGCTTCCTCTATACTGACGGCATTTCCTGGAGGTTTTCATTCCGATGCACTTCTAACATTAAAACTTATTTAGGCATCAAAGGGAGAGTGTGAAAATCTTGTAATTATGTTCATTTGTTTTATATTTTATAATATAAAATGTGTTATATTTCAGTGAACATTCAGTACACATATTTTTGAACATATTAAAGATAAAACAAATTTACAAAGGCAAAATTATCGTTTTTACAAATTGCTGAAATGATTCAACACCAATGTGAATATTACCAGGTTTACCAAACTTGACTGACGGTTGGCAGACATCGTTTGTATCCAGTGGGTGTTAAGGTTCGGTATAGTCCAAACCATGATGGTGCTTTTCTTCTTAGTTACACGATTGGTGCGGTCTATGAACTGACCGGTGACGCCTACTTGTTTATTTCTGCATATCAGAGGTCCCCCAGAATCCCCGTAGTAGAATTGTTTTCCAGTATCGGCGAGGCAGCAGAGAGCATTATTAAACCTGTTGTCACCTCGATAGTAATAGGAGCAGTGTCTTACATTCGTTACACTCAGTTTGTACATCATTTTGTTGCGATAATGAGTACTCCGTGAAGTTAGACCGTAACCCACTACAGTGCACCTCCGATAGGGTGGGGCTGCACTTACCACCTTGCTGTATTGTTGCACGTCCAACTTTTGATCCGCTTTTACCACTCCAACGTCATTGACGGTGATGTTTCTGACCCTACCGTACTGCGGGTGTATTAAGCCCTTGCCAGTCCTTGCAAAGAAACGTAAAAGTGTATCAGAACGATATAAATAACATGCAAAAGACATGAACAAAAATTACTTGAAGTACATCAAAAGATATTATATAATATATACAAGGGGTGAAAATTATTCTAATACTTTTCTGCAACAGAACATGCAATTGATGTTCCATACATTTTATTGGAAACATAAAACGAATATTTATATTGAAAGTGGCTTCGGTGAATTTAAAAGTAGCAGGACTCGCCACATTAAATAAAATCGGTCACTTACGAGCTGCATAAACTAAGCTAATTCCTCAGCAAGTAGATTAACTTGAAAAGAGAATATAAAATCCAAAGTTCAGCTTTTTTTATTTATGAAATAAATTACGTCATTACTGTGTGCTAATTAAACGTGAAACTATAAATCTAGCTGATAAAATAAACTAAACTATAATACATTACTTAACTAGGTTTGTCTGTTTTTTATTTCAAAATCAATTGAAAATAAATGTTTATAGTGATTACTCTAAATTTTCAAAAGTATTGGGAACAAAATTAGAATTGTGTGAGCATTTTTAAACAAGTTTAAATGTAGCCATGTTTATGAACTGAGCCCTTGTTATCATCTTTACATCCACTAAAATAGAGAGAAATTACAGAAAGAAGCCCTTAGCATTTAAGAAGAAGTATGTCACCAAAAGAAAAACATGTTACTATTTAAAAACAATTAGAATGTACTAAATAAATACATACAATTGACGTAAATAATCGAAAGTTTAATCTGCTTTCAGTGCATTTGAAATATATTTTAATTCCTATTGTAGTAAGCATTTAATGCATACTTTTTCTGAAAGTTGTTTGATTATCATATGTATATTAGATTAATATTTCACATTTGCTATCTTCACGATAATGGGTTTTTAAATATGAAACATATGCATCAATATAAATATAGTTTCTACATTGAGTTAATCTGTCCTTTTATTTCGAAACAAATTAAATTAAACGCTAGAGCGCTTTTTAAATTTCGGTTTTCAAATATACTTCTACTCAAAATGGGTTGATTTCCTTAATTTTAAGAAAATATTTTTCTTATTTTATTCGAGTGGTATAAACCCAATTTTGTTGTAAAAAAAATAATAGTGGTGCCGCTAGAACGACTTTTAAATTTTGGATTTCTGGTAAACACCCACTTCTAATAGCCCGATTTCAAAGATTTTAAGATATTTTTATTTTATTTAAATGGTATATTCCATTTTTTTTGTTATGAAAATAAATTGCTGTAGCTAAACTGAATTTTTAATTTTGGTTTTCTAGTAAACCCCCACTTCTAAAAGTCTTCTTATTTTCGGAAGCTATTTTTATTAATTTAATTTAATGGCACATGTCGTGTTCCGTTTAGAAAAGACAAAAATTGCAGCAACTAAAGCGATGTTTAAATATTCGCTTTAGGTTAACACTCACCCTTAATGGCCAAAATTTGCTGGTTAACAAACTCAACGAATCGTTTGTTAATGGGTCATTTTATTTCATTAAAATACGGTAGGTAGGCCGTTTTCTAAAATTAAGCACTAATTTTATCTCAACTAAACTATGCAGACTGAAGTATTTATTATGCAATGTATATATGTACAGCATGTTAGAATTCATCATAGTTAATATATGAATAGAAACAGGAACAGAAATATACTCTGAAATTTTAAACAGAATGTAGAAAATAGTTACCGTTTATTTTAATGAAGGCATTGTCGATACTATTTTTAAACCTCTCCTGCAAAATTGGACTTACAGTTTGATTAAAGCGATTCTCTAGTTCTGCTATTGTTGTCAGATGTTTATCATATATACCTAATATTATTGATTTATTCAAAGAATGTTAATGTGGTACCCAGAGTAGCACCATCTTGTTAGAAACATTCCCTTTGCAATTCATCAATATGTACGACTTTTAGAAATTTGATCGGAATTTTTCTCTGTACACCTCGCTACTGACAGTTAGAGGATGTTGGTGCTTAGATCTTTCTTCATGACACGGCAACCCAGGGGCAAATAACACAGTAAGAAGCAGGGAAAAAAGGCAAAATTTTTAAACTAAACTTTAGGTAGACATACCTAACCTAACACTAGGAAAATGACAATCTATTTACAAGGATTCTCGTGAAACCCAACCCTAACTTATGGGTTACATTTTAAGACTGTGTTCACACTCGTTCTGTTCGAATTATGTGCGACCTGACGGTCTTTTACATATCTATTTCTACATTACCGAAGCACTAAATGATATATGGTCAAGTGATATAACGGTTTGCAACACTGAAAAGTACGAAGAGGGAGGAAAAAAAAAAAAAAACACCGCGCGAACCGCTAAAGATGATGCATGGCGCTCTGGTGGGGGAAAGGGAATAAACACACGAATATACAGATGTGGATTTTTGCTATACTATTAACGCAATATTTAAGTTTTAAATTTCAAACTGTGCACATCATTCATTATTAATATGCTCACTCACTTTCCTGCTATTTTTGGTGATTTCAAGTTTTACACTTAACGGTTGCGGTGCGTGGCAATATTTAAGTTTCAGATCCTCATGACCCAATAGAAGCATCATAGTCATTTGTTTTATCTCTATTTGTTCATCTATTTTCATAATCATAATGTATTCATTCCCATTTATTAACATGTTACAGTACTCAGAATTCCTTATTTTCTTTTTCTAGGAGGGGGGAGTGGTTAAACATTAACAGCCGACATTTTGTTCAATTTATAGCTGAAATCGCGGCTCCATAAAAGTAATGAAATTTATTGCCCTTCCACTATGTGTAAAATAATTTCATTTACCTCAAAATAAGAACCAATAGAGTATTAAGTAGCTACTTGCTGTACACTTCCTATTTGAAATAACCTATATAGTTTAATATAACACCCTACCTTGTTTTTTTGCAATTTTTAAGATCTATGCAATCAATATAGATCGTAACACCGGTGGAATTAAATAGACAGTGCCCAGCAGTAAGGACAGTATCTGCATTTATCGCTGTGCCAGTGCACCATTGAGTCCTACCAGGTTTCCTCACTGCCAGACCTACAATCATTTTGAACTCCCCAGCTTTGGCTAGTACACCACCGATTATCCTTTCTTCAACACCGTTCTCTGGCACTTCGTCGGAGTTATTCACTGGGGACTGCATGGCCACATGCTGAACTATATACAAGACGACCAATATTCCATTTAAATGTTGCATCTTTTTCTGAGAAAATGTTTTCGAAATAGAATAGATTGGCAATAAATTCGCTATGGTTCATTGCAAACACGAATATATAGTATAAAATAATTAAAAGTTTGTGTAGAAAATATAAAAATAAAACATAAACAAACGAAAATTTGTCATGGCACCCAGCAATGAAATAGAGTATGTGATATAGTTGGCAAATTAAAATATTTGAAAATCGTTTAGTATGTACGGTAAAATTGTATGTCTGTGATCTATGCATTTTATTAATAAGAAAAGTAACAGAATATAGAAATGAAAACGAATTTCATTTAAATAATAAAATCAATAGTAATCATTATTAACTAATGTAAACATTATAAATTGTTTACTATTGATACTAATAAATAAGTTACCGGTTTGGTGGTTCTTGGTTATTATGTTGGCATTACCCGCTCTTGTTTATTAAAGCCAGAGAAATGTTTCTGGTTACACAGATTACGGCAATAACACAAATATTGATTGAATTGATTCCTTGTCAATAATTCTAACCAAATAATTCTATAATAAGTTCCAAATTTGTACTTTTTCGCCACTGCATAATCTTAAAAGCATTGAAAGCTTTTCACCGAATAATAATTAATACCGTTGCTAAACGAATGCCATGATTATTTCTTCATGATGATGATGATTATATTATTATTATTTCTGTTATATTGGTTTTATAGGCTACCCATGGCGGTATATTGTAAGCATGACAAATAATTTTATTATATACTAAGACATGCAAAATTATTAAAAAAAACTGCCTGGAATAATTTTAATTAAAGAAACGAATATACATTTGTTTTCTAATCAGTGGAATGGAGCTAGCATGGGAAGAAAGGCGATTAATTATAATTTATTTTAAAAATTGATGGCTTATATTAAATTTTGTACAAATTATATCGTTATTAAAACAAAGAGAATACAAAAATTAAAAAAAAAAAAATGAGGTTCAAGCGTGAAAAGCATTTGGGATATTTGGACTTATATATTTTCTAGCATCACATTGCATTTTAGTCATCTAAGCCTTTCGTACACAGATGCACTCAACCTGTAGGGTGTACCAGTGTCTGCCGTGCTTCCACTCTCCCTCTGAAATCCGACATCATCTGTTTATTCGATGGGGACTAGCACACATTTTAGCATCCAAGAATGCAGCAGTTCCTTTTTGAGTAAGTGTGCAAATAATAGGTTAGGGCGCGACTTTTGGCTCTCATTTCGCAAGAAACTCTGCTGAATGTCTTCAGCAGTTTGTATACTTAGCAAGTGACGAATAATTTCAGGGCCATATATTAGAGACCCCTTCGCTGACTTAATCACAAAAATTCTATGACAAATAAATATAAACATTTGTGCATAAATATAAGTTAAGATATGCACTTTCCCATCAATGTGAAACTTAAGCTATACTATTGCTAACTTCATTCGGTATCGCTTTCATCTGTATATTTTTATATAAATGGCACTATATTTTCCAAAGTTAAAACTTAAACTATTCTTCTTCCTTCCCTGAATTGCAAAGTTACCATTCTGTGGCATATGCTGAACATTTTCATTTCCAAGGTTACAACTTATCCAGGCCTCAACGGGAAGGTGTGCAACTCAGGATATTATATCATATAACATTACTGTAACAGGGTGCAATAAAGCCAAAATCAGAAATACTTTGTTACTATACATGTCTCTATACAGATACTTTAATGTGACACTCCTACTGGTTCAAATAATAATTTTTTTCTAAATTGTATATCAGTAATATATTTCACCGAATATTCAGTATACATATTTATGAGCATGTTAAAGATAAAACAAATGTAAACTTATAGGTTTTACAAATTAGTAAAATGATTCAACACCAATGGGAATATTACTAAATTTACCAAACTTGACAGACGGTTGGCAGACATGGTTTGTACCCAGTGGGTGTTAAGGTTCGGTATAGCCCAAACCATTATGGTGTGTTTCTTCTTAGTTATACGATTGTAGTGGTCTATGAACTGACTGGTGACGCCTACTTGGTTACCCCCACATATCAGAGGTCCCCCAGAATCCTCGAAATAGACCTGTTTTCCTAGAACGGCCTTGCAGCAGAGAGCATTATTAAAACTGTCCTCTCCTGGATAGAAATAGGAGCAGTGCTTTACATCGTCCACATCCAGTTTGTACAATCTTTTGTTGCGATAACGGAAATTACGAGAAGTTCTACCATAACCCACCGTGGTGCACCTCGGATAGGGTGGGGCGGCACTTACCACCTTGCTGTATTGTTGCACGTCCAACTTTTGATCCGCTTTTACAACTCCAACGTCGTTGATAGTGATGTCCTTGTCCCTACCGAATTTCGGGTGGATTAAGCTCTTACCAGTCCTTGCAAAGAAACATTAGTGTATTAGAACGACATAATCAATAAATTCATATCAACATAAACAAGTATCACTAAGAGTTATTTGAAACTCATCAAAAGATAAGACATAAAATATAAAGAGGGGTGAGATTTGTTGTAGTAATACTTTTCTGCAATAAAAGACACATTTGGTGTTCCATATGTGAAATATTTATTTAGAAACATCAAATCAATACAGTTATTCAAAGTGGTTTTGGGGTTTTTAAGTCACAGCACTGAGAATGATAAAAGCACGAGTCTCGTTTTAGTTTGTCGCAAAACTAGAAGTTTTTGCGTATTATTCTGCCATATTTCCCGGCGTAAATATTTTTTTTGAATGGTGTTTAACGCCCGTTTTTACTACTGAGGACCACATGCGGTGGACACTGATCATATATGAGATGAAATGAGAAATTTGGAAAGAATTTTTTAAAGAAGGAAACATTCCAGTCCTAAGTTTAGGGTACCTCCCTGGTACCTCCCTTATGAGGACTGAGGAAAAAACCTCAGTTAGGGAGGTCTGGTGGGGTTCGAACGAAGAACGACCGCGGCCTCGGTTTCGGCCACCCGTGGCGGTCCGGCGTAAATAAGTAATTTTTCTTTTAAAATAGATATTTCTTGTGACAGGCTGATGATATATATCGGCAGTAATATGTATGTACATTTTATTATTTCAATTGGGTTTACGCTCGGTGGCAGTGAAAAATATTGAAAACATATTGATTATTCATAGCAAAATACATAAAAAAGAAACAAGTTAACGTAATTAAATACATACCAACATAGAAAAAATGTATCAATCTAATTTAAATACATGTTGTTTTTATTTTACACATATTCCCATACCAGTTAATGCCCTTAAATACATTTCACTTCAGTAAAAACATGTCAATCTAATTAAATACATATAAGTGTACTTAAATACGAACATTCAGTTAAAATCATCCATTTTCTGTGCTTTTTTATCGTGTCTTTTGTTTTCTCTTTCTCTTCAAATTAATGTATTTTTTAAAACAATGGCTTAATGTTAGCCAATTTAGAAGCGGGAAACACAACACTTTTTGCTACTCTCTTCTTTGATTTTAATATATAGTGTAAAATATAAACACAAGACTTTACTGCGTATAGGAGCGAAGGAAAGTAGTATATTAATTTACGTTCAATGAAGTTATTACAATTTCGATAATTTTTGTAAGATTTTTCTTTAATTGAAACATAGTTGATAGTCTAAAAATGACTATTTTTTAATCACAAACTGAATGTAACCATTCATTATGCAATGTACACAATATACAACATATTAGCATTCAGTATGGGGGTTTGCGTGTAAATGAAAACAGAAACATACTCTGAATTTTGAATCAAATTGTTGAAAGTGGTTTCCCTTTTATTTCAACGAAGACAGTCGAAAATATTAAATTGGATCTATAGTTTTATAAATGCAGTTCTTCAATTCGTTTATTGTTGTCAGAAATTTAGCATGCACAGCTGTTCTAAAGAAACGCTATGAAGAATAATCTAAAGGACTCAAACCGGAGGACTTAAGAGGCCATTATTCGGTGTTTACTATTAACCTTTTGTCATGGAATTCTTCCAAAAATGTTTTGTAGTAACTACAGTAGCACCGTCTTATTGGAAATATCCTCTGGCAACATATTATCATGGATGTCTTTCAGTAATTTCCTCAGGATTTCTTCTCTGTACACCTGCACTGACAGTTTAATCGTAAAATATTAGTGCTATGATCCATTTTTGAATCAGGGACAAAGGGTGATGCTCAATTAATAAATGTTCTTAAACTGAACTTTGGCGAAAGTATAACTTAACGTAGCCTAACCTAACCTGACCTGACCTGACCTGACCTGACCTGACCTAACCTAACCCCCATACCGCCACGGGTGGCCGAGGTCGTTAAGGCACGGACTCGTGAGCGGGAGGTCTGCGGTTCGAATCCCGCCATGACCGTCCTCCCTGACTGGGGTTTTTTCCAGGTTTTCCTCAGTCTTCATAACTGGCAAATGCCGGGGAGGTACCTAAACTTAGGCCTGGAACGCTTCCTTCCTTAAAAAAAAAATATCCTTTCCCAATTAATCATTTCATCTCATGTATCACCAGTGTCCACCGCCTGTGGTGCCTTAGTAGTAAAAACGGGCGTTAAACACTACCCCCCCTAACCTAACCTAACCTAACCTAACCTAACCTAACCTAATCATATGTAAGCAATAATTTGTTTACAAATATCCTCGTGAAGCTTATGGGTTACATAAGCGACCAGACGGTACTTTTACATGCCTATTTCTACAATTCCATTACCATTGCACTACACATGGTACATGGTAAAGTGATAAACGTACTGTATACATGAAAATTGTATAATTACACCAAGTTTTTGTCTTCTGAGTAAAGCGCTAGGGCGTGTCCTTGCTTTTGCATCGAGAAGTAGATGATACTGCTCACGTAGGATGCAGGAACATTGAAGTGACGCCTGATGAAATCCTTTTTGGTTGCAGATTCAGAAGTGAAAGCCTTGTGCTGCATTCTTGTATTTCCTTCCTTCCATTTTTCTGCATACATTGCTAGCGAATGATAATAGCCTTGATCTATTGCCTTTGCCTTTTCCTCCCTTTCTCTTATATGAACTTCATATGCTGGTGTATGCATCAGATTGTACTTTATTTGCTACCTCTGATGAAGAAGTCTTTGGTGTCCGAGTCGAGTCCTTGTAGTTAGGGATAGTCGAAGGACTCTATATAGGGAAGGTACTCTCACTGCCTCCAGTCTACTTACATTTGCGAGCTTGTTCCAACTTTCAGTGACAACATAGCATGCAATCGGGGCAATCTTGATGTGAACTAGACTCAAGTCTGTAGCAACTGATACAACGTTTGGCAACTCTGGCAACAAAATAAACGGAAAACCCCTAAAGATGATGCATATATCCGCTCTAGTGGGGGGAAAGGGAAGAAACGCGAGCATATCAATGTGGAATGTTCTATAACTTTAACGCAATGTCTAAGTTTAAACTACAAATTATTCACATGGTTCTTTAAAAATGTTCTCGCTCAATTTCCTGTTATTTTTGGTGACTTTAACCTTTTAAACTTAAGGCTGAGGTGCGTGCCAGTATTCAAGTTTCAGTTCCTGGCGAACAAAAAGAAGCATCATTGTCATTTGTTTATCTTTATTTATCTTCCCACTGTTACAACTATAATGCATTATTTCAGATTCATTAATATCCTACATAATTCAGAATTGGGGGGGGGGTAACACATCAACGGTCAACATTTTGTTAGTTTTACAGTTGAAACCTCTCCATAAAATTACGACATTCATTTCTTGGTAAATTTTTAATATAAAGCACCCAATTATGTTTCCCAGCGGTAATACTAAGGGGTTCGCGGATTGCATGTGGATTTTTTTTTGTCACTTTATAGTGGAAATGGCGTAGCGGATGTCACAGAGCACAATCGCACATTATTGATGCCTCAAGTCCATGGAAACACGCACAGTTATAAAAGCGCACAAGCACAAGCATTGTGGGTCATGGTTCTGTGGACTTTTGCCACAGTTGCTGTGAAAAGATGCAGGTTGCCATTTTGAAGATTATAACTTGATGGAATTATAAGGGGATCCCTCCCATTGCCGTGGGATGTTGTGGTGTTCAATCTTTTCACAGAGGTCTGCGCATCCCGTAGGTTTTTGCATTAGGGCGACACCTAGAAGCTATTCCGACCCGCGGTTCGGCTGCAGACGTTTGCGACGCCCAGACGCGCCAAGTGAACTTCGCTTCACAGCCGAGCGCACCTAACTGCCAGTATTTCACTGGTGGAGAGGCCCTACTAGCTTGGCCTACTCACTTAAGGGGTGAGTTACCCCAGCATTAAGGAAGCCACCACCTCCCCACGAACGACAGCGATTCAGGCGAATCTGCCCCCAGGGTACACGCCTTCGGCACTCCCCTGGGACACGCTGCCGTCGTGAGTACTCAATTTCCCGTGAGTACCGGGACCACTGCCACGCCGTGTCCAATCCAATCCGGACGACTCCCTTGCGGGAGGGGCTCTTTCAAGTAACGTCAGAAGTACCTCGAGTACTCAGGGTCCTCCGCAGAGCCCGCACCAGGAGCATCTGAAGAGCAACGACCGAAGCCGCCCCCCCCCCCTTACGAGGAGCTTGATGGAATGACGGAATAGTTGCAGTGATTTTTAAATTTCTTTCTAACCAAAAGGAAATTTATAATATGTTTTATCGAGACAAGAATTTAAATCGACATTATAGATATGAGGGTCAATAGATAAATACTGAGACGCAGAACATTGTCCACCCATAGGAAAAACATTGTTGCTGAGTCGAAATTGTTGAGCCATTGGTGCTGCCATGGTAGCACGCAAAGCTCTGTTGTATTATTCGTTTCCCTGCATTTTATGTTTTAAGTCTGGAAAGCGTGAACGTTTTGCAAGTGCAATGATCGTGTACGATTTCAAATGTGCCTTAAATGAAACGCAGTTCGCTTGAGCGTTTGAGGGGGGCTTTCGGGGACTTTTCTCCTTTACATGCTACTGTGTTTGGAGAATTAAAAAGGGGGCGGCAATCTCTTAAACATGAAGGGACCAACAACAGCAGTGACTGAGAACACCATCACCTCTGTGGAAACAATTGTCAGGGAAGATCCAAGACTAACCTACAATAATTGAAATGGCTTTAGCGATTAGTTCGCCAAGTGTTTCAAACATCCTTCACGAGCATCTTCGTGTAAAAAAAATGGTTCAAGATGGCTGCCCCATAATTTGTCTGAAGCATATCAAAAGAAAACATGGGTCTGTCAGTTTAATCCAGATCAAAACGCCAGTCCTACAATTGGGTTTTCCCCGATGACCAACCACCCGTTAAAGCGAAGATGCCAAGGAGTGTAGGAAAGAAAATGGTTGCCTCTTTCTTCTCCACAAGTGGTCACATGGCAACCGAAAATCAGTAAACTGTATCTACAAAATAGTATATATAGATTTGCCTTCCGAAAGTGTTTCAGAAAATCCAAGAACAGCGTCCGAAGGCAGCAATAAGGAGCATTTAGTTGCACCATAACAGTGCATCAACTCACATCGCTAATGTAACAATAGAGTTTCTGCAAGGAACTGAGGCAAAACTAATAACTCATTCATCCCATAGTCCCGACCTGGCACCATGCAATTTCTTTGTCTCCTATTGCGAAGAACCGACTTCGAGGTCACCGATTTTCTAGCCCCGAAGAAGCGGTTCCAGAATGTAGAACGCTGCATACTGTGCCAGGGGGAATACTTTGAGAAAATGGAATAAACAAAACGTGTAATTGAGTATTCATTATTTATTGTCTCAATACTTATCTGCTGACCTCGTACTTGCAATGTACATGATAATTATGTAAATATGTTCTTAAACTTGAACGATTTTTTCCACAGGAATTCGCGAAGATGAAACATCCGAAGTTCCATACTGCCTTTTAATCTTACACTTAGTCCTCATTTCAGTTTTGTCAATGGCATATGCATGCCGGATAACTGTTCAAATTATTAAAAAGATATTAAAGTAAATGTTTCCATTTTGTATTAAATTACTCCATCCCTTTATTTATGCGGAGCCTTCTGTAGAAGTTTATAGGCAGTGAAGGGTCAATTTTTGCTTTGCTTGCCGATCTCTTGCATCTCCCATGGATGAATTTCTCTTAATTGATGAAAGTATAGAATTACGTTCATTTGAAAACATAAAGAATACATTTTGCAAAACGTCTACATATGTAACAGTGTAAAATGCCCGATAAAAATGAAAAGGAAAATGTATCTTGTACCCACTACTTGAGGCAGCATCATATCACCACAAAGTGCACTTTGCACGGAATTTCGAAACATTTCCCGTCCGTTTTCAATTCCCTGTTACACAAACATGTGATTAACTCCAGCAGTTTCGCTCGCACACTCCAACATGCAACCCTGGTGAGTCATGGGAAATATAAAACAAATGAGTTGAATGCACTATGATCAAAAATTACCATTCATTTCTCTCTTGAGTATTAGTGAATAACTTGTTGTATTTGCTGTTATTAATGCCTATAAACGTTCATATGACACCCTACCTTGTTTTGTAGCAATTGTTAAGATCTAAGCAGTCAATGTATATGGTAACACTGGTGGAATTAAAAATGCAGTGCGCAGCAGTAAGAACAGTATCTGCATTTATCGCTGTGCCAGTGCACCACTGAGTTCTTCCGCTTCGTCTCTTCACTGCCAGACCCACAATCATTTTGAACTCTCCAGCTCTGGCTAGAAAACCACCGATTATCCTTTCTTCAACATCGTTCTCTGGCACTTCGTCGGCGTTATTCTCTGCAGACTGCAAGGCCACAATCTGAACTATAAGGAAGATAACAAAAACTCCAATTGAACCTTGCATCCTTTCTGAGAAAGTATTGTTATTAAAATAGAATAGATTTGCAATAAATTTGCTATGGTTAATTTCAAACACCAGTTAAATTAAGATTATTGTAAACTAATTAAAAGTGGTTGTAGAAAGTATAAAAATAAAACAATAAAACAAACGGAAAATTTCCATGGCATCCAGTAATGAAATAATGTGATATATTTGGCAAATTTGAGCTTGGGAAAATAACTTATGTATGCACCATATAAGAATATGTGTATGCATTCTATTAACGACAAAAGTAACATAATAGGAAAAAAAGAAAAAAAATATATTGAACGCACATTCTTTGGGTATTTATAGAGTTCTTTTTCCTCGTGGAAATATAAAGAAAATAGAAAGTGTTTGATTTCGGGCTCGCTTGTTTGCTATAAAGCATTTGCTCTTTAAAATCGAAGAAGAAAAGAAAAAGAAAAGGACGGGAGACCATCATACAACAAAGAAGATATATGTACAGTAAGACTGTCTCGACTATTTAGCGAATTCAAATTCTAAGCGGGCATGTCACGAAATTGACCCTTTAACTACCTATAAACTTCTACAGATGGCTCTGCATAAATAAAGAGATGGAGTAATTTAATATAAAACGAAAACATTTACAGCTATCTTTGTAATAATTTGAACAGCTATCAGGCATACATCTCTCATTGAAATATTAATAATAGTTGTCAAATATTTACTATTCACACTAAAATTTAAGTTATGGGGTTGTCGGCTGTTTTGTTAGTATCATCCGTTCTTGATAATTAAAGCCCGCGATTTTTTTTTGTTTGATTGCACAAATTATTATGATAGTATAAATGTTGATGTGGAATGGAATTTGACCAAATGACCCTAGAAGGTTTTTTTTTTTTTTTTTTTTTTTTTGGGTTAACCACAGGAAAAATTTTAAAAAAGTAGTGAAAAAGTTTTCACCGATTAATAATTAATACTGATAGTAAAATAAATGTCTTGATAGTATATTGTTCTTCTTCTTCTTCTTCTTCTTCTTCTTCTTCATTATTATTATTATTATTATTATTATTAGTGTTGTTATTTGAGGTTATGTTTGGTTGTTCATATATGTAAAACGCTGCCAAGAAAATGAATGCAGAAAAATGAACTAATGGAGATGGTAGGTGTGCAGTAATATTTGTTCTCTGATAATTTCATGTTTTATTACAGAACACAACTCACATTTCTTTAGGGTATTCTTTCCATCTCCTACTTGATTATCGAGTAATGGGCATCATACGGCAAAACTGCTGTAAATCGCTGAAAATAATATACGTTTTTCAGAGATCTTCAGTTACGATAATTTTAAAATTAACTTAGGTTCACCAGGTCTTTAACCTTTTTATATAATAAATATTTATAGCTCAAAAACGTTGTTATACTTTCTCAGCTAAACACGAACTAGGAATGTAGGAGAGGAAGAAATAGAATGATTAAAAATATTTGACCGTCATTCAGAACTATCAATAAAAGATAAAAAACGAATCAAATGAAAAAAGAGTTATCAAACTTAGTTAATATGATGTTCTACACAATTATCTTTTATATCAATATTAAAAATAGGTTTTTATATTATTTATTAAGAAGAAAAAGTACTTTTTCGTTGCGGTTAAATTTTTAACTAGCGAATCCGTTACTTCCACATTTACAAATGATTGGTAAACACAATTTGACTGCAGTTGTAAAGCTTCATCTAACGGATTCATTAAATTTTTTTTGAATGATTTTTTTATGGACGCTCTTTAACAGCTCAGGTCATCAGCGTCCCATTCAACTCAGGGCGTGAAACGGCCGACAAATTTTGCTCAGAGGCCTCTCTTTCAGGCTTGAGGTTCTTTTACATGCCGTAAATGTACGACACGGGACCCACGGCTTTACTTCCCTTCCGAAGGAAGCCATACTTAGGATTTTTACGCCCCGAAAAAATCCATCGGTCCTGGCCGGGTTCGAACCCGCGATCTTGGGTTTAGGAGGCAAGTACACACCAGGACCGACGGGATTCATTGAGAACTTCAGTCAACTACGAGACGGATTTTAGGAGCAAGAATATTAAAGATGCCCACACAAGCTGTTCCTATTGTATTCAAAGGTCCTCCATTTATGTTCAGCTTTTCCAATTATTTTTATACAAATGCAATGTATTGAACTGTGGTGAAATTTGAATAGTGGAAATAGACATATAAAGGTCTGTTAAGGCCGCTAGTACCACTGGTAAATTTTTTTCCTTTAATTCACCTTTACCTCTTACCTCTCCTCTGCAGTTGTCTAGTGCCTGTCTTGCTGTTGCCAACAACCGTGTAGTCATCACCTTCAGCATTGTGCATCCATTTTCTCCTTGCTGCGATTTGTGGCATGAATGTCCAGGCATATTTATATTTTGAGCATTGACTGGTAGATTATTAGCTTTCAACGCTTTCAGACATCTCTTTACTATAGTGCCACTGCACTTAATCGCCACGAGTGGCCGAGGTCGATTAGGCGCGGACTCGTGAGCGGGAGGTCTGGGGTTCAAATCCCGCCAGATCGTCTACCCTGACTGAGGTTTTTTTCCCAGGTTTTCCTCAGTCCTCATAAATGGCAAATGCTGGGGAGGTACCCTAAAACTTAGGCCAGGAACGTTTCCTTCCTTAAAAAAATTCTTTCCCAAGTTATCAGTTCCTCATGTATCATCAGTATCCACTGCCTGTGGTGTCTCACTGGTAAAAACGGGCTTTAAACTCCATTAAAAAAAAAAAAAAATCTACTGCACTTCTATGCAAGGTTTTGCTAATTTTTTTTTTTTTTTTTTTTTTTTTTTTTTACAATATTGGGCCCACTCGAAAGGCTTTATTTGTGTTATATCTTAAGATTTGATGAGGAGCTTTGTATTAACGAATATTTGTTTTGGTTAGTTTAAATGTTAGCTTAAGTTACCGCGTTAGTAATTCATTATTTTGTTTTATTGCCTGGAGTAAATATTCAATGCAAGTATTTTCAAGTTTTACATGGAATATGTGCAATTAGTATTACTAATTGTTTTATTTTTTATTTCACTTTTATCACTTCCATTTCTAAACCTGTTAGTATGTTAGCAATATCTCCCTTTCTATTGTATGATGCATTTCTGTTGATATTTTTGTAGAGCAAACGAGCCCGATACAGCACATCAATTCCAAAGATTATAAATCCACAAGAAATCCACGACATACTGGTATGCCTTAAGTAGTTGATTTTTGCAGAAACAATTTTTCTCTTGACGCGGTAGAGTTAATCTAGAAATTATAAGAGCAGGTGGCATGAACCTGTGTCACCTATGTACAGGTTACAGGCTATAGGTGTGTCGCAATATCGTTTAGGACTCGCTATACTAGATGTAACAAAGAATTCTATTTTGATAGCTATGTTTTTATCTTCCCAAAGGAACTGTTGTTTACATAAACCTATATAACCGCCATGTGTTTGGAGTTTTTTTTTTCTTTTTTTCTTTTCGTTTCCTCCCTTTGATGTAGTACAGTTTAATATCCCTCATACCAACAGGGGTCTAAAGAGAGGATGAGTTAATGTTTTTTTACGAAACGACCTAAGAGGTCACAGAGCTTAAAGCTATGAGTTCATGGCATTCAGCTTTTCAAGGTTAATTAAAACTCCGGGAAAAAAAATAGTTACCCAGACAACCAACCTTACCGGTTAAATCTCCGAATTTGCACACAGACACATTGCCAACAGAACTATGGAGGCGGAGACTGAATAGACATAAATATTATGTTTGTATCGCAAGAGATATACTTGAAAAAATAATTATTTGAGTAATTTTCAGGAAGTCTGAAAAAGTAATTTAACCTCAAGAAAAGGAATATAAATTTTACTGCACAGTCTCTAAGTGCAATTAAGTCATAAAAGATAGAGTCTATGCTAAGGGAAATTTCTGGCAGCTTGTAAGAAAAAAATATTTTGATATTTGTTTTGTGTAATTTATTAGGTTCTGAACTAAATTGACTTGACGCAAACCCATTTTCCCCCTGGAACATGGGCGACTCCTATATGCAATGTTTCGATACTGCCGTCCACACAAACAACACAAATAAATAAATAAATGAAAAAGAAGCAATATATATAACAGAAAAACACCCAAATAAAATGAACAGAAAGGAATACAAAAGCAAATAACTTATATTTCTGGTTGTCTGCCTCTTACGATCTTAGCTGTCTCACTTTATTTAAAAATTTACCTACTCCCTCTTCCTCCTTCCTCTGCCAGCAAAGTCCAGCACTGCAATCTTCCGTTCCCTTGCAGTATGTCAGAATAAGCTCCCAAGATTCTTTCACCGCACATAAAGGACGGATTCTGTACCGTCTATGTCTGTTACTAGTCATCCACCAAGCGCCTAACTTAAACCAAGCGAGCCCCTGCTTGCTAAGTTTGGTCCCTGTTTGGATATAACGCTCCATCCCCCATCCGATTTTCACTTTCGTTTGTATCTCCAGTGAAACTTTTTCTGCACACTCCGAAAATTTTTCTCCAAAACCACTTCCTTTTCCCCGCTCTGCGATTCAAATGTTCCCCATTACTACATTATCCAGGCCCCTTCTTAATTTTGAAACCACGTCTTATTCCTCCCTCCCTCATTTTCAATTGCTCCTGGTAGCAAACTACCCAACACCACCAGGTCTGCATTTACTTGGAAACTACGTACACTTACTCAAATAATGGATGGTCGCTTGCCGAAAACAAAAGAATAACTTTTTCCGAAAATAACCGAATCACAGTCAGGCTCCTACAAGTGATGTTAATACAGTATATTACATAATGTGATTTCTAGCAATATTAATATAAATCAACCTACAATAATACATTTTTTCTTAATGAAAAAAACATAAAGGTTACAAATTTTTTACATTAAAACCAGATATTTAAAGAAATGCTGGATTTTCATTGATTAAATGGAATACAGTCGGCAGCTGTTTTCCAATATGAATAGCATATCGAAAGAACGACTGTATCATTTAAAACATTACTTGATAGATGTATGAGGTAATGTGGATTAAATCTTGC